>CM053574.1:58890286-59011825 GCA_028646485.1 Cryptoprocta ferox
TGAGAAAGAATGAAATCTGGCCATTCATAGCAACGTGGATGGACGTCGAGGGTGTCATGCTAAGTGAAATAAGTCAGGCAGAGAAGGACAGATACCATATGTTTTCACTCATATGTGAAACAGGAGAAACTTAACAGAAGACCATGGGGGAGGGGAAGGGGAAAATAGTTAAGAAGAGGGAGGGAGGCAAACCATAGGAGCCTCTTAAATACTGAAAACAAACTGAGGGTTGATGGGGGTGGGGGAGAGGGGAAAAGGGGTGATGGACATGGAGGAGGGCACTTGGGATGGCACTGGGTGTTGTATGGAAACCAACTTGACAATAAACTATTAAAGAAAAAAAAAACAATATTCAAACTATGGAGAGAGCCCAATGTCCACTGACTGATGAATGGATAAAGAAGATGTAGTGTGTGTGTATACATATACACATTGCCATTTGCAATGATGTGGAGAGAGCTAGAATGTATTATGCTAAGCAAAATAAGTTATCAGAGAAAGATTTCACTCATCTGTGGAATTTAAGAAACAACACAGATGAACATATGGGAAGGTGGGGGAAGAGAAGAGAGGGAAACAAACCACAAGAGACTCTTAATGACAAAGAACTATGGGTTGATGGAGGGAGGTGGGTGGGGGAAGGGCTAAATGGGTGATGGGCATTAAGGAGGGCACTTGGGATGACCACTGGGTGTCATATGTAAGTGATGAATCACTGAATTCTACTTCTGAAACCAATATTGTACTATATGTTAACTAAGATTTAAATTTTAAAAATATGTTTGGAAGAATTCACTTATAGATAAAAAATAAGATATAGAAGATTTAAGCATGATTAACAAATGTGGTCTAATAGATGTATAGAATACTATATTCAATAAATGAATATAAGGTCTCATAAAAAAATAGACTGAGGGGCACCTGGGTGGCTCAGTCGGTTAAGCGTCCAACTTTGGCTCAGGTCATGATCTCACCATTCCGTAGGTTCAAGCCCCGTGTCGGGCTCTGGGCTGACAGCTCAAAGCCTGGAGCCTGCTTCAGATTCTGTGTTTCCCTCTCTCTGCCCCTCCACTGCTCTCTGTCTCTCAAAAATGAATAAACATTTAAAAAAATTAAAAAAAAAAGACTGAGGGGGAAGGGCACCTGGGTAGTTCAGTAATTTGAGTGTCAGACTCTTGATTTTGGCTCAGGTCGGGATCCCAGGGTCATGGGATTGAGTGCCGCGTTGGGCTCAGTGCTGAGTGTGGATCCTGCTTGGGATTCTCACTCTCTGCCCCGCTCGTTCACATGCTCTCTGTGTCTCTCAAATAAATAAATGAATAAATGAGGAAATATTTATCTTAAAAAAAAAAAAAAAGATGATGACTGAGGGGAGAGTGGTTTGATGGTTGCAGAGCAGCTCACTAGGGCTCTGAGGAGTGTTTTCAGAACCCGGGCTCTCTGTGAGTACATGTGAAGGATGAGGGAAGGAGGTTAAGAAGTGACCCTGGGATCTGGGGTGATGACTCATGAGAAACCTGGGAATGGGCATCGAATACTCATCTCAGGACCCAAATTCGTACTCGTGATGGCTCAGCTCTCAAACACGGTTGCAAAGCTGTCTCTCTGTTCCTCGCAGACAGCTGAGGATCTGCTTCATGCCCTCAACAAGCTAAGAGCAGGATTCGCTCCTGGCCTACTTCCCCAGTATTAAATGTCTGCCTACGACGCTCTGTTAGGGGGGCGGGGCGGGGGGTGCAGCCATCACAGACAGTCCGTTCAGAAAGTTATCCTCTGGTCAGGGAAAGAGTTCTATTTGGGAGTAGATAAATCCGTTTCTCTCGCTTAGTTTGAGTACAATAAAAAATTTACAAATACTCCATGTGCCAAGGCAACAGAGACCCAACATCTGTGCCCAAGTAGTGCTTACTTATGGCTCCTGGCGATCTTTCCTGACGACTCCATTTCATGCATGGTCTGCAGCCGGCACTTCACAAGCTCCGTGGGGCAAAGCACAAGGGCAGCAAAGGCAGAAGCGAAGGAACCGGCGGCCGCGTTCTGCAGATCACTGGAAGGAATCAGGCACAGGGGTCCACTTATTCATTCATTCAGCACTCACCATGCAAAGCACTCAGGCGGTGAGGGAGAGCAAGGAGCAAAGGAGAGGAGCACTTGGGCATCTGCACGTGGTGCTTCATCTAAGGGTCCCACAACCCCGTGAGGCTGACAGCAACACCCCAATTGTCATGGGGCAATACAATGCATAAAATATATAGATCACATACTACTACTAAGTGATGATACGAGGATTCAAACCCAGGTCTGCCTGACTGCAAAAGGCATGCTCCTTTCATCAGTCATAGTGCTATGCACCGAATGTATCCTCCCACCCCCAAATTTCTATGCTGAACCCTTAAATCCCCGATATGATGGTATTTAGAGGGGGTACTTTGGGAGGTAATTAGATTGAGATGAAGTCTCGAGGGCAGAACCCCCAGGATGGGATTAGTGTCCTTCTAAGAGACCACCCAGCTCTTTCTCTACCCACTGAGGACACAGCAAGAAGGTGTCCCTCTGCAAACCAGGAAGTAGACCCTCACCAGACACCAAATCAACCAGCACCATGGCCTTGGACTTTCCAGACTCCAGAACTGTGAGAAACAAAGGTTTGTTTAAGCCACCCAGTTGACAGTATTTTGTTACAGCAGCCAGAACTAAGACACAGTGATATACAAAACAAAATCAAAAGGAGGGAGGGAGGGAGCGGGGGAGAGAGAGAGGAAAAAATTACCCATACTCCCACCACCACCCCAAAGGCACCCATTATTAACACTTCAGCGTATGTGCCCCATTATACATCCAGGTTCTGAGCCTATCCCCGCATGTCCAAAAATCCAACCTGGACCAACCAGGTATGTGATGTAACTGCTGCAGATGAAAGCCCAGGATAAATTTTTAACCATAAAGCTGCTCATTGCAAAAAAGTTTTCCCAGTTCAGCTGATGACCTCCTGACCTCAGCAACAGAGGGCACGAGGAGGGTGCGACAGTAGTGTAGGAGGGGGCGAAGCCAGCGCCAGCCAGAAAGCTCGATGGTCGGAGGTAAAAAGGCTAGGTTGGAAATCTAAATGGAGGAATGCATACATAAGTACAAAAACCAGAAGTATTCACCTCACTTCAAAAGGGTCTGGTACCAGCAGCCAGAGTAACCGGCAGGGCTGTGAAACTGAGGTCCAGTCAGAGTCCAAAAACATGGGGAAAAGCCTGAGAAATCCATCATCAGGAATTCTCTGGGAGTTCATGGGGGTCAGAAAATAAGACACTTTTCAACGCGGACAGTGTTCTGCCACAGGACCTCAGCTGGCACACGGGGCTGGGCAGGGAGCAGCAAGCGGCTCACAGCAGGACAGTGGGCTCCCTGACACTCACCTGTTAGATGCCCACATCCCATGGTCACTGGACACCCTGGATGACACGCCCCCCCCGGGGGTAATCCCCCCAGCTGGCTGCCCTGGGTAGAGATCCCCCAACAACTTTTCTCCAAACCATGAGCAACAGCCTAATGGCATGCATGTTCAGTTGTCCTCAAGTTATGTTCAACAGTTACATAAACTGATGTCAGACATTAGCATAAAATCAAGGGCTGCCTCCAGTCTCAGCCCCTCTTCTATCCCCTGGTGACCTGGTCTCGGTGCTGCAGGCAGACGGAAGGAGGGTCCCCGGGGTCCAGCTGGCTGGCTACACACCCAGGTCTCAGAAGAGCTGGCTTGGAGGGAGGCTTTCTTCCAGGAGGAAGACACTGCTTTGAGCATAGAGTTGCTTTTCATTTCAGAGAAATATCAGCCCATCACCTGGCAAAAGCCAGACACAGGGTGATCCTTGCTCTCGGCTTCTAGTGTGTGGAAAGTGCCCAACACCGCTCACACTGCTCCTTCCTGCCTTCACTCCTACTTAGCTGTGTGTCAAGACCAAAGCTTCAAGTGGTTTCTGTGGTTTTCAGCCAGCCTGCAGATCCATACCTGGTCCCCTTCAGGGACTCTCTGTCAACTTGCTGACCGGTAACACTCAATTAGGGTCATTAACCAGAGTTGCCAAGTTTGCTGGAACAAAGGTGGCATCCATAAATGGGGACATCTATCCATCTAAGACACAATAATGGCTTGGCCACCTGAATGAATACGGAGCACGCCGTTCCAATGCAGCAACACGGCCAAATCAGGTGCGCGGTGGACTGCGGCTCTCTGATAAATACTCTCCTCCCTCAATCAAGTGCGAGGTGGACTTTGGCTCTCTGATAAATATTCTCCTCCCCCAGGGCACTAATGAGGACTGGAGCTCTCTGATAAATACTCTCCTCTCCCAGGGCACTAAATGAGGTAGGCTAGCCCCATGCTGCACCTACCGTATAGGCGTTCAGAACTGGAACTGAAGCCACAGAGTAGGATGGAGTTTTGTAAGAATCCAGTGGTAACCCCTTCAACAAATAATCATCTGGATGCTTCTGCTGTGTTCAGGCCCCATGTGGCCAGGGGTCAAAGGGGAACGTGCCTTGGGGTGGCATTCCAACCAAGGACAGACAAATATTTACGGTCTTATTGCTGAAACTCACAGCAGTGCTTCTACCAAGCAGGGCTTTCCTTTCACTGCTCCTACTTTTTACTCTTCTCTCTAGACCTGACCCCTACCACACAGTCCAGAGCCCTACTCTGGTCTTAGGGAAAGAATAGCAGATGGGGGCTCAGAAGACATGGGTTTGAGTCCTGCTCTCTGTTATCAGCTCAGATAATATGATCCTAAGCCTGTCAGGATCTGCATTAAACTTTACCCATTTAGAACACACGTACCACCACCGGCTTTGCTGCTCTAAGAGGACATCAGTGAGGGCTAAAAAATCAAAAATCCAGGATAGCCATGGAAGTCATAGCTCTGTCAACTCTAAGGCAGCATTTTCCCGACAGGCAATCAGTACACATTGTTCTGCAGGATGAAAAAGCAGCCCCCTCCCACGCCACCAAGACCAAAAAGAAGAGGGTGCTGGGTTAGGCCAAGTGAAACAGGATGGCTTCCTTGTTGCAGGACTTCCTCCGGGACCTCACGTGGCTGCTCGCTGTCCCTGTCCTCTCTGCAAGGCGTCCTCCCCTGGGGATGCTGTAGGGGACCTAAACCCCAGGTATCCTCAGGTAGAAAGTCTCCCTCTTGAACGGGGAGAGCAACAGTCACTAAGTGTTCTTCCTATCAGTCTCTAGCATGAGATCCCACATTCTCCTGGTTTGTCTCCTGCGTTTTTCTTTACTTCCTCTCTTTTTCCTGACCCCTCTGTGCTGGAAGGTCCTGGAATCGGTGTGCAGTCCCCTACAGAAGCTATCCCCCTGGGTGATTTCATCCAGTCCCCTTAAAAAACAAGTTCCGTCCATCAAGACGAAATTCCTGCGTACAAAAGGGCACATCTTAAAGACCCCTAGGCACCTCCAGAGAACGTTTCTGTACAAAAGGGACCTGCTTTAGTCAGCTGCAATAGAGTTTCCAATTCCTACCAATACAACCTGAGTTGTAATAGGGTTTCCAATTCCTACCAATACAACCCATTCGACTGTCTGCCCTTTGCAACCATGAAGCGGATATAATTTAAATGATTTAAAATAAATCAATGATCAAAAAACAGATGGCTACACAACCCAGTGGCTCCCGAGTTCTTCTTAGTCGCTGTGCACATAAATACCCAAGGGATGACCAAGTACGAGGCAAAGTCTGATGTTTGGGGCAGACAGGGTCAAACAAATGGGCTCATCTGCATCTTCTCAGATGCTTCTGACTCTTCCTAAAATTGCAAGTTTCTCTCAACCTTATGTGGCTCAGGCAGCTTCTTCCAATCCTCTGCGTTTCGCTGATGAAGTGGAATCCCAGACTTGACTCAAAAGCTGCCTCTGTGGCTCTGGTCCAGCACCTGTGCCCACAAGAGAAGCGGTACAAGCCGCAGCACCCAGAGAGCAGCTTCCAGAAGAACACCAACACGTACAGTGGCTCCTTCTCCTGGGTGCGTTACAGGCAAGCACCCTCCTGCAGAAGTCGTGGTTTACAAGTTTCATAGGATGACAACGTATTACTTCATCACCAGAGAGAAAGTGGGTTATTTTAAAAAAGGAAATATTCTTCCCATAAGGTATCACAAAAACCTTACCTATATGACAATGTTGTCTCGTTAAACAAACTGAGCAGGTGTCAGTGCCCACAACTCACCTCAGTTTGGCCTGCTTTTCCAATCCAACCACTTTCCGCACCACCTGTTGGCAGAAGCCATAGCACATGAAGAGGACAGAGTTCTCAGCGATGTTGGCGATCAGCGCTGGGCTGGTCCCCTTGTAGAAGCCCCGGAAGCCCACTTGGGAGTAGGTTTTCAGGCAGCAGTCGGTGAGGCCCCTGTACAGGTCGGGGAACGTCTGCATCTTCACTTTCACAGTGTCGAAGGGCTGCCCGGTCAGTACACATGCTGTGCCCCCTACAACCAGGACAGAAATCTACTCCAGCACGAGCCTACATGTTTTAGAGTGCAGCCTCAAATACCCCCAGAAATGAGAGGGAGGCGGCCTACCCCAGGGCTTACTTCCATTTCCATTCATTCCACCTTTTTCTCCCCCAAACCTTCTAGCCCAGTCCAAATAATGACACGGGGTCCCCAATGTGCCCGGCACCCAGCTACAGCCCTGAAGGAGCTCACCCTGGGCCGGAGAGACAGATGTGAGTTCAACAGTCAAAACCACAGGATGCAAAAGTGTGGAGTGTGTTCAGGGGTGTCAGCAGTGGGGTTACAGGGACCTGGGCTTGCTGTGGGATCCTGGACAAGCAATATCAATTCTGAGCCCTGGTTCCTCAACCAGTTAGCATGAGGATTAAATAAAAATGAATGAGAAGGATTAACATAAAAGCTGCTGCACAAGTGGTTGATAAATAGCACTTAGTCTGTGTGTATGTGCAACCACACAGAAGGAAGGGAGAGAAAGTCTGGCAGGAGTTAATCACTCCCCTTTGCCTAAGGCCCAGCAGGATAACTATCAGAAAAACAGAGGAAGAAGCAACAGATAAAGATGACAGAGTCTGGCCAATCACCAATGAGCTAACATTTGACCATATCGAAAATCTTTATTGGACTTTACCAATTCATGATTTGTATTTGAAAGGGAATGCACTGAAACTTACCTCTGCTTAGTATAAATCACATATTTTTGCACTCTTATACTGTAAGAGTTTAGAAAACAGTAAAATCTAAATTGCGTTAGATTACTTCCATAAAAATTCTGAATGTAAGGGAAACAATAAACTATAACCACCCTATAATATCCCCAGACCCCGGACTGGGTCAGCATTTGGGAAATGCTACTGGCTGATGCTTCCAACTTCCTTGGGCCTAAGAGGCCACTGTAGCTCAGGCATTCCCCACTTGTGCCAGGAAACATAACCACCAGATGAAGCTTTTAAAGCTTCATCAAAATTGAAGTCTTACGTTAAATATTTAAGAAATGCAATTTCATAATTTGCCCTTATACCATTACCCCAACTAAACTGTGGAAAGTAGAGATAGGAGAGGGGCTGTTTTAAATAAAACTCCCAAGTAATTGCTGGCAGATAAAAAGACATTTTCAAGGAGTTCTGGAAATTGTTTGAGCTCTTCTTTTAAGTAATCACAAGTGTGATCTCTGGGATCCTCTCCCTACTGTTCATTTCTTCTAGGAGAGTAATGATACATTTCCATGTTGCCTTGCCAAATTATCCCCAGTTCTGATTTAGTGGAATATAATTCAATAAGAGGTTACTACCATTAGGATTATTCTTACCAGGTACTGATAAGAATAATATAAGACTAAATAAAAAAAGAATTGAATCATTTGAAAAGAGAAGGTGAATGTCAGCATTTTTAAAGAGGATACATAACTTAGGTAACCTAGATGTAGATACACTGAATAAAGCATTTAATTCAGAGCGTTACAATTGTAACTGGAAGTTTCCATATTCTAACCCAGTCATCCCAAACAATTTGGACATCATAGGTTGCTAATATACACATTTGTTGCAGATCTGTAACAGTTACATTTCCAATAGAGAGCAGGTAGGAAGCTAGCACATTTTCAAATGCCTACTTCAATTCTCTCCTCTCATCTATGGAGATTAAGTTGACTCTCCTGTAATTGATCACAAACGACACTGTCGAGGCACGTGCTGAGCCCCACTCAAGTGGGTGAGGACTACTCTGAACACCAGCACCACTCATTGAGACCCAGTAGGTGCTTAGATACCCATCAAGTATCCATGAAGCTGTGAGTAATTTACAGGAATATTTCTCCGCTTGCTTAGACAACAGACCTTGGATCATCTCATTCTCCTTGAGAGACAAATGGAAACAGCATCTGCATTTTTTGTAGGTATCCCAACAGGCCTGCATTTTATTCTGCAAGAGAGGCACTCAGGCCATGGTGCACTCTACCCCTTACCAAGGTCAGTGTTGTGGGTTTTCTATGCTCGACACAACTGAGTCAGCAAATAACTGTCAGGGCAGGGATGGTGTCAGTGGTGAAAGTAGGGAGGGTAGAGCTAAAGACTAAGAAGCAGACTCTTGACCACCTTGTCCACGTATGCAAAACAGAAAACCTCAAACCCAATGGAAGCACTCAATAAATGTTCTGTTTAACAGCACAGGAAGCATAGCATTTTTTTAATATTCCAATAAAAAATGCTCTTGATGGACCAATTGCTCCAATCAAAAGACACAGGGTAAGGATACCTGGCTGGCTTACTTGGTAGAGTATGTAATGCTTGATCTCAAGGTTGTGAGTTTGAGTCCTATGCTGGGTGCAGAGTTTACTTAAAAAAAAAAAAAAGGAGGTGCCTGGGTGGTTCTGTCGGTTAAGGGTCCCGACTTTGGTTTGGTTCAGGTCACGATCTCAAGGCCCATATCAGGTTCTGCACTGACAGCTTGGAGCCTGCTTCAGATTCTGTGCTTCTCTCTTTCTCTCTCTCTCTCTCTCTCTCTCTCTTAAAAATAAACAAACATTAAGAAAAATTGGGTGACTGAATGGATAAAACACACGCGCACACACACAAAACATTTATATGCTGCCTACAAGAAACTCACTTCAGACCTACACACACATACACCAAAAATAAAGGGGGTGGAAAAACACTTCACATGCAAAAGAAGGCAATGAAAAAAGTTGAAGTGGCAATACTTACACAAACACTGTAGCAAGACACAAAGAAGGGTATTACATTGTGATAAAGGGATCAATCCAACAAAGGATGTAACATTTATAAATAGCTATGCACCCAACACAAGAACACCTAAATGCATAAAGCAATTGACACAAAGGGAAAAATTGACAGTAATACAATAGTAGAGGACTTTAACACCCCAATTATATCAACAGATCACCCACGCAGAAAATTAACAAGGAAACAGTGGCTTTGAACAATGCATTAGACCAGATGCACATAACCTATACATACAGAACATTCCATCCAAAATCAGAAGAATACACACTCTTTTCAAGTGCACATAGAACATTCTCCAGAATAGACCATATGTTAGACCACAAAACAAATCTCAATAAATTTAAGAAGACTGAAATCAGGACACCTGTGTGGCTCAGTAGGCTAAGCATCCAACTCTTGATAGCAGCTCAGGTTGTGATTTCACAGTTGTGAGATCAAGCCCCACATTGGCTCTGCACTGAGCATAGAGCCTACTTAGGCATTTTCTCTCTCCCTCTTTCTCTGTTCCCCCACTCGCTCACATGTGCTCATGCAATCTCTCTCTCTAAATAAATAAAATTTAAAAAAAAGATTGAAAGCATATCAAGCATCTTTTTGACCACAACAGTATGAAATTTGAAACTAATCTCTCTCTCTCTCTCTCTCTCTCTCTCTCTCTCACACACACACACACACACACACACCCAGAAAAAAACAAATACAGGGAAGCTAAATAACAAGCTACTAAACAATGAGTTGATGAAGAAATCAAAAGAGGGAAAAAAAAAAAGCATGGAGACAAATGAAAATGAAAACACAATGGTCCAAAATCTTTGGGATGCAGCAAAGGTAACTCTAAGAGGGAAATTTACAGCAATATAGGCCTATCTAAGAAAAAAGAAAAATTTCAAACAACCTAAACTTACACTCTAAAAGAGCTAGAAAAAGAATGAAACCCAAAAACAGTAGAAGGAAAGATCAGAACAGAAATATGAAAAACTAAAAAAATAAAAGATACATAAAACAAAGAGCTAATTCTTTGAAAAGATAAACAAAATTGATAAGCCTTTAGCCAGATTCATTTAAAAAAAAAAAAGAAGCCTCTGGGGCACCTGGGTGGCTCAGTCAGTTGAGCATCTGACTCTTGATTTCAGCTCAGGTCATGATCTCACAGTTTGTGGGATCAAGCCCCACATTGGGCTCTGTACTGACAGCACAGAGCCTGCTTGGGATGCTCTCCCTCTCTCTCTCTGCCCCTCCCCTGCTTGTATTCTCTCCTTCTCCCTCCTGTTCTTCCCCTCCCTCTCAAAATAAATAAATTTTAACAACAACAACAAAAAAAGAGAACTCAAAATCAGAAATGAAAAGGGATAAATAAGAACTAAAACCACTAGGATGCCTGGTTGGCTCAGCCAGTAGAGCATGTGACTCTTGATCTCAGGATTGTGAGTTTAAGCTCTATGTTGGGCATGGAGACTACTTAAAAAAAAAAAAAAAGGAATGGATTACAAGAATCTACAGACCAATTACTGGTAACGACATTGAATCAATAATCCAAAACAAAACAAAAAACTCCCAACAAACAAAATTCCAGGACCAGATGGATTTACAGGTGAAGTCTACCAAACATTTAGAGAAGTACCTATTCTTCTCAAACTATTCCAAAAAATAGAAGAGGAAGGAAAACTTCCAAATTCATTCCATAAGGCCAGCACTATGCTGATATCAACAGCAGACAAAAACACTATGAAGGGGTGCCTGGGTGACTCAGTCAATTAAGCATCCGACTTCAGTTCTGGTCATGATCTCTCAGTTCAAGGGATCAAGTCCCACATCAGGCTCTGTGGGGACAGCTCAGAATCTGGAGCCTGCTTCAGATTCTGTGTCTCCCTCTGTCTCTGCCCCTCCCCCATTCATGCTATCTCTCTCTCTCAAAAATAAACATTAAAAAAAACTATGAAAAAGAAAACTACAAGCCAATATCTCTGATCAACAGAGATGCAAAAATCCCCCTCGACAAAAGATTAGCAAATTGCATGCAACAAAACAATTTAAAAAATCTTTCAGCAAAATCAAGTAGGATTTATTCCAGGGATGCAACGTGGCTTAATATTCTCAAATCAGTGGGATACATCACATTAACAAAAGGATAAAAACCATATGATCATTTCAAGAAATGCATAAAAAGTTATGACAAAATACAACATGCATTCATGAAGAAAACTCTTAACAAAGCAGGTTTATAGGGAACATACCTCAACATAATAAAGGCCACATATGAAAAACCCACAGCTAATATCATACTCAATGGTGAAAAATTGAGAGTTTTTCCCTCTATGATCAGGAACAAGACAAGGATGTATACTCTCATTACTTACTCAACATAGTACTAGAAGTCCTAGCTGCAGCAACCATACAAGAAATAAAAGGCATCCAAATTGGTAAGGAAGAAGCTACACTGTCCCTAATTTGCAGATGAAATGATACTGCCTAAAGAAAACCTTAAAGACTTCACCAAAAAACTATTTAAACTGATAAATGAATTCAGCAAATTTGTAGGATACAATATTAACACACAGAAACCTGTTGCATGTCTATTCCCTAAGTATTAGAAAGATCAATTTTTTTAATTTTAAAAATTTAAAAAAAAAGATTAAGAAAACAATCACATTTACAATTGCTCCAAAAAAGAATACCTAGAAATAAACTTAACAAAGGAGGGGAAAGACCTATAAAACTATAAAGCATTGAGAAAGAAATTGAACATGACACAAATGGAAAGACATACCATGCTCATGGATTGGAAGAACAAATATTGTTAAAAGGTCCATACTACCCAAAGCAAATCAACAGATTCAATGCAATCCCTACCAAAATAGCAACAACATTTTTCACAGAACTAGAACAAATAATCCTAAAATTTGTAAGGAACCACATTCCTGAATAACCAAAGCAATTTTGAGAAAGAACAACAAGGCTTGAGGTATCATGATCTTAGATTTCAAGATATACTACAAAGTCCTTAGTCCAGGTGTGCATCCTCAGGCAGGATTCCTTCTCCAGGCACTAGGACACAGCTATACAGAAGACCAAATCCTGCTGTGCAGGGTACTTCTTCCAGGTGAATGACTCTCACTGGATAATTTTTGTTTTTAATTTTTTGAGTTTGGGAAAGCCTAACAGGACTGCAAAAACAAAAATTACTCTTCAGGAAAATAAAACAATCCAGTTTTGACAACATATCCACAATGTCTTGTGTACAGTCAGAAATTGCTAGGCTTGCAAAGAAATAGAGTAATATCACCTATAGGGAAAGAATTCAGTTGATGAAACTGACCACGAGATAGTCCAGGAGACAGTTCAGGTATTAGAACTAAAATGCAAAGACATGAAGGAGTTCCTGGATGGCTCAGTTAGGTGTCTGACTTCGGCTCAGGTCATAGTCTCACAGTTCATGGGTTTGAGCCCCACATCGGGCTCTGTGCTGACAGCTCGGAGCCTGGAGCCTGTTTCGGATTCTGTGCCTCCCTCTCTCTCTGTGCCCTTCCCCCACACACACTCTCTCTCTCTCTCTCTCTCCTCAAAAATAAATAAAACATTAAAAAATTAATAATAAATGTAAAGACATACCAACAGTTATCATAATGAAGTTTAAAGGCTTGATGGAAAATCTGTACTTGGTGGTCAAAGAGATAAGGAGATCTCTTAAAAATGATCTAAAGGAAATTTTAGGAATAAAAAGTACACTATCTGAAATGAAAAATCCAAAGAACTCCAGTACTAAAAAGGAGTGGCAACAAATAAAAGATTTAGCCACACACACACACACACACACACACACACACCAGAATAAAATAGAAGGAAACTCTAAACTCTAAAACTGAAATTTTGACTTTTTTAAAATGTTTATTTTTGAAAGAAAGAGAGAACAGGGACAAGGAAAGGGTAGAGAGAGGGAGAAAGTGAGAATCCCAAGCAGGCTCCACAATGTCAGTGCAGAGCCCAATGTGGGAATTGAATCCATGTACCATGAGATCATGACCTGAGTTGAAATCAATTCGGCCACTTAACCAACTGAGCACCCAGGTGCCCTGAAAATATGATTTTTAAAGAAATGAGTGAGGGGAGTAGCAAGTTAGATGAAGCTAAAGAGTACAATACAAACCAAGGTAAGGAACTGTCCCATGATGAATCACAAAGTCATGAGAAGTGTGGAAGAAGCCGTAGCAATATAGTTGATGGATGCAGAGATTGCAGCCCCCTACAGAACAGGAGAGGAGAGAGAGATTGCAGAAGATGAACTGGTCAAAGAAATAGCAGGAAAAAAAGTCCCTCAGAATTTAAAGAACAAAGAAAATTCTAAAACCCTCTGGTGAAGGTGAAGGAGCAATACTCACGGCAGCAGACTTTTCAACAGCAACAATGGACATTATTAGTAAGCAATGGAGTAACGTCTTCAACATCCTAATGGAAAATGATTTTCAACCTAACTTTCTAGGCCAACTTAAATTAGCATTAAGCACGGTGAAATAAGGACCTTTTCAGATATGCAAAGCCTCAGCAAATTTACCAGCCAAAAATCATTTATAAAAGAATTACTGAAACATACATGCCCACAAGAAAAAGGAGGAAGATATTGGACTTAAGAAAAAGTGAATAAAACTCTAATAGATTCCAAGCATGGAACTAGGGAGGAAATAAGTGATGGCTGAAGCTTTCTATTTGTTAAAGAGGTAAAGGTTGCTGAGCCAGAGGATGTGAAAAACTTAGAAACTCAGAAGGAAGAGTCTTCAAAGTGGGAGGGGGCAACCCAACAACAAAAATCACCTCTAGAGGAGGAAGAGTCCTCAGAGCTAGAAGTGGAGGGAGATGAGGCTGGAGGGCTGGAGGAGGAAAGAGAAAAGGCTTCAGTATTATGTGAGGAACAGGACACAAACTTTCAGTGTCCTACTGTGGTGAATACAAAGCATGAAGTTGAAGAAATAACTAATAATGGCTTAGAGATTATTTTAATTAAAGGAGTAGACGATTCAGAGCCAGAGGAAGAAGGTTCAGAGTGGGAAATGAAAGTAGTCTTATTATGGAAGGAAGGAAAGGACTCTGAAAGTAAAAACATCAAGACTACCTCCCAGATTGAGGGGGAAAAAAAAGAGGCTTCACATGTACTTAAAGAAATTGCCCATAGTTATTCGGCTTGGGACTCTAAGAAGAAAAAACTGATGAAACACTGGATGGAACAAAACCCCCAGAATAAAGAAGCAGCTATGCCCATAAATCAAGGAGTTGGGGCAGTCTGTCCAACCTTGCATTTGGCCTCCCCCTCAAAGTCACTAGAGGTAAGTTCTGGTAAGCAGAAAAGGCACTGATGTTCAAGCGTGAGTATTCCATCAGGAATCACCATATTTTTACAGAAAACTGAGATAGACACAAAACTCCGCAAACAGAATAACCAACATTTGAAGGAACAGATTTAATACCAGAAACAGAAGAAAACTTTAGAAGAAGTGTAATTAACAACTTCAGAGAGATACAAGAGGAGATTGGAAATATTACCATCCAGAAGTCCTGGAAATAAAAAGAACTCAGTAAGTGCTCTGAATAGCAGAATACACATACTTGAAGTGAGAACGGACAATCTAGAGAATTCTTCAATTTGATATTCGAAGGATACAATGCAAATGGCCAAACATATAATAAAGGTCAGAATAAACATTTAAAAAAAAATCAAGAGACACAGAGGACAGATCCAGAAGCACCAACATCCATTTTGATAGGAATTCCAGAAAAAGATAATAAAGAGCATGGAGCAGAGGAAATAAGGAAATGACTGAAGAAAACTTTCAGAGGTAAAGAAAGATTCAAGTCTGGAGAGTATTAGAGCTTACCAAGAACCTAGTAAGACTGATGAAAACAGACTTGTTCATAGATACATCTTGGTGAAATATGGGAATTCCAGTGATAAAGAAAAAATCATAAAGGCTTCCAGAAAGAGAATAGAGAACGTACAAGGAACAACAATCAGACTGATGGCAGACTTATCACTGGATACTCTGGATGCTATAAGTAAATGGGGCAATATCACAAAACTTCTGCAGGCAAAAGGCTTTAAACCTAAAATACTACACCCAGCCAAACTGGCATTTGATATTGAAAGTAAAACAAGAACATCCACAAAGTTTATTTCTTGCATCCCCCCTCTGAAATAATTATTGGAGGATATACTTTAGCAATCTAGGATGACTATAAATACACACAATATATATATTATCTTCTTTCCACACCAAAAGTCAACAAGGCAAACTGGAAAATAAAATGCCGCATTTCTACCTAGGATGGACAGCTGAAAGTACTTGGGAAGTAGGAGAAAAGGAGGTTATAGATACTACCTAGATGTCAGTAAAGAGTATATTAAAATTAATGTTAATCATAGTAGCTTTTGTAGGAGTAGACTTTCTGAACGACTGGGGAGAGGGAAGGAATCCACCAATGTAACCATAGACATAAAGAGGTGGAGGGAAAGTAATAAAAAAGCACAGGAAAAAGATGGCAGGATAAATTTAATAGAAAAAAATGCAAAACTTGAACTCTTACCAAGAGGATATTTAATTTTGTCATAGATATTAATGTGAATCTTTATATTAAACCTCTTCTTTAAAAAAAAAAAAAGATATACTGGGGTGCCTGGGTGGTCAGTCAGTTGAGCGTCCAGCTTCGACTCAGGTCATGATCTCATGGTTCGTGGGTTCGAGCCCCGTGTCAGGCTCTATGCTGACAGCTAGCTCAGAGCCTGGAGCCTGTCTTCGGATTCTGTGTCTCTCTCTCTCTCTGACCCTCCCCTGCTCAGGCTGTCTGTCTGTCCGTCTGTCTGTCTCTCTCTCTCTCAAAAATAAATAAAACATTTAAAAAAAGATATACTACAAAGCTGTAATAATCAAAACAGTATGGTACTGGCACAAAAGTAGACACATAGATTAATGGAACAGAACAGAGACCCCAGAAACAAAGCCACACTTATAGGGTCAATTAAGACAAAGAAGGGAAGAATATACAATGGGGAAAATGACAGACTCTTCTATAAATGGTGCTGGGAAAGGGATGGCTATATGCAAAAGAATGAAAATGGACTACTTTCTTTCACCATACACAAAAACAAACTCAAAATGGATTAAAGACCTAAATGTGAGACCTGAAACCATAAAACTTCTAGAAGAAACCATAGGTAGTAAGTCCTTTGACATTGACCATAGCAACATTTTTCTAGATAGGTCTCCTAAGCCAAGGGAAACAAAAGCAAAAATAAACTATTGGGACCACACTACAATAGAAAAGCTTCTGCACAGGGAAGGAAACCATCAACAAAACAGAAAGAAAACTTACTAAATGGAAGAGAATATTTGCAAATGATGTTGATAGAGAGTTGATACTCAAAATACAGCAAGAATTTCTACAACTCAACACCAAAAAAATAGAATTAAAAAATGGGGGTGGGGGGGACACCTGGGTGGCTCAGTCTGTTAAGTGGCTCAGGTCATGATCCTGGTGTCCATGGGTCCGAGCCCTGCATCGGGCTCCATGCTGACAGCTTGGAGCCTGGAGCGTGCTTCAGATTCTGTGTCTCCCTCTCTCTCTGGCCCTCCCCTCTTCGCTCGCTCTCAAAAATAAACATTAAAAATAAAAAAAGGGCAGTGGACCTGAATAAACATCTTTCCAAAGAAGATATCTAAATGGCCAATAGGTCCATGAAAAGATGCTCAGCATCACTAATCATCAGGGAAAAGCAAATCCAAACCACAACGAGAAATCACCTAATACCTATCAGAGTGGGTAGAATCAGAAAGACAAGAAATAACCAGTGTTGGCAAGAATGTAGAGAAAAAGAAACTCTTAAGCACTATTAGTGGGAATGTACATTAGTGTGGCCACAATGGGGGGCAAAAAGTATGGTGGTGTGTTCCTCAAAAAATTAAAACTAGAAATATCGTATGATCCATTTATTCCACTACTGGGTTTTATTTACTCAAGAAGAATGAAAACACAAATTTGAAAAGATATGTACACCCCTAAGTCCCTTGCAGAATTATAATAGCCACAACACGGAAATAACCTAAGTGGCCACTGGTAGATGAAGAGGTAAAGAAGAAGTTGTAAAGGTGGCCCCTCATGCTCCATGGCAGTGGCTGGTGCTGGCCACCTGAGTTGGGCTTCCTGGAGACAGGGCCCAGGTGGTAGCCAGCAGTTCCCAAGCAAGGTGGGAGGCGACCCACGTGGCTAGGCTCCACAGGGCTGCCAGGGCCAGAAGGGCTGGCTTGCACGCTGTGCTGCAGCCCGCTGGCCCTCCTGCTGCAGCTCCCCCCGCAGCGGCCGGACCCTGCCAACGCCTTCCACCGTGGCCTCTTCCTCTTCTGCTGCCGGGCACCACCGTGACGCGCAGGCCCGCGCGGAGAGCAGCCGCTGTCCCCGGGCCAGGACTGGGATGACAAAACTGGTCACGCGTGGGAGGAGCCAGCCAGAGGCGGGGGCGTGGTCCAGCACAGCGCCTGGTCCCCACCCCCACCCACTTTACGCTTCTGCGCGCATTCTGGGCTCCAGCTTTTCAGCTAATCAATTGCTTTTAGAAATCAGCTACCTTGAAAAACTGACTTTTTACTCCTATGAGCCACCTTCTGAGCATCCTCCTCCAGAGACAGGAGAGTGTGCGCCTTCAGCTCAAGTCTGGTGCTCATCTCTGCAGGGTTTGTGACTGTGTAGGCCCCAAAACATGCTCCAGATGTCACAAGGCACAGTACTGCGCTAGGGAGCATCAGACTCAGGCTGGAGACTGGGACATATGCAGGCCTAGACACAGCTAGATTATTTGGACAGAACAATTCCAGACCACAACTTCCTTTTTCCGGAATTTGAAATTGTAATAGAAACGGAAGATGAGATTACACCTCAAGTTGTTGAAAAAGAAAATGAATCAGAAATTAAGGGAAGCATTGGTGAAGCACCTGATTGGAAGAACCGGATTCCACGGCAATACATAAATCCAAGGAAGATAAAATTTTAAAATGTTTAAAAATAAAATAGCCGTTGAGGGACGCCTGAGTGGCTCCGTTGGTTAAGCGTCCAACTTCGGCTCAGGTCATGATCTTGCAGTTGGTGAGTTCAAGCCCCACGTTGAGCTGTGCTGACAGCTTAGAGGGTGGAGCCTGCTTTGGATTCTGTGTCTCCCTCTCTCTCTGCCACTCCCTGGCTTGTGCAGTCTCTCTCTCAAAAATAAACATTTAAAAAAATCAAAAATAAATAAAACAGCCCTTGAGCCAGAATAGATTCTCAGATATGGCAGAGGGATTGCACCCATCTGGATCCCTGGTGAAAATATCCCTCAAGAAAAGGATGTTCCATATTGCCGCTGTGGTGTCAAGAGAATACCTGAATTCAGGTCATGCATCAGCTACTCAACTACCTAAAGGCTGACAGACTGGGCACAAGTGTCAGTGGGGTGTTCTGGCTGTCTTCACCTGTGCTGAAAGCTGTAGACTGGGGATTTGCTACAGAGAGGACTCTGGAAGCAAGAGAGAACAGATACATGCCAAAAATCCCGTCAAGCCTTGCAAATGCTTGTAATCTCTTAAACCTTGCAATTCCATTTCTAGGACTTTGTCCTAAGGAAATAATTATACCAGAGACAAATATGTTGTTTTAGGTGAGTTTACAATGTGTAAATATTAGTGAAACAAAAATATCCATGATAAATAATTAAGTAAATGTTGATGTATCCCTACAGCAGAAGGTAATGCAGTCTTAATGGTATAGACCTATGTACACATCCAATAAGATACAGGTTTAAAGTGACACCAAGATATTCATAGTATATTCATATCCTTATAAAAGTATGTATATATGTGTAGGTCCACAGAAAGCTGGGAAGATACACGCTTGGTGTGAACTAATTAACTATGAATGGTGAGACTAGATGAAGTAATCGTTTTACCTATATTTCTTTCTACAATGAAAATAGTGTAATTACCTTAAAAAAAGTTATATATGTATATATACACACATTATATGCGCATGCATGCAATGGAATATTACCCAGCCATAAAAGAAAAGGAGATCTTCCCAGTTGCGACAACATGGATAGACCTAGAGGGGATTATGCTAAGTAAAATCAGTCAGGGAAAGACAAATTCCATGTGATTTCACTTACATGTGGACTCTAAAGAACAAAACCTACAAAGACACTCTTAAATACAGAGAACAAATTGGTGGTTGCCAGAGGGGAGGTGGGTGGATGAACTAGATAAGGGGACTAAGTGGTACAAACTTCCAGGTATAAAGTAAGTCATGGAGATGAAAATTACAACTTAGGAAGTACAGTGGATGGGGACAGAAGCGGACCACACATATGGTGCACACTGAGTAATGTATACAATTGTCAAATCACTATGATGCACCCCTGAAATTAATAGATGTTAACCATATTTCAATAAGGAAAAAAGGCTTTTGGCTTGTTTTTAATTTTGTCATTTGAGAGGATAAATGCCAAAGATCGAAAATGTCACATTCCGAAACTACACTAGTTAAGGCATACAGCAAACTGAGTAGTCAAAGGGGGGACTGTGTTATTTTATTATCATCAAACTACTAAATCTTAAAGGGAGACTAAGTTTACCCTTTAAGGCAATTTAACTTTTGAGCTCCACACTGCCTCATTTCAACATTATCCAATTACTTAACCATCTTCTCCAGATCCTCCCCCACCCTTGCTGCTTGGGGCTCTTGGTCCTTTCCTGGAAGCTCTCTTACACTAGCTTCAGACAGGCAGTGACAGGTTCCTAGCACTTTACATTAGATGAGCTGGACCCAAATCCTGCTGGATGGGAGAGGCCTGTTTCAAAGAAAAGGAGGGACACAGAGAAGAACAAACGTATGCTACACCTGTATCACCTCAGATCACGATGGCCCAATGTCCGGATCCACAGACCCAGGCGTCAAAAGCTCCAGACTAACCTCCACCCCCAGGCGTGCTGTTGGCCCATTACATAGTATTAAAACAAAGACAACAGAGCTGGTCAAGGAACCAAGCAACCAAGGTCCTAGCCCTGTCTTGACACCATCTAGCTGTGCAATCATGAACAAATCCACTGTCCCTCTCTAGGACTCTTTTCTACATATACAATGAGCATTAGAGCCAATCTCTCTAAAGGCCCTTCTAGCTCCATCATTGGGAGACTGAGACCCTCCAAAGTGGGGCTATGCCTCCTAATGGCATTCCACACAGCTCCCAGCAGAGGGAGTTCTCCAGTCATTAACAGGAGTCTCCTCTCCCAGCACCGCTGGCTCAGAGCACAGACCCCTGCAAAGGAGCCTGTTGTCCTCCAAAGGTAAAAAAAAATACAGGGCAATGCTACATCAGTGAGGGGTGACCCTGTGTTACCAGTGCAGGAAGAAATCCTACCTAGTTATCAGGACAATTAAATGCCATACATGTAAGGGCCCGAAACACGTTAATGCTATGATTAAAAAAAAAAAAAAAGCATGTCCACCAGCAAGTGCCTTACACACCAGACTCCCAACAATACCCTTGCAATTTAGATCATTAAAATATACTGTAAATTATAATTGTGGCACCCAAACACCTGTCCACACAGAAATGCCTTCCTAGGAAAAAGAAAATTCTATCACAGCAGATTCTACCTCTTTGACTGACTGAGGGACGTTTAATTCCAAAAGCTGAGAATTTTTCATGTGGTTAAATACCCTCCTATGGCAGAGACAAAAACTGAGCCCAGAACATTCACAGGACTGTTAAGAGGGTGCCAGAGGCAGGCAAAGGGTCCACGGTTCTCATGGCCAGTGTCTTCCCAACGTGGCATGGGGAGTGGGGTGGGGGATGGAACATGTGGCCTAGGGGCTGCAGCTGGGTAAGGGACTGACCCAAAGGCCCTCAGCAGCCCAGAGGCCAGTGGGGCTAAACCTAGGCAGCCCTTAGCTTCCCCCACTCCTGGACCAGAACCCTCCTGTGGTCTCTACCCTGGAAGCTGGTGCCTGCACTTACCAGTGTCTGTAATGCACTGTCTATAGCCTTCCTCATTAGCCTACCTTGGTCACCCTTTGGTTCATCAGAACTGTGACTTGTTTCACAATTAAGGGAATGACAGGATGGCAAGTGGCAGCCCACCTGAAGTGTTGACCCAGAAGGTCCTACTGGATAAGAGGACAATGGGCAACCCACCCCTCTGGCCTCTCCACTCCCAGGAGCTGCGACCCATTAGAAGAATTGGTATGAGGGGCCAGGGTAAACCAGGGTTTTCATCTGAGAAATAGGAGCATTCCAGCACTTCTCTGGCCTGAAAATAACAGAGGAACCTAGAGAATCAAGTTACTATCCGTGCGCTTCCAATTACTGACCTTGGGCTGAGCAAAGGTAGTCTTTCTAAAGAGTGGCTTGTGTGTTGCAAGCATGGCCCAGGAGTA
The DNA here is from genome assembly GCA_028646485.1 of Cryptoprocta ferox. Taxonomy (NCBI): domain Eukaryota; kingdom Metazoa; phylum Chordata; class Mammalia; order Carnivora; family Eupleridae; genus Cryptoprocta; species Cryptoprocta ferox. The sequence continues at coordinate 58,911,967 of CM053574.1, forward strand.
CTTACTTGTGCCCTGTGAGGCTGCAGTCTACCCTGGGACTTGGCCCCCGTCCATCCCACCATGCCCTGGCAAATTCTAGGGCCTCTCCTTTCCTTTTATGGCTGTAGAAACCATCAAATACCAGTCTCATTTACCAAAGTCATTTCTAAAGGGTGCCCTCCTTTCTGTCCCTGGCAGTAGTAAGGACAGTAACTGGGATTTCTCTGGAGAAATGGCACAGTGTGATTCTGGGCTACAAGGGCTCTGAAGATTGATTGCCAGGCTTGGAGTAAAATCCCATGTCACCTGCATAGCCCAGCCATATGACAGTGGAAAAGTGACTTCAGCTCTGAGCTGTGAGGGAGTCCAGCTGTGAACTGAGGACATCCCCACCACACACCCTGATTCAAAGTTTTTCTGTAAGTGAACTACTCTGTCTTCTGCTGTTGTTGGAACACACTATTATACTTCCATTAAATGGATTCACTCCAAGGCGAAGTCATGTTGCTTCTGGAGTGACAAAGGTGATCTTTTCACTGCCCTTTCACAGATCTCACTTGCAGCAGGTACTTAAGGAATAGAGGATGAGGTTTCCCCTGGAATTACCTGCGGCCCCCGCGGTGAGGTCAATGGCAGCTTGGATGGCAGGGCTGGACTTCATGTTTGGCCACTCCTCTGCTGGGTTCCGTGGAAGGCAACTCTCTGGAGCTTATGATGGGTGTCTCATATCCCTGAGAGGAGACAAGAGCTCACCATCAGTGGGGCCTCTGCAGCTCACCATCTAATGGGACCTCAACTTCTGGGAGCCAGAAGATTGGCTCCAAAGGAAAGCAGTCAAAAGTGTCAGTGCAGCTTAGAAATTGGCCTCCTCTTCTCCCCGCCCACCACCTCCCTTGTAAAAAAAAAAAACCAAAAACTCACAAGTCAAAAACCTGAGTATCAATGCTACAGCCACTGGTGGTGGGTGCGGGGAGGGGGCATTTCAACCGACTTTCTGAAAAGCTTACAAATTAATGCCAAATCCCAGACACCCAAGCCACATCAAACTCGTTTTTCAGAGCCCTAAGTCCACTAGGGTCAGTTCTAAATTCAGACAGCAGCCTGTGTTGGGTCCCTAAAGGAGGTCACAAAACAGTAGGTCTGGAAAGGAATGGGTTAGGAGGAGCTCTGCAGAGTGACACATCGCCTGGGTCTGAATGCCTGCTCTGCCACCAGCAGGGGGGCCCCTTTAGGTCTCTAAAGCAGGGGCCCCAAAATATAAAAGGTGAATAATAGAAGTATTATAACACAAAGGCAATCACAAATAGTGGCATGGGACAGATGTTCTTAAAAGTACAGAGCACAGCACCAAGCATCAGTCCCTTCCAGAGCTTCTCAACCATAAACGTGTACACAAGTCACATGGGGACCTTGTGAAACTACAGATTCTGATGCGATAGGCCTCACGTGGGACCAGAAACCCTGCCAGTCATGACAAGCTCCCAGAGGCGGCTGATGGTGACTGACCCCCAACCACATTTTGGGAAGCAACACCTGGTCCACTGTGTGCTCAATTTGCTTGACAATCACTGGGGCACTTGTTAAATATTCAAGTAACCAGGCCTCTCTCCTAGTGATCTTGATTCAGCAGGTTTAGGCTAGACCCTAAGAAGTTTGGGAGAACTCGAATCTACTCCACTGCCTTTAGACAAAAATCACCTATTGCAGAGGGAGGGACTTTATAAATATGGATTTTAAAAAAAGGAATGTGGCTCATTAACACGGAATTTTAAGATAACCAATTCAGCAACCAATTCCATGTGGTTTTCAAACTATGTGACTTTTTTGTGAGTAACAAGGAACAATTTTTATTCATCACACTAAAGACCTTTGTGCTTCCTGTCAGGGCAACTCTCAGAGGGTGGTGGGCCAGCTGAATCATTAACGAAGGCCAATGTCAACCTAAACATCGGCAGAAAAGAATTTTATCCACTCACAAGTTTTTTAACCACTTCAAGCATGTTGCCAATGACCAGACACCAAGAATCTTGATTTCCTTACAAAAAACTGTAAAACCAGCAATCACAAAAGCAAAGTACTGGACTTGAAAAAGCAACTAAGTTAGACAAGACACGAATTTTATGTTGTTAACGGGACTAGAGAGGCAAGTTCAATAACTAAGTTGATGAGGTGGGAGGAGCCTGGCTGGCTCAGTCCTGTGGAGCATGGGACTCTTGATCTCAGGGTCTTGAGTTCAAGCCCCACACTGGGCATAGAGATTACTTAGGAAAAAAATAAAGTTGATAAGGTGGTGGCCATCTGGTACCTAAAGAAGGAGATCAGCATCCTAATCCAATCTCCTCCTTTTCCAGATGGAAACTGAGGCCAGAAAGAAGGGCTTTTCCAAGGTTTTACAAGTAGTCAGTGGATTCAACTCAAATCTTGCCTTTTCGGTCTGTGCTTACCAACCAGTATTTAATTCCAGAGTATTCGAAGCTGACCAAAAAGAAAATAAACACTCAACCCTGCGTTTCAGAGAAAAAATGGAGGCAAGTGGGGAGAGAAGTCACACAGGGCCCAACCAATGTGGCTTCTCAGAGTGGTCAATTATTTGGGTGTGGACATTTCCTTTTTAATTCACAAAGAAAGGCATAGATCGTACTGTCATCAAGTGTGAATTCAACCCCTTCAGGTAAGCCAAACTTAAACACATTGAACTCTACAAATAACAACTTCTAGATTAGGATACTAAACAGTGATGGGAACAGACCAACTCAGAACGTGTGGGCAACTGACTTATTGTGTCAACTTAAGAAGGCTTCAAGAAGTCTTGAAAAAGACATACGGCTCAGGGAGGTGGGGCGGAAGACTGGTCAGCAGGAGTTAAAAACTCATTCCTGAGTCAGTTGAAGAGAACAGCTGACTCCTTTCTGCGTCCCTTTACCCCTTCTGCAAAGGACACGTGTGTCCGACTCCAGGGAGAGACAAACAACTGGGCCAGACAAGCCTTCTCGTTCCCTGGGGAAACTTCTCGATCGGGAGAATCCTCTGAGGTTGCATTCTCCACCACGTAACAGGGACTGCGGAAAGATTTCCAGCTTCAGGCCAAAGCTGGCGCGGGAGGAGGCCGCCCGCCCGCCGAGGTCCTAGAGCCGGGGCACCAGGTGCTGCGATGCCAACCCGTCTGGCAGCTGAGAAGCCGGCCAGGCGCTCCTGCTTCGGGACTCGGGGTCCCGGTGGGCACAGGGGCAGCTCAGAGAGACCGCTCCCCTTTCTCTTCCCAGCTGGAACGTTCGCTGACTCTGCCCCCTACAACCTGCAGGAGTCTCCCATTCATAAGCGCCTTCATCCCCCACCCCCACCCCGGGCTCGAGCACCAGCACCAGCGGCGCCCGGAGGCCTGATGACACTCCGAGGGAGCAAAGAGGGCAACAGTCTCAGCAGGTGAGCACCGCGGGGAGGAGGCCGCGGAGCCCGCGAGTCTCCGGGGAGCCCCGGCCGGCAGCTCCCGCGGGTCCCTGGGCACGTGTGCGGCGCGCCCGGCCGCGGACCCCTGACGCCTGCCCGGCCGCCGGGGAAGGTCACGCCGCCCGGGCGTGGAGGCCCGCCCGCGTCCCACTCCCTCCTCCCCGCGCGCTCCCCGCAGCCCGGAGCGCCGGCCGGGGCTGCGCTCACCGCCGCGCCAGCTGGCCGCGTTCTGCCCCGGCTCTGCCGCTGGCTCTCGGCTCTGCCTCCGCCGCCCGGGGGGGGGCCGCTTAACACTCACGTCGGCCGCAGGCCGGCCCTCCGCCCCGCCCTCCCGCGCGGGAGCACACAGGGCGGCGACCCCGCGGGCCCAGAAGCGCCCCGGCGGCGGGGGGCGGGCTGCGCGGGGCCCGGGCGGGGGAAGCGGAAGTCCGCGGCTGAGGCGGGCGCGCTCGGCCCGCGCAGGCCGCGGGTCCTCGGCGCCGGGAGCGCGGGAGAGGGGGTGCTGGGGAGCGGGTGGGCAGCGGTGTCGGTGTCCGGATTGCTTTTCTTCCTCCAGGTTCCCGAGGCCCTCGTGAGAGGCAAGACCCCAGCTGGACCTCAGGGCCGGGGTGGGGGAGTTAGGAGCACCCACTAAGTCCTTAGGCTGGGTTACCTTGGTGGGACGCAAGGCCTAAATTTTAAACTATAATTGAGTACGAAAGTCCTGGAAACTGTAGTGATGAAAAACACATTCGTTTACTGCTATAAACACACACACACACACACACACACACACACACACACACACACACACATTTTCCCACTCTGCCTACCGCACGAAAATCCATTTTCACCAATGACATTAGAGAAAGTACGCCTCCCCCACCCGTGAAAACTAGCTATCAGTTGGCCTCTCTGATCTTTTAGTTTCTAATGAATTATAGGCTATTTCTATGGCTCTCTGACATTTTATGAAAAAGCACTATTCAAGGAATCTTTTATACTAGGAGTAAAGGAATATTCTCTAGTGCCCTAAACCAAAGAGCTAACACCTACTCAGTTGGAAAGATCTTGGTCTAGTATTCCTTACAGCTGCTCAATGTAACTCAGTCAGTCACAGCCTTCCGATTTCTTTGGTTCAGTCTTCATGCATTTATTTTCATTTTCTACACTGTTTTCTTCCTTAAAGCATGCTATCTTTTTCTTTTACAATTTGTGTTTGCCCTGTTTGGATGGACTATTGCCAAGGTAAGTTAAAGTGATGGCAGGAGGGGACAGGGACTTAAATATTCCACCTGACTTGTGTTAGTGCTTAACAGTGAATGCACCACGAACAGACCTTCCAGAGGTAGGAGGTGCCATGAAGGTACCAGAGCCCCCTAATAAATGGGGGGCACTCATCAAAACAGCACAAAACTGACTTTTCACAGAGTCAGCACTTTAGAAGTCAAACTTCTGAAACATAATTCAATTATAGAAACAAGCCAGGGAGTTTGAGATGCTTGTCCAAAGTGGCTTTGTGACGAAACTGGTGGGAAGCCGACTCAGGAGCACAACCTACAGTTAGAACACCCTAGAGGACTAAGGGACTTACAGTATCCCCTGGTCCAGTGACTTTTGCAAACTACAACAGTGAGGTCCAAAGGAACCCTAATTAAGGGCAGATCCAGATCTGCAGTTACAGACTGGAAAGAGCACTGAACTTGGAGCCAGCATGCTTGGGTAAAAATCTGTATGGCTTTTAATGAGCCATTTAATCTTTTCAAACCCCAGCCTTCACGTAACTGCACGGTGGCCTCTGATTCTGCAGGAGCAGTCCACCACGTGGGCCACTGCTGCTTTGGGAGCCTGCTGGGGCAATCCACCTAGAGGCCAGACGCTTGGCCAGTTGACCGTGTGTACCCTTCCTGAGCGGCCCCTGCCTGTCTCATGCTTTGTCTTGTCTCCCTTGAGCCCTTTCTTCTACTCTCACAGAGGCTACCAGATTCTTGCACTCCTGCTACATTTCTTCTCTCCCTCACCTCTCCTCCTCAACAACCTTAGCTTCCATTATTCCAGTAAGCTTAAGAGAAACAACCAGGAAACATTTGTGCAACTTTTTAACCCCTAATTTACAAAGTTACCTTTTTTGCACAAACTCATTCCTGTTGTCTTGCTTGCTGTATCTTGGTGCCCTGCACTATGGCTAGCACCAGTGATGCTGGTGAAGGAAACCGAGGCTCAGAGAGGCGGAACACTTGCCCAAAGTTATATAGATACTGGGGCACCTGAGTGGCTCAGTCAATTAAGCATCTGACTTCGGCTCAGGTCATGATCTCACGGTTCATGGGTTCGAGCCCCGTATTGGGCTCTGTGCTGACAGCTCAGAGCCTGGAGCCTGCTTCAAATTCTGTGTCTCCCTCTCTCTGCCCCTCCCCTGCTCGCGCTCTGTCTCTCTCTGTCTCAAAAATAATAAGCATTAAAAAAAACAAAGTTATATAGATACTAATGAAAGAGCTGGGACTCCACAAAGTTCTGTCCAATTCTGAAGTTGATGTTTGTAACCATGACCCTCCACAGTAATACGTCCCAGAAGGCTTCCTCTTAAAAGCAAGAGGGTTTCAGGAACCAGTTCTTTCTCCTGAAATAGATCTCCCTCCATGATATTGTATAAAATCACCTCCACAGCTTAAAACCCCTCACAGGTGTTGCTTTAGGAATAGAGACACAAATACAAGATGTTGAAAAGCTTAACAGGTCACAGAAGCTCAGAGAACTGATTGGAAAAATCACCTGCTTGGCATTAAATCATGAAAATGACCATGTGCACTTTGTACCAAGGGTAACTCCTCAGGAACCCGATGGCCTCTTGGGAACAAGGACTTTTGATTCCTGCATCCCTGCTGTCAACATAGGTGGGTTCACCCAGTGGCCTCTCAGATCTGGGGTCCAAACATCAAGCAAGTCAGTGCACTGACCCCTTTGCCCCGGTGGTTGTTTGCTGCACTGGGATTGTGCAATTCAGGGACATTAGTGCAGCTGACTGTGTGCTGAGGGGGCAAGTGTAACGCAGGTCAGAGGTGAGGGGACAGAGTGGCTAACATGAAGAAGGGAGACTTTGCTATTTCAACAGTATTTCACAATGCACTAGTTAATGATACCAAAAGGAGAAATAATTTCATTATTTGAAGCCTTTTGGCCCTAATGGCATGTGGATGTGTTTGAACAAAGTGTTAATTGGAGTTGCAAATAATTCAAAAATGTAAATCATCTCTGATTCAGGGTACTTTTAATTAATGAGAATGAAGAAAAAAATGCTTTGATTACATGACTCCCATTGAATATTGTTGGCTACTGATGTAACACTTAAGGCTTTCTCAAATCTTTTTTGGAATCAGGTAGAGTTTGTATTTGCAATAAACATGGATTTGGATTTTTTTCATCTATGTGGAATAAGAGGGCATTTTGTATCCCATGAGAGAGTTGTTAAGACAATGTTTTAAAGGGGGGCAATTTATTTTGTCTTTTCCTTGACAGCTTTTACGGGTATAAGCAAGATAAATATATAAATAAATAAGAAAATAAGAAAACCAGATGAGATGTATATTTCATGAGCCTTAGATTTGAATTTGTCATATATATCTTTTTAAAGACATAATTTATAATAGCAAAGACTTAGGATAAATGCCCATAAATGGATAAAATTCAATGGATCAATAAAAGGAAATACTGACATAATTTTAAAAATAATTTTGTTAAATCATATGCTTTAGGGTATATTTGGCTACAAGTAAGAGAATGCCCATCTACTATTAATATATTTATTTTGCATATAAAAAGAAATCTAGAAATAGGAAATTCCAGAGTTGGTGAATTTAACAGCTCAAAAGTATCTGGGTCAGCTTCTCTGTGATTCTCTTGACTGTTTCCTCATGATCACAAAGTGGCTGCCACAGCTCTATTACACTCCACATGCAACACACAAGGGCAGGAAGGAAGCATTCTCCATATCCTTTTTATCACACAAAAAATCTTTCCCAGGCACCCCTCCCCCCATTAAGCTTCCCCTTGTATTTAATTGGCCCAGAACTGAGTCTCATGCTTGCCCAAACATAAACAGTGGGAAGAGAATGGAGTTACTATACTTGGTTTAGAACAGGGGTCAACAAGCAAACTTTTGAAAAGGGCCAACCAACTAGTAAATATTTCAGTAAATATTTTGCAGGACATGTAATCTCTGTCACATCTATTCAACTCTGCTGTTGTAAACAAAAGCAGCCATAGACATGGTAAATAAAAAAAGTACATTGTGTTCCAATAAAACTTTTTTAAAGTTTTTATTTTTCTTTTCAAATTTTTATGTAAATTCTAGTTACCATACAGTGCGACATTGGTTTCAGGAGTAGAATTCAGTGGTACATCACTTACATACAACATCCAGTGCTCATCATGACAAGTGTCCTCCTAATACTCAGCAATTGTACCAATAGGTATTTACCCAAAGGATACAAAAAATAGAGATTCAAACGGCTACAGGTATGTTGGTATTTATAGCAGCACTATCAACAATAGGCAAACTATGGAAAGAGCTCAAATGTCCATCAGCTGATGAAAGGATAAAGAAGTGGTATATATATACAATGGAATATTACTCAACCATTGAAAAGAATGAAATCTTGCCATTTGCAACGACATGGATAGAGCTAGAGTGTATTATGCTAAGTGAAATAAGTCTAAGACTTCTATCTATGAGCAGTGAAATTTGAATTTCATGTAATTTTTACCTGTCACAAAATATTATTTTATTTTGACTTTTTCAAGTTTTTAAAACTTGAAAACACATTTTATATGGTTCATGGCCATACAAAAACAAAAGGCAGGCCAGGTGTGGCTAGCAGGCTTTGGTTTGTCGACCCCTGTTTTTGACCAGTGATGACTTATCCACTTGGAACTGTGGGAGAGGCTCACCTTTTCTGAGACATCATCACTGCAGACCCAGGTGGGGAGGGGGAGCAGATTTTTGTTAGGCAATCAGGAACGTCCCACAAAGCATATTAAGCATATGGGTAAATGCTTACAGATATGATCATTTTTAAAAAAGCAGATTGCGTGTCACTATGGACTGCAATTGGACAATCCCAATAATTTCTACCTGTTGAAATCCCCCTGCTATTTACCAAGACCCATACCAGACACAAGGCACCTCAAAAGCCTTGTCATGAACCCTAGTTCTCCGAAACAAATCTGTCCGCTACCTCCTATCAGTAACAAATGTTCATGCACTGATTGGCTCTGCGTCAACGTACACAAAGTGCTGGAAATACAGAAATGAAGGAGACAATGGCTAGCCTCAGAGAAACCTCATTCCAAGTGGAGGAGGAAGAAGAATTAGAATTTGGGGAGGATATGCAGCAAGAGGGGTATGGATAGCATGGCATCCCAGAGAAGGGAATAAATAAAGGATGGAAAAGAGGGTTTCAGGGGAGGCCCTCAGGGGTCCCCCATGTCAGGGTGGGTTTTGAAAGACAAATGGCCCTTTCTTAGGAGGAAAGCCTGCTGATATATCACTCAGAACACTTAGTTGCTATCAACAGAAGCCAGCTCTGGAGCACAGAAACAATAAATTATAAGGATACTGGGTAGGGGCTCCTGGAGGAACATGGGACTTTGACTCAGATCATGATCTCACAGTTCTGTGAGTTCGAGCCCCACATCGGGCTGTCGGCTGCCAGAGTACTTCAGATCCCGTCTCCCTCTCTCTCTGCCCTTTCCCCACTTGCACACGCATGTGCGTGTACTCTCTCAAAGATAAAAATAAAACATTAAAAAAAAAAAAAAAGGAATGCTGGGTGACTTTAACAATCGCTGAATGAGGAGATGGAGTGCCCTGAAGAACATCTTGAAACAAATCCCAAAACGCACTTTAGAAGTGTTCAGCTGTGGAAATCACGTGGCAACTCCTTCAGAGCTTCTGGACATTGTAGTTTGTACCACTGACCCTTTTGTGCCAAGACCTCTGCATGGTAACTACTGCTCTTTCAAAGCTGGGCACCTTCACTACCAGCTTTGCCTGATAGGTCACTGCTTCACCATATCCATCGCCTTGTATTGCTCATTTCCAAATTGATAAATCACATAGATGCAGCTGATGGATGGACCCTGAGTCACGTGCCTGTACCTGGATCTGCAAGGGGGGCTGGGAACGTGAGAGTTCTGGCTTGTCTTGAAGAGGAAGGTATCACTTGGTAGGAAACTCCCTGAATGTAGGTAGGGCTTTAAAACAATGCCAAGCAAATGAGAAAGAATGAAATCATGCCATTTGCAGCAACGTGGATGGAATTGGAAAGTATTATGCTGAGTGAAATAAGTTAGAGAAGGACAGATATCATATGTTTTCACTCAGTGGATCTTGAGAAACTTAAGACCATGAAGGGGAAGGGAAGGGGGGAAAATAGTTACAAACAGAGAGGGAGGGAGGCAAACCATAAGAGACTCTTAAATATAGAGAACAAACTGAGGGTGGTGGGGGTGGAGGGGTAGGGGGGCAGGGAAAATGGGTGATGGGCATTGAGGAGGGCACTTGTTGGGATGAGCACTGGGTGTTGTATGTACGCGATGAACCACAGGAATCTACCCCCAAAACCAAGAGCACAGTGTGCACACTATATGTTAGCCAATTTGACAATAAATTATATTTAAAAAATAGAAAATAAAACAATGCCGTGCAGCCAGAAAACATGCCACACATCCACTTCAGACAGGCTGAGGCTTCCCATCAGAGCTGTTACAAAACAAAATTCAACTAGGTGAATTTGAAGATCTAATTGGCTTTATGAAGTAATCCATGAATCAGGCGGCATTCCATCTGGCAAGTAGAGAGGAGTAACAAGGAATTGTGCAAAATCGAAGGTTTTTACAGGAACAAAGGTGGAACAAGAAGTTATTTGCAAAAGAAAAGAAAGGATTGTTTCAGCCCAGGTAATCTTCTGTGGGGAAAGGGAACAGTCGGGTTTAACATGGAGATATCCCCTCGCTAGTGCTGATTAGGAAATTGCATATTGGCTGTTGAAAGGTCACATTCCTGGGACAAGTCGAAACTGTAATTAAGTCTGAGCTTGCTGTCCTGGGGGGCAAATGATTCTAGTTGGGGCTTGTTGGATGTGTGTGTGTGTGTGTGTGTGTGTGTGTGTGTGTGTGTAACAGAGGAGACTGCATGTGCGAAGGCAGCAAAGCAGGAAGCAACACAGCTCATTTGGAGAACTGTAGCAGTCTGGCTCTGGGAGGTCCTGGAAGGTTCAGCTGGATGGGTAGGAGGAGCCACATGCTGAGCCCTCACGGCCCCTGTAGTGGAATCTACTCAGTGTCTCCTGCTAAGGCACAAGAACTGTGACTTATTCCTCCCTTGGCCTGGGCTTTGCCCATTGTGGGTTTTAAGGCGTTCTCATCAAAATGAATCACTGCAATAAATTTGTTGAATTGCATCACTGTCACACCATTTACCACTATGAACATCATAGGTGTCTATGATCTTCCCCCACAACTGGGCCTATATGCAATGGATACTTTTCTATAGGCTAATTTGTTTTAGATATGGGAAGTATGTAGTTACTAACTCTTAGAGGTACATAGACATTCTTCAATGATACTTTCATTTAGATGTAAGATCATAACCATTTTTGAAAATGGTAACAAAATATGGCTTGAGAGCCAAAAAGAATAATCATGTTTTTTTTTTAATGTTTACTTATTTACTTTTGAGAAAGAGAGAGAGACAGAGAGACAATGAGCAGGGGAGAGAAGGAGAGAGAGAATGCCAAGCAGGTTCTGTGCTGTCAGCCAAGAGCCCAACGTGGGGCTCCATCTCACCAACTAGGAGATCATGATCTGAGCCAAAATCAAGAGTCCGATCCTTAATCGACTGAGCCACCCAGGCGCCCCTTAAAAAAGGAAGTCGTTAGGGGCGACTGGGTGGTTTAGTCGGTTGAGCTCCATCTCAAGTCATGATCTCATGGTTTGTGGGATCAAGTCCCATGTTGGGCTCACTCTGACAGTGCGGAGCCAGCTTGGGATTCTCTCTCTCCCTCTTTCTCTCTCTCAAAAAGAAGTAAATAAACTTTAAAAAAAAAAAGGAAATCTTTATATTATAGTCCCAGGAATGTTGTATCATCTGATCATTTAATATATGGTTAAAAATTACACTTGTGATTTAACACCAGGAAGTGTAAGAGGAGGCTGATTCTTCTTGTCCTAAACTGGTGCTAAGACTCAAAGCTTAGGGGAAGAGGTGCTAAATATCATGCCTTCTATTGCTCTATTATCAGTAGTGTATAAACTTGGGTAAATTATTTAATCTTCATGTGCACCCATCACTAGACACTTAGTCATTTATAAGCATTTAAAAAGTGCTTTGAGGGGCAACACGGTGGCTCAGTCAATTAAGCATCTGACTTCGGCTCAGGTCATGATCTCAAAGATTGGGGCTTCCAGCCCCACTCCAGCTCTGTGTTGGTGGTGTGGAGCCTGCTTGGAATTCTCTCTCTCTCTCTTCCCCTCCCCCATTCATGTGTGCACGTGTGTTCTCTTTCTCTCTCTCTCAAAATAAACTTTAAAGTAGAAGAAGGAGAGGGAGATGGAGGAGGAGGAGGAGAAACAGATGCCTGGGTTCTATTTTTTTAATTTAATTTAATTTAAAAATAAAAAATAAAAAGTGCTTTTAGAAAATTGATTGCTCTAGAAAAACATAAATATAACCACTGAAAGGATACACAAATCAAGGGATGCATCCATTCTTTGGAAGGCCCAGAGGCAACATAGCCTAGAGATTATTAGAGACTCTGGAGTCAGATGGCCTGAGGGGGAAATCCCAGCATCTATTTTTCCAGCTGGATGATTAGAATAAGTCTCCTGCGGTGAGAATGAGAGAAAGATATGGTTCTACCAACTGATGCTCTGTGTGCTACCCCATCCCCGCTATATCCCCAATGCCCATGCGATCTCACCAATGAAGACTTCCACATGCCACCTTCTAACCCTCTCTTTATAATAGGATTCTTTCCCTGCCATGTGTAAAATACAAAACATGGCATTCAGCCAATCCCCAGATGAATAACCATCATTCAAAGCAATTAGCCAACATCTCTGTTCCAAGCTTCGTGCTAAGCACTGGAAATTTGGAGGTGAAGAGCAAAAGTCATGTCCCAAATAGCTGGGACTGCAGCGAGGGAAGGCCTTCACTGAGTATTGTAGAGGCATGTTCAGAATGCCAGGGAGCACCAGGGAAAGGGCACATAACCAAGCCCAGGGAACCAGGAAGGCCATTTCTGGAGGAGGTAATGGCTGAGTCTTGAACTATGAGAAGAGTTATGAGTAGGAGTTTCAAGAGAGGGAAGAAATCATACAATTGCAAGAAAAGAAAGGAGAAAGAGAATGGTGGTCTAGGAGCCTCTATGGTTCAGTGCAGGATAGGAGCTGAGGGTAACAGGAGAAGCTAGCAAGGAGCAGGGCTGATCTCCGAGGGTCCCACAGGCCCTGCTAAGAGCGCTGAGTTTATTCAGAGGGTAGTTGAGGGAGCCGGTAAATAAACATTCTTTGTGACGTATATGTGGAATGTGTAGAGCAGAGAGGAGGTTGAAAGCATGGACTCTGGAGCCAGACTGTCCTGTCCTTGAAGACTGGCTCTCATTTGATGGCTTTGTGATGGTGGACAGCTTCTTTAAGCCCCAAATTCCTCATCTTACAAAAGGGGAGAATAATCCTAGCTGTGTCATGGAATTTCATGAAGGTAAGATGAGGCAAAACATATAAAGCACTTGCTATAGTGCCTAACACATAGTAAGCGCTATTATTATAGATCATTGGAATAATTAGTAATTAGGTTTCTTGTTTGCCTTATTTTTTAATGTTTATTTATTTAGAGAGAGGGCAAGCTAGTGGATGCACAAGCAGGGGAGAGGCAGAGAGAGAGAGGGAGAGAGAGAATCCCAAGCATACTGCATGCTGTCAGCACAGAGCCTGGTGCGGGGCTCAAACTCGTGAACTGTGAGATCATGACCTGAGCTGTAATCAACAGTGGGACACTTCACCGAGGTGCCCCTGCCTTATTTTATAGTTAAATAGTAATCAAATGAATTAAATTTGTCACAATGATAGGAATTTAAAATGTTTTCCATGTACCCTAATACCCTAATAAAAATATAAACATTTTATTCATTTAACAAACATTGATTGACCATGAACAATATGATAGGCAGTTTTAGACTCAGAATAAAGCAGTGAACAAGGCTGACCAGGGTCTCTGCTCTCAGCTTATATTCTAGTGGGGGAGGCTCACAATAAATAAGTGAACAAGAGGGTTACAAGATGTGTAAATTCCACGAGGCAGGGAGATTATCTGTTTGTACCCTGATACGGCCCCACTGCATGAGACAGCACCTACTACAGGCACTCGATGAATGTGTCGAGTGGATGAAAGATCATTTCAGACGGTGATGAGCACTAGGAATGGGCAACATGATGGGTGAGAAGACTGGCTTCAGTCGATGTGGCACCACTGACAAAGTGGCTGTTGACCGAAGTTAGAAAGAGGCGAAGGAGGCAATCATGGGAGAACCTTTGGGAAGAACAGTCCCGGAAAAAGGATATTCCATGCTGAAGCTAAACGTCCTAGAGCACAGCTGTGTTGTGCCTGTGACGAACAGGCCCAAGTTGCTGGAATGCAGTGAGTGAGGGGAGGAGAGCTGTGGGGCAGGTAGTGGGGGCCATAGGCGAGAGCTGGGCATTTAGGGCATTGAAGCCCATTTCCTTGCCCTGCACAAAACGCCTGGGAAGCTGTTCTATTCCTCAGCTCAAAATGTCCACAGAGTGCATTGCTGTGTTTGTCAGCTGCCCTCACTCCCGTGTAATAGAATTATCCTTCCAACCTGGGGACATGGAGACAGACAGGATTCCTCTCCCCTGCTGTTGGCAGCCTCTGCATTGGCACTTTCCCTGCTCGGTGTTTCAGGCTGTGTTGGGTTTACTTGTGAGATTGATGTGACAATAAAGTGAAGTCTTACCCTCTGGGGGGAAAGCATTTAAAGTGCAAAGGGGAGTCAGTTCAGGATTTTAAACAGGTGAAAAAGATGGTGTGAATTAAGTTATTAATGATCGCTTTGGTGGCTGGGTAGGGAAGAAATTGCAGGAGAGTGAGAGTGACGGGAAGGCGGCCTGTTAGGTGACTATTAAAATGGTCAAAGCCCAGGACAATGGTGGCTTCAGCTGGGGGCCTTGAATGGGAGGTGGAGGTAGGAAGGAACCCCCAGATCAGACGCCAATCACTTGTAGTCTTTTGATGGGGATATACATACACACACACACACACACACACACACCACACACCAAACCATACATACAGTACATAGCACATACACATACACACACAGCACACATCCACTACACACCAAATACACAGGCACACACCACACACATACACCCCCACACACACAACACCACATACACACTACAGAAGTACCACATACACCACACACACGGCATAAATGTTTTATGTAGCATGAGATTATTTCTGCCTCCAGAGGGCACTTGAGCCTTACAAATACATCCCAGGGGCAGAGCAAGTTAATTCTTGGGCAGAGAAGCCCTTTCCCTAGGACACAATTTGAGAGGGCCAGAAAAGCAAGAACAAAGGGATCTCATCTGGAGCTACAGTCTTTGCTTATTGGAATTTAAAAGCTCTTCTTTTAAAAACTAAATTTCCTTGAAATGGCTTTATAATAAAGCGACAATTTGGGCTTTCACGCATTTGTGTTGGTTGAATTACATAGCTATCCTTCTGGTGCATAAATGAGAGACAGGCAGTTTGACAGGCAGGTGAGGGGAGAAGCCTCATTTTGAGGGGTTTGGCCAGGGTGCCAGGCCTGGGTGAGGCCCAGAGCAGGGAGGCTCTGAGAAGCAGAAGGCAGCGTGGAGACAGCCCTGGGGACAGAATGAGTATGAAAAGGCAAAGGGTGGGGGTGGGGCAACCCAGGAACTTTCAGAGGCTTCAGAATTTGGGCTGAGGACAGTTCTGCCTGGAAACCTCTCTGTCATCTCCAGAAATCAGTTGCTAAGCACTGTTCCATCATGGTTCTGTGTCTCACTCTGCACAATCCACATTAGAATGACATGATCCTGCTCTTTGATAAAATCCAAAGCAATTTTACATATAAATCTACTGAGAATGAGTCATTTTACATAGAGGGGGGAAAATAAAGCATCTAGATAGTCTGATCTGAAGGGCACAAAACCACTTCCTTTTCCGTCTTATTTCCCATGTGTCCTGCTGCAGGTCTCTCCCTGCCCCCTCCCACCTTATACTGTCCTTTGGCTTTTGGGTGCTGAAGACCTAGTGAGGAGGCTACCAAGGAGGCTGCCGTGACCCAGGAGCTCCTCCACCCGGGCCCCCACAGCCTCCCCCCGCCCCGTGACTGGGCCACTTTGATGCCTTGTAAATATTGTTGCACCTCTTGTTAACCTATCTGTGGGTCTGACCAGATCACCAGCCCCTGGCGCAGAGATGAAGTCTTACCCATCTTTGTATTCTCAGACCAAAACTTGATTTTCACATAGCAAGTGTTACATATTTATACTAATATCATATATCTACATTTATTTTATATAAACACAACACATTCACCTATTTTAGGCTGTGTTTGATACTATTATTTGAGCAGATTTATAGCCTAGATTAGCTGGAAATATATTTATATAGAAGGGAAAGATAAATGTTTCCTATTGTGTAAGGTGTGGAAACAAAACAGCTCTTATCCCATCTATGAAAAAATAAGGGAAATATTACATCTGACATTCTGCCACACACACCCACCCATTCCCCACCCAGATCAGGAAACGTGACAAGCTAAGCTCCAAGTGAGCCCGGCAAGGATCACTTCTCCTCTCTGAGCCTTCGGCCAGTACATTGTCTTGGCAAAGGTGTTCACAGTAATTTGCTGCTTTTGCTGGTGGGGTCACAGGTAAATTGAAATGACTAGCTAAAAATGCTGATAGGTGGATTTATTCTGCAGGTATACTGAACAAAGAACAAACCTACTGTACCAATACCACGGCAAGCCTGGCTGATTGGATTTCCAAGCAGTGACTGTTCCTGGGCTCCTCCTTCCATGGTGTCATCCCTGTACTGTGACACACGATTACCGTGCACTGGATAATCCTGCTGTCACCCAGAAAAGTAAGTGAGCTAACAGCTATAGACTGGTGCTCAGTGATGGCAGTTAGTGTTGTTATTATCACCAGTCACCATATCACAGGTGTATATGGTGCCTCCCAGTTTTGTTGGAAAAGGTTTATGCCCTCTTTTACACTGAAGCACTGAAAGTTAGGCCCAACTCTAAATTGAGTTGATTTTAGAGAAAGAATTATTTTGTATGTAAAATAACCCTCTTTTATTGATAGATGGAATCATAAATTCCAGATATTCAGTACCATCTACCAACACTGAAGATAAAATATAAAATCTGTTGCTAAAAAATAAATACACTGGTATCAGCGAATACTGGTATATAATGGAGAACAAAGCAACATACTTATTGGAAAATGAATCACATAGACAAGTAAGGCTAGTGACTGAAAAGTAATTCATAATATAAAGGAAACTTAAGGGGCACCTGGGTGGCTCCGTCAGCTGAGCATCCGACTTCGGCTCAGGTCATGATCTCATGGTTCGTGGGTTCGAGCCCCACGTCAGGCTCTGTGCTTACAGCTCAGAGCCTGGAGCCTGCTTCGGATTCTGTGTCTCCCTCCTCTGCTCCTCCCCTGCTCACACTGTCTCTCTTTCAAAAAGAAATAAACATTAAAAATTTTTAAATAAGTAAATGAAACTTGATTGGATATGAAGTGTATACAGACAGAGAAAGTATGATGGAAAATGGAATAAAACTAGTGCAAACACTCTGAGGAATGCACAAGCAAGCAGCCACCGAAGCTATAGCCCTGCCATTTGCGTTCCACTGTCCCGCCGGAGAGAAGTGGCGTCTCTGTGTGCCCTGTCATGGTCCCCCAGCATGAACAGATCAGCAGCAAATGGCAGATTGGCAGATTATGTCTAAATTTTTCCAAGATGGATTATTTACTTAGATCTAAGGTGTTTCTTAGAATTAGCACAGTGGTTAAATAATGTATGAAATGAATCTGGGGTGGATTCGATAGTCTGGTAAGTAAGCACATTAAGATGGGATGAAATTGCTTTTCCCATTAAGCTGACCTGCTATTTAAATATCTTTGCTGCTATTTTGTAACTTTGTGTAATTTTGCCTGTTTTTAATATTTTGGTATAATTATTAGTACTATGCCCATTGTTTTTCGGCTTAGTGAACCACTAGTCATTGAATTCCACTTCTAGCTCATTAGCTAAAAAACTTCAATGATCATTTATTCACAGAGTGATGTGGATTCAGAGTACTATAGATATATAAATTTTGGGAGGGGTGTGTGTGTTTGTGTGTGTGTGTTATGGCAATAAATATAATTACCATACTGTATTCTAGTTAGCTGTCAGCATAGGCCTCAAATACTGCATTTGGTAGCCGGGCCAATCCTTTCCCTTCTGCACCTCTGCGACACCTGAGGAAGGTCTAATTCTCAGCCCTGGTCCTTCCTGCCTGTCCTTGTATTGCAGAGAACCAAGAATGCCTATCTATGTCTCAGGATATGACCCTTCCTAAACTCTCAGGCTGGCCTTGTCCAAGTATGTGCTATAATTCAGAGTATTCAAAAAACTCTTCTCAATATCCAATGCTAAGTGTATATACTGTTTTAAAATACAGCTGAATGCACAGTGCCTAGTGCCTCAGTCAGTTGAGTGTCCAACTCTTGGTTTTGGTTCAGGTCATAATCTCATGGTTTGCGAGACGGACCAAGCCCCACCTCAGGCTCTGTGCTGACAGTGCCTCTCTCTCTCTGCCCCTCCCCCACTCACAGATTCGTGACTGCTCTCTCCCTCTCACAAATAAATTTTAAAAAATAAAAATAAAAATAAATACAACTGAATGCAACATCAGTAATATTTTTACTTAAATTTATGTCTTTGAATCATAGATTCCAGAAATCTGCAGCACCATGAGTTGGCTGGAAACAATATTCTCCTTATTTCTTAAAAAATTCTTTCATTCCATTTTCTTCAGCACCTGTATGTATTAATATATTAAAATTTTTAACAACAATAACAATGTATTCTCCCTGGACTCTCTGGTATGAGTTGACTGATGAAAGTTCACTGTTAAGTCCAGAAGTAGTAATTGCTGAAAAAACTGGCTTTGGTGTTCTCTAGGAGTGCTACATTTGAAATCAGAAGACATCCTTATAAAGAACAGTGCTTACTAGACTTCTAGATAGTTTAACATCTTCAACCAAAATGGTTTCCTGCAGGAGCTTCAGACTCGACAAACACTGCTATGTGCCAGAAGGGTGGTACACCCCAAGCCAATGGGACAAAAGCTGCTGTGCCCAGGACCCTTCTAGACCTTTCCCTATGCACCTCTTAATCCAGCTGTTCACTTTTAACAGCACTAGTAATGGGACAGATAAACACCGATGCCTCTTGATATGAATGAAGCACAGCGAAGAATATAACTTCACTTCTGTGGTTCTCCTGCTGAAAAACTAATAACTTATATCTAATCACTAGGAAACAGAAAAAAATTGAGGTTTGCTACAAATTAACTGGCCCGATCTCTTCAAAACCGTCAAGGTCAAACACTTGAAACTCACGTAATATTGTGTGTCAACTATCCCTCCTCGATTTAAAAAGTCAAGGTCATGGGGCACCTGGATGGCTCAGTCCATTAAGTAACTGGCTTTGGCTCAGGTCATGATCTTATGGTTTCTGAGTTCAAGCCCTGCGTCGGGCTCTGTGCCCGGAGGCTGCTTCAGATTCTGTGTCTCCCTCTCTTTCTGCCCCTATTCCACTCACACTCTGTCTCTCTCTCTCTCTCAAAAATAAATAAACATTAAAAAAAATTTTTTTCTAAGTCAAGGTCATGAGAAACAAATATGGACTGAAGAACTGAACTGAGTCAAAGTAGATGACGAGGCCTGGAATTAAATGCCACCTGCGATTTCTGATCAGGTCCTGGGCCGGGAAAAGAGTTTCTTTCTCTTTTTTTTATAAAGGACATCACTGACAGTTGATAGAATTTAAATAAGGTCTGTAGGTTGACTTTTGGTATTGATGTTAATTTCCTAACTTCATAATTGTACTGTACTTATGTGAAGAGAATGTCCTTTTTTAAGGAAATATACCCCCAAATTATTTAGAGGTAAAGGAAAGTATCTCTGTAACTGATTTGCAAGTCTTTTATGAAAAAATAAAAGGTGACAGAATGAGAATGATAAAAACAAATGTGATAAACTGTTAACATTTGGGTAGTTTGGGTTAATGATAAAAGGGAAATATTTGTACTATTTTTGCAATTTTTTCACCATGTCTACAATTATTTAAACACGGAAAGTTTATGTAAAAAATTGTCAGAGTGCCTGGCTGGCTCAGTCGGTAGAACAAGCCACTCTTGATCTCAGGATTGTTTGAGCCCCACATTGTGCATAGAGCTTAGTTTAAAAACGACAACAACAACAACCAAAAAAAAAAAAACCAACCTTAAAGACTTGTCTTCTGCACAGCTTCTTTGATTTTTAAACTTTCAAAGGATATTACTTTTCACAATTTAAGAGTAGCAAATACTTCCATAGTGCTTCCTGTGTTCTAGGCGCTGTTACAAGTACTTACACACATTTTAACCCGCTTACTCCTCACAGCCACCTTGGAGATACGTGCTATTATTATTCGCTTTCCACAGATAAGGCATCTGAGGCCCAAAGAGGGTAGGAAAACTTGCCGAAGGTCCCAAAGAAAGGGGCAGAGCCTAGTCCCTCACTCTGCCCATCCCAGAACCGTTATATTCCGCTGCATCTATTTTACCTGAGCTATGGAATTCTTGGGTTTTTTAAGATTTTATTTTTAAGTAATCTCAACACTCAACATGGAGCTTGAACTTACACCCCCAAGATCAAGAGTCATATGGTCTACTGACTGAGCCAGCCAGGCAAACCCTGAGCTCTAGAGTTTTAGTGTGACTCCTTTATTCTTCATTTCTATGCTTTCAATTTTTTGGAAAAATTATGAATGTTTTTAAAAATGTGTATTAGAGCTTATTTTACTCTAATTATGAGAATTTTGTGGGTGGTCTATGTCTCATGGCACACTTCAAATAGTTTTATCTGCTTATAGTACTGGGCCCTGTCTCAGCCTGTCTCCGGGTATTAAGGAGGTAAGGAGACCCATGAAGTTAACTCTCTAACATGTTGGCTTTGACATTTGCTTGGCCTTGTCGACCACCAATGTAAATATTTGGAACCTCATAAGGCAGAATATTTTCTTCACTATCCTTTGAGCATTCATGACTTGTCTATGTATTGTTTTACGTTACTTTGGCATCAACTCTAACATTAGTGCATAATGGCAACTTACTGCTACTTTTTTCAAAAGGTTATCTCATATTTTACAAAATCAAAATCAAGAAGCCTTTTCTTGGGGCGCCTGGGTGGCTTAGCCGGTTAAGCGCTGACTTCGGCTCAGGTCATGATCTCTGGTTCGTGGGTTCGAGCCCCACAGTGGGCTCTGTGCTGACAGCTCGGAGCCTGGAGCCTGCTTTGGATTCTGTGTCTCCCTCTCTCTCTGCTCCTCCCCTGCTCATGCTCTGTCTCTCTCTGTCTCTCAAAAATAAATAAATGTTAAAAAAAATTTTTAAAAAAGAAGGCTCTTCTTTTAAAAAGTACAGTCAACACCTACAATCTTCATCCGAAGTACATTCTCATTAAAATGGATAGTCTCTAGTGGATAGGTCCCTAACATTACCTTTGCTTTTTTAAAATTTGTCTTACCACACAGGAGCACCTGGGTGGCTCAGTTGGTTGAGCACCCGACTTTGGCTCAGGTCATGATTCTCGGTCTGTGGGCTTAAGCCCCATGTTGGGCTATGTGCTGACAGCTCAGAGCCTGGAGCCTGCTTCAGATTCTGTGTCTCCCTCTCTCTCTGACCCTCCCCCACTCACTCCCTCTCTCTCTGTCTCTCTTTCTCTCCATCTCTCAAAATAAAAGAAACACAGGGTCACCTGGGTTGCTCAGTTGGTTAAGCGTCCAACTTCAGCTCAGGTCATGATCTCAAGTTTCGTGAATTCAAGGCCTGCGTTGGGCTCTGTGCTAACAGCTCAGAGCCTGGAGCCTGCTTCAGATTCTGTGTCTCCTTCTCTCTCTTCCCCTCTCCAGCTTACACTCTGTCTCTCTCTCAAAAATAAATAAACGTTAAATTTTTTTAATAAAAAAATAAAATTTGTCTTACCACACTAATCTTAGAAGCATGGCTTTGCTGACACCAGCACCTGGATGTTGTCAAGTGGACTTTGACATTCAGGCTGGAATGATGCCAACGGAACACACACATGCTGTTAAGCAGGCATGAGAGCCAACGAAGAGACCTGGTTAGTTGGCAGGCTGCCGGCTGGCAGTCACTAGTCATGTGACTTCGGGTGACTCACCTAACTCTCTGAGGCTCATTTTTCCTGTTAGAACACTGGAGATAAAAATCCTCGCCCTGTCTACCTCATTTATTATTACAATGATTCAATTAAATCAGGTATGTGATAGTTCTTTGTAAAATTTTATATAA
This sequence comes from Cryptoprocta ferox, assembly GCA_028646485.1. NCBI lineage: Eukaryota > Metazoa > Chordata > Mammalia > Carnivora > Eupleridae > Cryptoprocta > Cryptoprocta ferox. Next base: position 58,934,064 of record CM053574.1, read on the forward strand.
ACAGAAAAATGAAGTTCTTAGAAGATCATCAAGGGGCACCGGGTGGCTCAGTCGGTTGAGCCTCTGCCTGTTGACTTCAGCTCAGGTTGTGATCTCATGGTTCGTGGGTTCAAGCCCCATATCAGGCTCTGTGCTGACAGCACAGAGCATGCTTGGGACTCTCTCTCTCTTTCTCTCTCTGCCCCTCCCCTGCTCGTACTTTCTCTGTCTCTCTCTCTCTCAAAATAAATAAATAAACTTAAAAAAAATCAAGATGATTGGAAATTTAAAAAAAAGACTAAGCTGATAAAATGAATGGACTAATTAAAAGTTTGCCAGGAGGTGGAAGCAAGTCTCCAAAGGTGGTCCCAGTGAGCCACTCCTCCTGGCATTCGAAGGGAAGTATAGTTTCCTTCCTTAGAATCGGGGCTGGCCCTGCAACTCTTTTTTTTACCAATAGAATGTCATAGAAGTGATAGTATGTAATTTCCAATACTGGGTACTAAAAGGTTGTGCAGAGTTAGCCTGGGCCTCATGGAACACTCACGGCAAGGCAGTCTGGTTTCTCTGTAAAAAACTCAAATACTCTACAATGCCATGCTGTAAGGAAGCCCAAGCTAGCCAGATAGAGAGGGGGTGGGGGAGGAAAAAGATCTCTTTGCCCTCTACTCACCTTCAATGGCTGGGACCCTGTAAATTAGACTGATAAAAGACAGGTTAACAAGACAAAAACAAACAGAAGTTAATAATGCATACACTACACACACACATGGGAACCCTCAGAAATGAGTCACTCAAAGGAGTGGTTAGAACTTGGGCTTATGTAGCATCTTAACAAAACAGCAGTAAAGTTTTAGGGAAGTGACAACACCAAGGCAAAGGACTATGATGCTTGAGGGCAGCAAATCTGAAACAGGCAAATATATAGAGAGCTAATGTAAGATAAGGGCTAGTTAGTACAGTCGGTTATATAGATGCCTTCAGTGTCATCTCTGGACTGACAAGGGTCTAGGGTTGTATGCAGTGATTAATTTCTGTCCTTCCTGGGAGAGAAGGGAGGGGGAACACCTTCACAAATTCATGTCCTGGTTTTAGGCAAATGCGGGAAGGCAGAGAGCTCTGCTTGTATTTGCTTCTTAAGTGTCCACGGCTCAAGATGATCTTTATACCAAAGTGGCATATTTTAGGGTGGCATATTCTGCTACCCTTCAGAGGCCATGTGGAGAGACAGCAAGTGAGAGAAACAGAGAGAGAATATTATTCAGCCAGGCCCTGCTTCTTCCAGCATCCCAGCTGCACTATCAGCTATGTGAATGAAAAAAAGATCTGGTGGGCGCCTGGGTGGCTCAGTCAGCTAAACGTCCGACCTCGACTCAGGTCAAGATCTCACGGTTTGTGAGCTCGAGGCATGCGTCGGGGTCTGTGCTGACAGCTCAGAGCTGGAGGCTGCTTCAGATCCTGTGTCTCCCTCTCTCTCTCTGCCCCTCTCCCACTTGCGCTCTGCCTCTCTCAATAAATAAATTAATTAATTAATAAACATTTAAATTTTAAAAAAATCTGGGACATCCAATCCAGACTAGCTGCTCTCTGACTGCAACCACATGACAGACTCCAAGTAGAAACCGCCCGGCTGAGTCCAGTGAGCCACACAACTGTGAGAGAGAATAAATTGTTGTTTTAAGCCACTTTTTGGGGGTGACCTGTTATGCAGCAATTGGAAAATAGAATAATTTTGTTTTTTCTTTTCATGGAAGGCTTACTGAGTTAATCAGTGCAGAATTTCATGAGACATTTGGGAAGAAATCACTGGTGTATATCAGGACCTATTTCAGTTGGTTTGCTGCCTCTTGCCAAAGGTACATTGTTCTAGAAAAGTGCATTTCAAGGAGGCACTGAGAAGAAAATGACTGGTTAGTCAATGCCAGAATAGAAGAAGAAGGGAAAACATTCTCTATTTTCGGCTACATTTTTGTTGCTCTCATGAATGACTGCTCTGGACAATTGCACAAGTTATGTTTTTTCAAAGGATAGGCTTATTTTTATTTTCCTTAGGATGTACTCAAATTCTACTGTGGCTTACTTTGTGGCCAATTAGAACAGCTTTAATTATCTTTTTTGTTAAAGTCAGGTTTGTTGAAATATCATTTATATACAGCAAAATGCACACATCATAGGTGTACAAGTTTTTAAGTTTTGGTAACTGTGAAAAGCCACAACCTCCTCCAGGGTCAAGATATATAGTATTTCAATAAGTTCCAAAAGTTCCCTCATGCTCTGTCATACTCAGTCACCTTCTTCCAGCCCCACCTCCTGGTAACTTTTTTTTAGATCATTGTTATTTAATTTTTTGTGTGTAATTTAGATTTTAGTTAACATACAGTGCAATATTGGTTTCAGGAGAATTCAGTGATTCATCACTTACATACAACACTCAGTGCTCATCATGACGAGTGCCCTCCTTAGTATCCATTACCCATCTAGCCCATCCCCCAACCACCTCCTTCCATCAACCCTTAGTTTGTTCTCTATCATTAAGAGTCTCTTGTGGTTTGTTTTCCTCTCTTTTCTTTCCCCCACCCTTCCCATGTGTTCATCTGTTTTATTTCTTAAATTCCACATAGAGTGAAATCATACGGCATTTGTCTTTCTCTGATTGGTGTATTTCGCTTATCATAATACATTCTAGCTCCATTCACACTGTTGCAAATGACACAATTTCATTCTTTTTGATAGCTGAGTAATATATCATTGTACACACTACATCTTCTTTATCCATTCATCAGTCGATGGATATTTGGGCTCCTTCATAGTTTGACTATGCTGATAAAGCTGCTATCAACATCAGGGTGCATGTACCCCTTTGAATCTGTATTTTTGTTATCCTTTGGGTAAATACCTAACAGTGCAATTGCTGGGTCATAGGGTAGTTCTATTTTTAGTTTTTTGAGGAACCTCCATACTGTTCTCTAGCTGCATCTCCTGGTAACTTTTGATCTGATTTCTGTCCCTCTAGCTTTGTCTTCTTCACATTGTTATGTAAGTGGAATCATACAGTGTGTGGTCTCTTGGCATTATGTTCCCTTAACTTACCATAATGACTTTGATGTTCATGCAAATTAATAATCTGATTAGTACTTTTAACATTGCACCAATTATAACACTTTTTATTTATGTGTATTTTAAGTGTAATACAAAGTTATGAATAGCTAAATAAGCCATAGGGTCATTGAAGTATATCTCAAAGTTTTGTCTGAAGACCAGCACCAGAATCACCTGGGGTGCTGAATCTCAGATTCAGATCTTCTGCGCTACTCAGTAATGTGTATCATTAAGCACCTCTACTTTTATGCATGAGTAAAATCATAAACCATCAGGTATTCCAAAATGAACAAGAATATCAGAGTTAAATGGTTCTGAATTTAAATCTTGCTCTGCCATTGACTAGCTGCTGGAAGTTGGGCAAATTACTTAAACTCTCTGCACCTATTTTTTCTTCCTTTATACTTGGAAATAATTTATTTATTAACCAAATATTTTTGAGCATCTATGATATGAAAGGCATGGTTCTAGGAACTAGGATTGCAGCAGTGAATATGACAAAGTCCATTCCTTCATGGAACACACATTCTGTCAGAGTGAGATAATAAGCATTTAAGCATATAAATATGGGATTAATTTCGCTTAGTGAAAATGAAATAAGGTTTTGACATAGAGGGTACCTTAGTTCTAAGATACAATCTAGACTACTTGTCACAAAGACACTCAAAACTACATTTACACAAGATGCAAGTGGTTCTCCCCACCCCCTTTCTTTGTGACTGTCTGGAGGAAGTGGTTAAGGACAGAGGTAGGAAGTCTGTCATCCTCATCTCTGAAATCCTTCATCTCTCCATTCCTTAGCTGCTTCAGCTCCTATCATCTGGTCTATATTCCAACCAGTAGGAAGGAGAAAAAGTTTGTGGGGAATTTGTGCCCATTTCTTAAGGGCACATCACCTCTACTCACATTCTATTGATTAGATGCAGACACAACTGCCTGCAAGGAAGGCTGGGAAATGTAGTCTCTGCTGTGGCCATGTGTTGAGCTAAAGCTCCAGAGGAAGAAGCAAATGGGGAATGGGAGACAACAGCAATCCCTGCTAAAGAGTGTGACTGGATGGCTCAGGCTGCTATTTTAACCACAGAAATCAAAGAAGGCTCTTTTGGAAAGTGACCGTTGTAGGAGTCAGAGAGTTGAGCAAGGCTGAATTTCAGTCCCTACTTGCTACCTTCAGCCAGCTTCTCTCATATAGGTCACAGCCTATCTGCCCTAATAGAAGGAGGTAGGGAATATACAGGGTATATATAGCCATAGAGTTGACTAGGATCAGGATAATTGGGACAGCGTATACCTTCAGAGAAGCTGTGAATCTGAGATGGCAGTTTCAGTCCCCTTTGTCAACCTTAAAAAAAAAAAAAAGTTGAGGGTTATTATAAAGAAATTGGAAAAAGGATGAAGTAACTATTAAACGTGACTTGGGGGCACCTGAGTGGCTCAGTAAGTTAAACGCCTGACTTGGGCTCAGGTCATAATCTCGCTATTCATGAATTTGAGCCCTGCGTCAGGCTCTGTGTTGACAGCTCAGAGCCTGGAGACTGCTTCTGATTCTGTGTCTCCCTCTCTCCGCCCCTTCCCCACACATGCTGTCTCTCTCTCAAACATAAATAAATATTTTTAAAAATTTAATGTGATTTTAATGGACTACTACACTCAAGAATGGATTTTCAACCAGATATCAAGTGATATTAAATTAAGTACACTCTCCTGGTGATATTCTATGTCTCAATCTGGGTGGTGGTTCATATGGGCAAATCAATTCTGAGATAATTCATTAAGCACGTTTTCCTCAACATGTTTATGATTCATGCACTTTTCTGTATTTCAGATTACAAAAAAAATTGCCACCAATCCTGATTTTTTTTTGAAACTGTAGGGGAAAAGCTGATGTCAGCATTCAACTGTCTGCATGCAATTTTAAGCTACAGGTTACTGGGTGCCTGGGTGGCTCAGTTGGTTAAACATCTGATTCTTGATCTCAGCTCAGGTCATGATCTCACAGGTTCCTGGGTTCCAGCACCAGAGTTGGGCTCAGCACCAACAACACTGACAGTGCAGAGCCTGCTTGGAATTCTCTCTCTCTCTGCCCCTGATGAGTGTGCACAAGCTTGCTCTCTCTCGCTCTCTCTCAAATAAATTAGGGGCACCTGGATGGTTTAGTCAGTTGAGCAGCAGACTCTTGGTTTCAGCTCAGGTCATGATCTCCCGGGTTTGTGAGTTTGAGCCCCAGGTTGGGCGTCTGCGTTGACAGCGCAGAGCCTGCTTAAGATCCTCTCTCTCCCTCTCTCTCAAAAATAAAATAAAATAAAAATTTTTTTAATTAAAAGAAAATAAGGGCACCTGGGTGGCTCAGTAGGTTAAGCCTCCAACTTCGGCTTAGGTCATGATCTCAGCTTGTGAGTTGTAACCCTGCGACGGGCTCTGTGCTGACAGCTCAGAGTCTGAAGCCTGCTTCAGATTCTGTGTCACCCTCTCTCTCTGCCCCTCCCCCTCTTGCTCTCTGTCTCTCTCAAATATAAATAAGAATTAAAATTGTTTTAATTAAAAAAATAATAAACGAAAAAAAAAATAAGCCAGAGGTTCCCATGTGACCCATTAGCTGGCATTCTCCCAGAGAGTTTATGCTCACGTACTGCCAGGTCTGACCACCCCTCATCCACTGTTCACTGCCTTTAGGTAGGGCAGGAAAAAACCAAGCCTTTCTCTTGTAGATTTTTGCCTCTAAAACCATTTTTGAAAAGACAAAATATATATGTCTCACGTGTCTTGACTCTACATCAAGAACAGTGCCTGAAGAGAAATATGAATTTATTGGGCAGCGTGTCCTATGGTAATTTTTCTTTTCTAACCTTGGTGGCCACGGATCGTCTTGAGCATGTGATGAACGCTGTGGATCCTCTCCCTCCAAACCGCCCAGTAAGGTCAGTTCTCCGCCTCATCTTACTGGCCCCAAAGGAGCATTTGCACAGTAACTCCCTCCCTCCACGCTCTTCCTCTCCCGTGTGGGTCCTGCCTCAACCAGCGTTATTTCAACTGAACTCAGACATCGATTTTACCTCCTCGCCTAGAATCGCCTGGAGGCAGCGGACACGCGCAGGCTAGTCCGGAACCCAGTTACCCGCCCCTGTTGCCCACCGGAACCGGAAGGGAAGGAACGCTGCCGGCTGGGGAACGGAAGAGAGAGCGAGGGACGTGTTTAGCAGAGGGACGCGCTACTCGGTTGTGTTCGCGATTGTTTGTTTCTTGGCGATGTTTCCAAGAGTCTCCGCGATCATGCCTCTTCGCTTCCTCTCCCGCGTCCGTTTGTGCTCTGCAGGCTCCGAGGCACCGGCGGCTGCGATTGTGCGACTCGGTGCCCCGCACGGAACGGTCAGGTACGGCATTTCGGCGCTGTTGGCCCCGCAGGTCTAGAGGCAACCCCCGGCCTCTCTCCGGTGCATGCAGTGATTTTTTTTTTTTCGGCTTCCTGGGGTCGATGTTATCACCCGCAAGATCCTAGAAGCCGTTGTTTTAAATCTGAGGAAAGGGAAATCCCAGAAAGGTAAAATGACTTGCCCAAGGTCATAATATGAGTGAGAAACAGCTACGGTTCCATGCATGGCCTGCTGTCCTGTGCTCTTTCTACTACGTACCGCGCCTCGTACCTCTTGCCACTTCTCCCCTCATTGAGTCCAGGCTCCAGAAGTAAAGTTGTCCTAATTTATTTCTTTATTTTACTTCCCAAGACTATAGGGGTCTCATTCCAGCCTCCATATATTCTCGGGTTCATTATTGAAAGTACTTACAATGTACCAATAATGGTGTTAAGTCCCGAATAAAAACGATCCTGCCATCACGGAGCTTACAGTTCCACCAGACAGGCAATTCAAGTACAGTGGATTAATGCTGAGGTGGTGTAGGTAGCACACACTGCTTTATTAATACTAGTAATTGCTGGGTGAGCAAGTCGGGACAGCTAACCATTGTAGGAAAGAAAGGTTCAGAGTATCCTTTCTGGAAAAGAAGTCTCGTAAAATGTGAAGGGGAACCAAGGGTTGAAGGTAGCCAGTCAAGGAAAGGTAGTTATGCATACTTTATGTTGGTATTTCTTCTCTGAGAACTCTCATCATTATGAAAACTTTATTTTACTGCATATAGTCCATGCAGAACGATTTGGGTCCAGTCTGGTTAAGTGCAGCTCTAAGCAGGTTGGTAGCAGTGGGGATGGGAAGTAACAGCTGGATGGAGAAGAAAAATTGTAGAAATGGTGATTGGTTAAATGACATGTAGCTCAATGAGAAAGTTAATCAGATTAGAATAATACCAAGACATGGTTTTTATTTTTGTATTTTTTAAATTTTATTTTACTTATTTTGAGAGAGAGAGAACATGGGAGGGCCAGAGAGAATCTCCACTGCAGCGTGGACCCCAGCATGGGGCTTGAACTCATGAGATCATGACTGACCTGAGCCAAAATCAAGAGTCAGCCACTTACTCGACTCAGCCTCCCAGGCGCTCCTTTTATTTTTTTTATTTTATTTTTAAACAACTTTTTTCTTTTATTTATTCTTGAGAGAGAGACAGAATCCCAAGCAGGCTTCTGCTTGTGGAGCCCGATGCTGGGAGATCATGCCCTGAGCCGAAATCCAGAGGTGGACCACTTGACCAAGTGAGCCACCCAGGAGCCCCTACCCAGACATGTTTTTTAAAGAAAGTAACCTTTCTTTATTAATAAAAATGTCTATATTTTTATACCATTTAAAGAGGTATTATTAAATCATGGTAAGGACTTGGCAGTCAGTCAGCTTGGGGTTTGAGAATAATAAATAAAATTTATTAACCCTGTCAGTGTTTTGTAACCTTTTTTTAAAAATATTAGCTCCTGTCTTTTAGTAACATGTATACAATTACTTGTTTTTTGATTTGTTGAAGCAGTAGGTCAGACAGCATTTGTCACAGTCTGTCAGAGTGGCTAGCGGTAAAAACTCCAGCACCACATTCATCTGAAGGGCACTCCTGACAAAGGCAACTGATTTTGCCATTCTCATCCACTTTATAGTATTTCAGGACAGCTACCTTAACCTTTTTTCTCTTATGCTTATTCTCCTTCGGGATGGTGTAAGACTTCTTTTTCTTAACACCACTATGAAGTCTCAACACAAGATGAAGCATAGACTCCTTTTGAATGATGTTGATGTGTCAGGCCCGGTGTGTCCATCTTCCAGTTGCTTGCCAGTGGAGATCGGTCTCCACTGATCAAGAGGAATTCCTTCTTTATCCTGGATCTTGGCCCTTATATTTTCTCTTGTATTCAAGGGATCGTCCTGGAGAGTGGCGGTCTTCCCCATTAGGGTTTTCACAAAAATGTGCATATTGGCGGCCGTTCCACTGCTGAGAGCGGATCAGAAAGTTGCGACCTTTTTTAATGTCATGGAACAAATAGAAAATGATCTTTGTATCAAACCCTGAGGTAAATGGAAGGAGGCACCAGTTAGGTGCACCCCCAGCAGCCCCCAGGCCTCACTCAGCTACGCCAAGGACCAGGTGGTCAGTCAGTATCTCAGCACATCTGTAACCCCTTTGTGACTCACCAGCATGCCTTAGGCCTTAGTGAGCTTTAAGCTAAATGACTTTGGGTAAATCACTTCACTTCTCTGGTTTCCAGTTTTCTTATCTGCAGAATGGGGATAATACTTGCCTTATGGAGTTGATGCAGGTATGAGAAGATGTATGTAAAATATGTTGCACCAGACAAGGCACATATTATATATTCAATAAATGTTAAAATTGTTGTCATTGTGGTTGCTGACAATAATAATAATAAGCAAAAGGGAAGTGTTTGAATTGGAAAATTTTTAAAACACACAGAAGCAGTGTTTCTGAGTTCTTGCTTTATTATTTTGCATGGTGTTTTTCATTTTTTTCCTTAACACATCTTTCTAGGACAAAAAATAAAGTCCAAAGATACTTTGGCACGAGCAATGTGATCTACAACAAGAAAGATGAGCAGTCTGTGCCAACGCAGGAGATTTCCAAGGAAGCAGAGACCCAAGAGAGGGTAAAGGAGAACACAAAAAAAGACTTGTTAGGTATTATTAAGGGCATGAAAGTCGAATTAAGCCCAGTCAATGTACAAACAACGAAGCCACCCAGTCGAAGACAACTTAAGGGTCTGGAGGCTACGATTGGCCAGCTTCCCAAGGCTCTGGAAGATGCCCCCCAAAAGAGGTAAATTGAATGGAATTTCAACTACACTAAAAGTACTTTTTGAAACTCCTTTTTCTTTTGGAAAAAAGTATCTGGGAGATACTGCATAAAGATTAGCAGCTTGTAAACTCAGAGACTAAATACTTACTTGAAAAATACTGTCACCCTTCTCTATTTAAATGGGAAGGGGACATGTGCCTACAGTCTAGAGAGGAAAAGAATAGAGGTCTGACGGAGAATTCCATATATTCTCTTACATATTCATCAGTGTTATTACCTGCCATTTAATTGCCCCTTTAGGCTGTTAACTACCAAATTGTTTATATCCTGATTGGGAAGTCGCTTCGTGTCTCTGAAGGACTTGTTTATTTAAAATTTCCATTTAAAAAATTCCACCTAGGATAGAATGTAAGCATGTTGATTACAACTGTTTTATAGGATTTCCTTTGACCAGAAACTATCAATGCTCTCTGCTGATGTGATTTCCTCGAAATGTTGTAATTATTTGTGCTTCTCAAATAATTGATTTTAAGTGCAGTCAGTAATATTTTAGCACTGTGTGGTGGTTTAAATGACAGTGTTGTTTTAATGATAGATAAATAATGGTGTTTCTTGCATCGATTCAAGTAATGGAAGGTATGTGGCTTGAAGATCCCCATCTCTGAGTTCTCTTAGCAGAATCAACAGAAAATGTAGATTCCTCTTTTCCAGAACAACTTCTTACTATTATGAAACTTTTTGTCTCTATATTGTATCGTATTGTTTCAAAACTACCTCTGGAAAGCATAATTGGGTGGCAGGAAAAAGGCTAGTTCCAACAGTGCGTGGCCATCATAGCTACCTCCTTCTGTTTATTTTTCTTAAGTAATCTTTAAATCTAGCATGGGACTTGAAACCATGACCCTGAGGTCAAGAGTCAGACACTCTACGGGGCCAGCCAGGTGTCCCATCTCCTCCTTCTTTTTAGAAACAAAATAAAACAAAAATATTACATAAAAGTAGGTAGAATTAGGGGCTCCCAGGTGACTTGGTTGAGCCTCCAACTCTTGATATCGGCTCAGGTCACGATTCCAGGGATCCCTCATGGGATTGAGCCTCACGTTGGGCTCCCTGCTAAGCATGGAGCCTGCTTAAGATTCTCTTCTCTCCCTCCCTCCTTCTCCCCCTCTCCCCCTACCCATCTCCTGCTCACGTGAATACGTACACACATGAACACTATCTCTTTTTCAAATAAAAATTAAATTTTTTTTCAAATGTTTATTTTTGAGAGAGAGACAGACACAGCATGAGTGGGGGTGGGGCAGAGAGTGCCCCATTCACATACTCAGAATGTGAGGCAGGCTCCAGGGTCTGAGCTGTCAGCACAGAGCCCAACATGGGGCTCGAACTCAGGAAACGTGAGATCATAACCTGAGCCAAAGTCAAGATGCTTAACCAACTGAGCCACTCAGGTGCCCCTAAAAAAAAATTTTTTTTAAGTACGCAGAATTAGATAATACACATATATACCCACACATACACACACACGTATATATGTATATATACACACACATATATATAGAATTAAATACTTACAAGTGGTTTTTTTTAAGCTTCCAACCTGTTTGTGACCCATTGTGCTTTTTATTATAATTATACAATTTAATTATCTATTATAGAAATGGTTAAAATGAGCTAAATGTTTTGCAAAGACTCAGGAAAGGAAGTTTTAAAAATTCCTTTCCAATTAGGTATGAATGAGGCAAGCAGAGAAATGTAAGAAAATTCTGCATTCATACTGCTTTGTAAGCATTTTTTAAGTTCTTGCTCCATGTTTCCACTTTAAAGAAACCAAAATTGGAACTCTTGAAGGATGTACTATGGGTCAGTGTATATATAAAAGATATATGTTGGGACTTCTATTCAAGGAGGCTTTGGTCCTGCGTCAAAAGATGGGTGAATGAGAAGTATTTATTTTGAGTTTTTAAAAATGAATCTTTTAGGGCACCTGGCTGGCTCAGTTGGTAGAGCATGTGACTCTCGATTTCAGGGTCATGAGTTCAAGCCCCACATTGGATATAGAGTTTACTTAGTAAAAATTTTTTTAACGTATCTTTTAAGGATTTTGTTCCCCACTCTTTTTTTTTTTTAAGGGATCCCAGATGCACAGAATTGGGTAAATCATCATCTTTGATTCATGATGACTGTTGTTGCTCTATGCATGGCCTGTTTTTAGCTTTTTTATTTGTGTTTTATGCTGAACCCCCATTGACATAGTTAGCATGGCTGCATAACAATTGCCCCAAAATTTAGTGGCGTGGAACAACCATTTTTTTATGCTCTTGGATTCTGTGGGTCAGCGGTGTCTACAGAGCACAGTGGAGAAGGGTAATCTCTGTTCCAGGCTGTCCTTACTCAGAAGACTTGCAAGTCCAGGGGTGGAATCATCTGAAGGTTTGCTCATTCATAGCTCTGACAGTTGAAGCTGGCTGTTAGCGGAGACCTTACCCTGGACTGTTACCAGAAACACCTACATGTGGCCTCTCTGTGTGGCCTGGGCTTCCTCACTGCCTGGCAGTTGGGTTCCTAGGGCGAGTGTCCCAAGAGAAAGTAAGCCAGGAGGAATTTGTATTGTTTTTATGATGTAGCCTTGGAGTCAGATTGGACACTGCCACTCTCATTTCCTGTTTCATATTGATTTTTGAGGGGCACTTGCCTTTTTTATCATAACAACTGCCAGAAAACCCATCGTCACAGAGATACGGTGTCATCAAAAGGCCTGCAGTAGTCTAGTGTTAAAACCATGAACTATCTTGACTTAGTAGTTCAGTTACTGACAGATTGTTTTATTTCCCTATAGTGCTCCAGCGTTCCTTAGGGCATAGTTTGGGAACAAAGATCGTATTCTACATTGAGCTCGCTGTGCAAGGCTGTGGGACCACACCCACAAGTTTCTTAGAATTCCTGTTTGTTTGAAAGACTCTGAGGCACCATTTTAAATCTAGGGGTGCCTGGCTGGCTCAGTAGGTCATGAAACTCTTGATCTTGGGGTTGTGAGCTCAAGCCCCAAGTTGGGTGTAGAGGTTACTTAAAATCTTTTAAAAAATAATAATCTTTCTAAGATCTTTCGAAAGGTTTTACAGTCATGCCTATAGCTGTTTGCCTGACACTGCACTGAATTTGATCCCTGTTCAGAAACCATTTCTTTCTTTGAGAAAGAGCATAAGAGGTTGAGCATGAGTTGGGGAGGGGCAGAGGGAGAGAGAATTTTTTTTTAATGTTTATTTTTGAGAGAGAGACAGACAGAGCATGAGCAGGGGAGGGACAGAGAGAGGGAGACACAGAATCTGAAGGAGGCTTCAGGTTCTGAGCTGTCAGCACAGAACCCAATGCGGGGCTCGAACCCACAAACTGCGAGATCATGACCTTAGCCGAAGTCAGATGCTTAACCGACTGAGCCACCTATGAGCCCCAAGAGAGAATCTTAAGCAGGTTCTACACCTAGGACATAGCCCAACATGGGACTCCATCTCATGACCTGAGCCAAAATCAAGTCAGACACTCAACCAACTGAGCCACCCTGGTGCTCCTGTTCAGAAACCATTTCTAGATTTTAGCATCATTTACTGTCGGGGGGTGGGGCGGGGGGAGCTGAGAATGAGAAATGTTTTATTTTGGATACCAGCAAGTCTTGGCTCCTTTATATGGAACAGTTCTTTCTTATCTCTTCTCATATTTTACAAAACATCTGCAACTAAGAAGCCAAGAGGCACCTTCGACAATGGAAGTCTCCTTAGACTGGCTCATCCAATTCATTGAGTTCATTTCCTGTTTTCCACCTTACTATAAGCAACAATGTTGCTAAACAAAAGTCCCTTTTCCTGCAGTTTCTATGTTGAAGCACTCTCAAAAATAAACATTTTAAAAAGTAATAAATAATAAAATAAAAATCCAGCAAATTATAATTAAGACTGATTCCTCACTCCCCCCCCCCCACTTTTATTTTTCTTTTCCTTACCCCTCCACTTTAATATACAGTTCGGAGTTAGTATCATGCTTCAACAAGTATCCATTAACTTCAACTTTTTTAACATTTTAAAGTTTTTATAAAACTAATACCTAATATTTACAAATTCTTGATTTTGTCAGAGATTAATTTTTTTTAAAGTTTTCGAGAGAGCGCACACAAGCAGGGTAGGGCCAGAGTGAGAGGGAGGCAGAGGATCAGAGCCCGACGTGGGGCTCAAACTCATGAACCATGGGATCATGACTTGAGCCAAAGTCCAAAGCTCAATTGACTGAGCCACCTGGGCATCCCACAAATTGATTTTTTTTTTTTTTAGTTACAGAAAAATGTTTTCTGGAAAAAAATCATTTTACTTTCTACTAAACTAATGGCATGATAAGTAATGCCTCTTTTTTTCTCATTTGTTTTTTATTTGCTTTGTTAGAACCAAGTCCCTGAGTCCTGAGTTGGTAGCAGCCGCAGCTGCTGTTGCAGACGTTCTCCCATTGGATAAGCAGGTGACCAAGTCAGAGCTGCTCAGGCAGCTCCAGCTGCACGAGGAAGTCTCGAAGGCTCAGAAAGATGGAGAAAGACCTAAAATTAGGTTAGTGGATCAGATAGTTCTGTCGGTAATGCAGGTTTCTGTTGGTAATGCAGGTTTCTCAAAATACGCTGTTTTCATGTGAGTGGTGAGTAAGACACAATTATATTCATGTATTTATATTTTATATAAATTATTTCTCTTAAGTGGATTATTGGTAATTTGGTTTTGTAAAACTACATGTTACGTAAGATTGCAGTTTGTGAAAGATCAATGGAATGGTTAAAATTTTCTTTTGCAAAGTTACACAATTTCTTGTTCCTGAAAAAAGAAACTGTAAATTCAGTAATATTATTAAAAACAAATACAGGATAAAATCGTTTCTCTGAGAATATTTTTTTCCACTAAATAATTTGTAGGTCTTATGCAGAGTGTGATCATCTTCAGGCATGTTTTCTTCAGTTTTTGCTCTTATCCTTAGTTTAGCTGACACCTTCCATTCATCCTCTCACCTCATACTTGATGCCAGGTTGGAAGTTGATATACGACTTCAAACGTTTGATACTTTTTCATAAGTGACACTTTTTTTTAATAAACAACACTTTTAATTTAGGTTTTAAATGCACATGTCTGAAGAACACCTTCAAAAGTTATGTTTCAGAAGGAAACAAATCTTAGTGATCTGTGGAGTGTGAATGTTAATAATGTGTGACATACAGTTTTTCATTTAAGGGGCACCTGGGTGGCTCAGTTAGTTAAGCACCTGACTCATTTCAGCTCAGGTCATAATCTCACAGTTGGTGGATTCAAGCCCCACGTTGGGCTCTGCGCTGGCAGTGCAGAGCCTGCTTGGGATTCTCACTCTCTGCCCTACCCCTCAAAATAAATAAATAAACTTTTAAAAAAATCTTTCACTTAAATATGTGCATATGCATATGTATTAGTACATAGAAGTGAGATATAAACAAAGCGATACGTGTAAGAAAGCTTATTACTATTCTGTAGCTAAAATTTCTAATACACCTGACCTTTTTCTTATTTCAGCATCAGTAACATAATATCAGATATGAAAATTACCAAATCTGCCACAGCTAGAGTTAGTACAAGACCGTTGCATCAAATTCAGTTTGATGAAGGATCTAACGAATACATGGGCCTAAAGAAGACCGATGATCTCAAAAAAAGGTATTCAGGCTCTGCAGTCTCTTTGGTTTTGTTTGTTTTGTTTGTTTCTCTGGAGATTTACTTTATTCTGTTCATGTTATTGCTGATAGGTGTTTGAGCATTATGGATGCATTTATATCTGTTTTCTCACTCTGCATGTACCATTTCCTACAGAGGAAAAGATGCTCTGGGTTTAGCAGTCTTATGCTTCTCTATACCATTAATCAAGTTGGGCCCCACCTCCCAATTACCCACGATGAACAGAGGTCTCCTGATTTAGGATAGGTGGAACTGATTTAATTCTGAACAAATGAACATTTTGTGAGAAGCATTGTTTTTCATTATGATTCATACATAACAATGTATATTCATATGATTTTTATATTTTTCTATGTAATTATCATTATTCATATCTTAGAGAAATAACCCATCATCAAAAAAAGAAAGAAAGGAAGATCCATTATAATATCTGAAAGTGGTAGATTGTGACAATTTGAATTTGGTAATTTGCAGACCTCAAGATGCTAAGCCATGTTTTACATAATTATTTTATAATAGAAAGGTTTCTGTATTCACATAAAGTTTCTGCTTTCTCTCCCTCAGGCCCATAAAGTGATAGTTGGGGACAGGGACCCAGATATTTAACATGCTGTGACAAAAACTAACTGATCTTTGTAGGAGGACGTGCCTACAGTGGAGTGTTTTTGATGTGTTATGTGTTCTGTGGATTTTCTTTTATAATTATAATTCCAGCAAGTTGAGTTAGCTCTTTTCAGAAGTTAAACTACTAATTTGTGCAGGAAAATTATAAAAGATGGTCAACAGTTAACAAAGGAAGTTCAAGAGGTTACAGTGACTTTGGGAGATTATTTGAATTACTAATTTAAAGTGATTTTATACCTATGACATATTATTGCATAAAATAGAATGTGTACTTGGAGTTTTCCTTAAGATTCCTCAAGAATATTTCATTTCGGGGTGCCTGGCCAGCTCAGTGAGTAGAGCATGCGACTTTTGATCTGGGGATCGTGAGTTCAAGCCCTGCGTTGAGTGTAGGGCTTACTTAAAAAAAGAATATTTAATTTCAGTCTTGTTTGAATCAGTCTTTGTTGAAATGATTCCATGATTCCATGCAACATCAGAAGGCTTTATCATAGTTTGATTCTTAATGCCATTAGCTGTCATTAAAACTATAAGGTGGTGGGCACCTGGCTGGCTCAGTCAGTAGAGCTTGTGACTTTTGATCTGAGTCATGAGTTTGAGCCTCGTGTTCAGTGTAGAGATTACTTAAAAGTGAAATCTTACAGGGATGCCTGGGTGGCTCAGTCAGTTAAGTGTCTGACTTCAGCTCAGGTCATGATTTCACAGTTTGTGGGTTCACCATCTGTGCTGACAGCTCAGAGCCTGGAGCCTGCTTCAGATTCTGCGTCTCCATCTCTGCCCTTCCCCCGCTCTCTCGCTTGCTTGCTCTCTCTCAAAAATAACATTAAAAAAATTAAAAAAGTAAAGTAAAATCTTAAAAAATAATTAGAAGGTGGCAAGGGAGTAGCTAAAAAAGTAGGACGGGTTTATGTGCATATAATAACTGTATTAAAAAACTGACTGAGGGACTCTAGAGTTGGGAAGCAGTGGTGAGATACCAAGTTGTTGTCCCTGCTCTATCCTGGGACAGCCTGAGACAATCCACCACTACTAGTATGCCCTGGGCTGATTCCTTCAGTAAGAGACAGAGAAGTGGGAGGCACAGAGCACTGGCTCTGGAGTCATTCTGGCATACCTCAGAGTCTCCGCGCTGTGCTAGACTAATCCTGGACTGCAGCAGCATTCACAGCCTCGCTGGTCTGTTTCCTCGGCTTTCTTGAGAAATAGGAAAGTAATGTGCAGACAACATACAGTAGATGCACAGCAAATGTCTCTTCCTTTCCTTTCCTCTAGTACATTCTAAAATCCCATACTTCACTAGATCATTCCCTCTTTACCGTGAGTCACCTTAATCCATCATCTGTTGACCTGATGCAAAGTGGGGTACTGGGAAGAATGCAGAGCCCTGAGGATAGTTCTAGAGCATAAATACCTTTGTTTAAAAATACTTGGGGACCTGCTAGAGGACAACTGAAGTGATTTGAGATCACTTTATCTAATTTTAATATCGTATTTGCATTTTTTCAGTTAGTGTAATTTCATAGAAAAAAAGAAATGTGATCCAGAAAAGAATTCAAAATTATTTTAAAAGTAACTCTGCAGTTTTTACACTTTAAAAAATAATTTTTTTAATGTTTGTTTGTTTTTGAAGGAGAGACAGAATGTCAGCAGCAGAGGGGCAGAGAGAGAGGGAGACACAGAATCCAAAGCAGGCTCCAGGCTCTGGGCCTTCAGCACAGAGCCCGATAGAGGGCTCAAACTCATGATCCGTGAGATTATGACCTGAGTGAAGTTGGTCACCCAACCAACTGAGCCACCCAGGCGCCCCTTAAACTGTTTTTTAATCTGCCAGTAAATTTATATAAGTATGAATGTGAATTGATGCATGAAGCAGTTGATTAAAATATACAAGGAAAAATTATCTATTAACTCTTTGACATTAATTTCAATAGTTAATTTAAAATGTTATATAAAGTTAATCATTATGTTAAAATTACAGAATTACTGCCTTATAAATGGGAATGTTTTGATTTATCTGTGCCATCTTTTATAATTATAGTTTGTAATTAAACATGCAGTGTTTTCTGCCCTTAAACTAAGACAAATGTTGACTTTAACAACTTTTAATTTAGCATATTTTAATAGCTTTCTAATGTTGTTTTCTTAAACATTAATATGAAATGGATCTCGTAAAAATTATGGCAATTTAAGCTAATCTTTTCAATTAGCTATTTTAGAAATTAAACTGCTTGACCTGCTTTATTGTGTCATAATGCAAAAATTCAAGTGCATTTGTTCCGGTTTTTCATTGTCAGTTCTAAAGATGTGGAAATTTAGTTAAAATGTCTGGGTGTGGTCAGTGGAATTTTTTTAAATTTCTATATTGAGTATTTCATATAAAACTTTCTTCTCATAAATAATTTTTTAGTGTACAAAAACATTAAATCATTTTTTCTTTTTCAGTCTTAGGAAAAATATACTCAAAGGAAAGAGACTTAATATTTTTGACCTTAAGGCTGTTACTGAAGAGGCACCTGAAACAGGTTTGTTAAGAACAACACTATTGGGGGTGCCTGAGTGGCTCAGTCACGTGAGGGCCCAAGTCTTGGTTTTGGCTCAGGTCATGATTTCACAGTTTGCGGGATGAAGCCTCTCAGGCTCTGTGCTGTCAGCAGGGGACTCTCTGTCTCCCTTTATCTCTTCTGTGCACATGTGCTCTCGCTCTCTCTCTCTCTCTCTCTCTCTCTCAAAATAAATAAACATTAAAAAAAAAAAACAAACACTGTTTCTCAAGTATAGAAACAGTCCATCTTTCTTTTTTTTTTTTTAAGTTTTTTTTTTTAATGTTTTATTTCTTTTTGAGAGAGAGAGGAAGAGACAGCGTGAGCAGGGGAAGGTCAGAGAGAGAGGAGACACAGAATCAGAAGCAGGCTCCAGGCTCTGAGCTGTCAGCACAGAGCCTGACGCGGGGCTCGAACCCACAAACCATGAGATCATGACCCGAGCCGAAGTCGGACGCTTAACCTACTGAGCCACCCAGGTGCCCCAGAAACAGTCCATCATTCAATATGTCCTTTCAAAGTGTCCTTCATGTTTTGATTACATAATGTCAAGTATTTTAATAAGCCATCCTGTCATTGGCCTGGGTCCTGCTTATGAATGTAGTTGTTGACACTGCTAGTCCTGGTCCGATTCCTCCCTTGAAATGTTGCCTGCTCAGAGACAGCGGGAGGTAAGTCCTCCCAACTTCATGAATCCAGAGCGATCAGTTGGCCGCTGGCTCGGATGAGAACATGACCCCCCTGCCATTCGCAGCTGTGCTATTACAGAAGAGAACCTGGCTTCGGCCCCACCGCAGCCTGTTGTCCAGGAGAGGAGAGAGCGTCTGTGGACGTAATGTAATGAAGCAATTTGGTGATCGCTCCGGAGCTGGGAAGAAGAGCATTCAGGAAATCTATTTAGCAGTCTCGTGTTTTTTTCTTAATACATAGTTAGTCCTTGTTCTCTAGTCTTCCCCCTTTCTTCTTTGGGTAAGAAGTCAAATCCTTCAAATTCATCATTTGGAGTCTAAAAGAGATAGAGATGTCCTCTTGCTTGACATTAAATATGGTTTACTGATAAAGTAGATGAGGAAATTCAGTACAAATGGCCTTCAGCTTACAAGTGACTTTCATTTCCAAAGATTCTAAGTTAGCTTTTGGGAGTTTATAGAAATAATTTTATAATTGATTTTTAAGTTCCGAAGCCAGCCTCCAATGGCTCATTTAATTCATCACTTACTTCTATAAACATCTGATTTTTCCCAATATTCAATAAACTTTTAGATGTTAGGGCCTAGGTTTCACGGACTTTTGTATACCCAGCAGCACCTAGCCAAGTGGCTTACAGATCATAGGAATTCATTATGTTAGGTTATAAATGCTTTTTTTGAACAAATTGAGCTATAAAAAATCTATCCATAGAGAAAAACTTGAATGCTTTGAGATCACTTTATCTAATTTTAATATGGTATTTATATTAATTCAATCAGTGTTTGTTCATTTAAACTAAAGGTGGATGGAAGCTAAGAAAACAACCCCCTCTTCTCTTATTGTGAAAACTGCATTGTTTAAGCTCGCTCACTCTCAAAATAAACATTTTTTTTTTTTTAAAGAGAATTTATTATGAGGTCAGGTGCTATTGTCCACCTAATGAACAGCCAGAAGAGGCACTTGGATTCTTGAAGAAGCCAATTTGCTTTTTTCAATCAGAAATCTTATTCCTAAAACTGAAATTAGCTGGCAAGGAAGTACTGAACTTTTTAAAACAGTATAAAATGATTATACTTTGATAAGGAAAGTAATATGTAAATTTTTGAAAATTTATTCTAATGAAGGTACTGTTTTAGTAAGTTACACTTGCATGAGTCTAAAGAATGTCTTTTATTCCCAATTAAATACAGTAGCAACGACATGCAGACTTAAATTTAGCATTTATTCACTGCTATTTCCCTATCACCTAAAATAATGCCTGACATATAATTGGCATTCATTAGTTATTTATCTATGAAGGAATGAGTTCTTCTATCCTAGGATTCCCACATTTTCTCCCTCCATGTTCCTACCACTACTGCAAAGGATATAGTTCTAGACCCTACTGCTTATTCTGGAGTAATCTAGAGCTGAGAGGCCATATAGCTTAATGGAAGGAGTTTTGGTATTTGATAGACGTGGATTCTTCACATTCAGATTCTGCCATACTAACCTCTTTGAGTTTTCCTTTCCCTATTAAATAGGGCTAACACATACCTCTCAAGGATTAAATGAACTAATGTAATTAAAGTGTCAGGCACAGTGCCGGGAACACAGTGGACATTCAGTACATAGATGCAGCTATTAGCAGTAACAGTGATGATGGCATTGGGGTGCCTGGGTGGCTCAGTCGGTTAAGCATCTGACTTCAGCTCAGGTCATCATCTCACTGCTTGTGAGTTCGAACCCCGTGTTGGACGCTGTGCTGACAGCTCAGAACCTGGAGCCTGCTTCAGATTCTGTCTCTGTGCCCCTCCCCTGCAATGTGCGCTCACTCGCGCATGCTCACTCTCTTTTCTCTCTCTCTTTCAAATATAAAATGAAGTATAAAAAAATTATTAAAATTTTAAAAATGATGTTGATGATCATGATTCTGGAAAAGACATAGGTTGGTCAGTGTCCATTAAATAAATCTATAAAATGTGACTATGATAACTAAATTATTTTATTGTTATGATTACTCTGGAAATGTGGCTAATTAAGCCTAACTGCGGTGATCTTTTCTCTATGAGATATTCTAGGCCAACATGCTTAATATCTATCTAGTAGTGTGTAGTCAGGCATGGTTCTACATGAGCTTTCACATACAAGTCTGTGTGGACATGTTTTCTCTTGGGTAAAATATCTGGGAGTCACATGGTTGTGTGTAAAGTGTATTTTTGACTTTTTAAGAAACTGCCAAACTACTTTTCAAAGAAATTGTGCCATTTTACATTCCCACCAACAGTGACTGGTAGAAATGCAATTCATTCTCAAAAGATGTCTTACATTTCCAAAGCAAATAAAAATGATTGAAATGTGATATGATGGTGGTTATAAGCTAACATGATTTTAACTTACTCAGAGGGTTGGTTGTGAGGATTAAATGAACTCATGCAGGAAAAGCATTAGCACAGAGTAAGTGCTCCTTATCCATTAGTAGTAGTGTTATTATGTTAATTTAATTTCTTTGGTCTTTATTAGTTGTACATTAGTGACATATCTTGACAGACTAAAAGGTAAACAGGCTGGACTTTAAATATCAAAGTTATGTCTTATAAAAAATATTCACATTCACAAAAACATCCTTAAACAAAATATATATTTTTTCCTTTCCAGTAGAGGGGGCAGCGAGACCTTAGGGGTTGCTTGCCTAGCAGTGTAGTAAAACAAAAGCTAAGGCTTGTAATTATTGTTGCTGCAGGCTTTTTATGTCATTTTTGTACAGTTTTAGCTCTGAGAGAAAGACCTTTCGTTATATACTATTTATGTATATGCCTCAGGGTCTGAAATGTTTTACCAAGTTGGAGTCGATTATAACATTTTTGTGAAAATAAAGATATATATGCATTGACTTGTGATTATTTGAAATGTTTTTGTCATACAGAGACCACACCTTCACTTTGGGATGTGGAATTTGCTAAGCAGTTAGCCAAAGTAAACGAACAGCCCCTTCAGAATGGTTTTGAAGAGATGATCCAATGGACGAAAGAGGGGAAACTGTGGGAGTTTCCAATTAACAACGAAGCAGGTAAGTCTTAATTTCAGAGTTCTATAAAATTCAGTAATGGAGATTAAATCTGACAGGTGTTCAGTCATAGAGTCTAGTTATTTACATGAAATTTTGGAACTTTGTATAAATTTCTTTGTGGTCTGAAAAGAAATCTCCATGTTTTTAAAAAGAATGTTAGAGGTGCGCCTGGCTGGCTCAGTTAATGGAGCATGCAGCTCTTGATCTCGGGGGTCGGGGTTGTGAGTTCAAGACCCATGTTGGGTGTAGAGTTTACTTAAAAATAAAATCTTTAGGGGCTCCTGGGTGGCTCAGTCAGTTGAGTGTCCAACATCAACTCTGGTCATGATCTCGTGATTTGTGAGTTGGAGCCCCGCATCAGGCTCTGTGCTGACAGCTCAGAGTCTAGAGCCTGCTTTGGATTCTGTGTCACCCTCTCTCTCTGCTCCTTCCCCACTCACACTTTGTTTCTCTCTCTCTCAAAAAATAAATAAAAATTAAAAAAACAAATAAAAATAATATCTTTAGAAAATAAAATAAAAGAAATGTTATAACCTCCTTAATTCTAGATGTTTGATAAGGAAAATGAAGTAAGATTATATGGCAGAAATGCATCGGGAGTTGCTTTGTGACATGAAAGTGTTGACTGCAAATGATGACAGTTCTCTAGTTGCTCAGCCGGGATTACCGGGAAGAATCACATACATTAAATCCTGGGAATGACATCATATTTCAGTTTTAGAGAACATTACAACTTTTAAAGCCGTATGCGGGTTGTCTTTTACCCATAAAACCATGCCATTAATGAGGGCAAGGTTCTTGTACTTGAAAACCACTCAAAGCAAAAATGTTGGAAGGGTTTGAAATTTTTTGGAACTCTGGCTGCATACCTAGATGCTTTGAACTACTAGATGCTATTACCTACTTTCCTGGAGATGATTCTGGAGATGATTCCTCTTCCTCACTCAAAAGGAAAACAGTGTTATTGTGCTACTTACGTTCTGTGGGATTTTTCTGTCATCATCAGCTGAACATTTTAGATGGATTTTCAATTAGAAGAGTTTCATTTACTTTTATGGTGCAATTACGTAGGCGTTGCAAACACCTCAGTAAGTCTTAGGAGAATGGACCCCATGTTTTAACCTTTGTAGTATTATGCTGTCACCTTAACATTTTATTTTTTGAGGACATTTGTTTGGATTCATAGGTGGAACAGAAACTTAACTATCAGAAATATTTTGTCTTTTATCTTGATAAAGTGCTATTTTGTATAGGAAAACTTTTTAGAGACTTAGAGTTCCTTAGCAAATTCTTAATATTTTGTGTATTTGTGTGGTGTATGCAGTAATAAAGGATGCCTGCTCCATCTGTTGCATAACATGTATATTTCCCAAAGTATTATGCTTTCCACACTCTGGTAAGTGGCAGAGAAAGGTGAATAAAAAAGCCCAAGGACTTTTCAGTTGTACAGAGTACATATCTGAGCTCCCTCATTGCTTAGCCATTTGTCTTTAAGGAAACTGTTTAACCTCCTGAGCCTTAGTTTCCTCATCTGTAAAATTAAAGATACCTCATTGGAAGAGTGTAAGAAATAGGACAAAGTTACTGGTATGCTCAGCACAGTTCTTGACATATAATACATGTGAATAAAGGTTAGTTCATTTTCCCTCCTGTATGAACATAGGATTTTAGAAGTGAAAAAAACTGGGGCGCCTGCGTGGCTCAGTTGGTTAAGAAACCAACTTCATTCAGCTCAGGTCATGATCTCACAGTTCGTGACTTCAAGCCCCGAGTTGGGCTGTGTGCTGACAGCTTGGAGCTTGGATCCTGCTTCAGATTTTGTGTCTCCCTCTCTCTGCCCTTCCCCTGCTCTCACTCTTCCCCTCTCTCTCTCTCTCAAAAATAAATAAACACTAAAAAAAAATGTTTTTTTAACATTTGGAGGAAAAAACAACAGAATACAGTATATAATATGAAGGGAAGATTTCATTATTTGATGAAACTTGGGTGTTCCAAGTCCTTATAGTTAAAAACATAGTTTTAAAACCCAATGTTGAAGTAGAATAACATGTGACTTTATTTAGGAGAGACAGTGGTTAGGAGTTCAAGTTTTGAATGAGTTGTATGTGTAATCTCTCTTAGCCTCACTTCCCCTGTCTATGAAATGATGGGAATAATAGTAGGACTTATTTTATGGGATTCTTCTGAGAAACAAGTGAGGTTATACAAGTAAAGCATCATCAACCATCACCATTCCCGGTTCCTACAACAACAATATTGTGAGAGGATTTTACTATACTCTAAGGATTTTAAATCTTAAACTATTAGTGAAGATATGTATTTTTTAGGAATCACCAAATAGGGTAACAGGCAAGTATGGGTTGATGTACATCGTCATCAATAAAACACTTAAGTTCAAGACATCCAGCTGGCCAACCGACATGTGAAAAACTGCTCAACATCACTCATCATCAGGGAAATACAATTCAAAACCAAAATGAGATGCCACCTCACACCCATCAGAATGGCTAACATTAACAACTCAAGCAACAACAGATGTTGGCGAGGATGCGGAGAAAGAGGATCTCTTTTGCACTGCTTGGTGGGAATGCAAACTGGTGCAGCCACTCTGGAAAACAGTATGGAGGTTCCTCAAAAAATTAAAAATATAACTACCCTACGACCCAGCAATTGCACTACTAGGTATTTATCCAAGAGATACAGGTATGCTGTTTTGAGGGGGTATATGCACCCCAATGTTTATAGCAGTGCTATCAACAATAGCTGAAGTATGGAAAGAGCCCAAATGTTCATCAGTGGATGAATGGGTAAAGAAGTGGTATACATACACAATGGAGTATTACTCGACAATCAAAAAGAATGAAATCTTGCCATTTGCAACTACGTGGATGGAACTAGAGGGTATTATGCTAAGTGAAATTAGTCAGAGAAAGGTAAATATCATATGTCTTCACTCATATGAGGACTTGAAGATACAAAAACAGTTGAACATAAGGGAAGGGAAGCAAAAATAATATAAAAACAGGGAGGGGGACAAAACATAAGAGACTCTTAAACATGGAGAACAAACGGATACAGGAGAGGTTGTGGGAAGGGGGATGGGCTACATGGGTAAGGGGCACTAAGGAATCTACTCCTGAAATCATTGTTGCCCTATATGCTAACTACCTTAGATGTCAATTTAAAAAAATAAGCAAAATAATAATAATAATAACAACAAAAAATAAAACACTTAAGTTCATCAAAATCTTCAACGTCCATACTCCAAAGGAATTTAACTTAAATTTGACCTGATTTTTAGGAGAGTTTAATTTTTACAAAAGGAAAAAAACATGTCTTTTGGTCAGGTTGGGGAGATAAATGTGACAAGTTTCCATATACACTGTACATATTATTGATGCTTCAGGGTGGGAAAGGGAGGTATCTCATTTCCAGCTCCTTAAGGCGATTGTTATCTGAATGAAAAACAGGAAAGCAACTGTGGAAACTTTCTCACTTTGATCACTCCCTTCAGTATACACTTAGGAAGTTCAGAATACTTTAAGAGACTGGCATTAAAATTTGGAGTCTCAGCAGTTCCCTACGATTCTATTGTATTTCTTATTTTTAAATTTTAAGATGAATAAAATGTCATGCTTTCTCTAATAGTTAGCTTCATGAAGATTTACTTAGATGCTTTTGGGGAAGGGGGTTTTATTTCTAGGGGCAGGCCATGCCAGTTTCTGAACCTGATATTGAAAATGACAAAACGACGTGTCCTGGGTTTACAACTTCACTTCCCAGTGTTGTGTTTTTCATTTATATAAAAAAATTACAGTTTATTGTTTTGCCATGTAAAACAGGTGAATTATTTTCCAATTTGAAGTAGTTTTTTTTTCAGTTGTTTTTTTTTTTTAAAGAACTGGTTTGTCCCTCTGTTTTGCTTTGCCAGCAGAGAGATTTACAAGAGCAGTTAGGTTGGCATTATTCCCACTTAGATTTTGTAGTCATTATTTTATATTGGATTGGTAATAAAAACATTTTTATTTTAGCTTTGACTTTGACTTTAAATTTAATCATATTGTTACCACTACCCAGTTAACAAGAGTCTTGCCCTTGAATATTCTTTAACCATATATATGCCACCAAATTGTGTTTTGAAATGTATCAGTTTTTGCTGCTTAACATGCCACCCCAAAACTTTGTAAAACAACAACTAAGTTAGAACTGTTCATGAATTTATGGGTTTTCTGAATGGTTTTGGCAGCTTAGTTGAGGATGGGTCCTTCTAGAGTGGCTGGTCTCACATGTCTGCTTGTTGGTGCTGGCCGTTGTCAGGGGAGATGGAGGTAACTGGGTTATATGTCACTCACCATCTCACAGACGAGCTTGGGCTGCACATGGCTGCGGTCGGGTTCCTAACGGCAAGGAAGAGCAAGGATTGATGTGTAAGTGCTTCTCAAGCCTTTGTTTGCACTGTGTTTAGTAATATCCCATTGACAAAGCAGGTCACTTGGCCAACCCTGAATTCACGGTTGGAGAGACAGACTCCACCTATTTATGGCAAGAATGGCAAAGTCACACTGTAAAGGGCACGTATAGAAGCATAGGAGTGATGTGTGGCCATTTGTCGATCTGCCACCTTGATTTCCTTTTTACTTTTGTTTTAATAAAAATAATGTATAGATCTTTAAATGTCCAAATAAATTTTTTAAAAATCTCTTCAGTAAATATAAACTAACTCCAAGTGATTAGAAAGCATTTGTCAAGCCTTCTACTTTGAGATAATTGTAGATTCACATGCCACTGGAGAGATAATAAATATCCTGGATAGCCTCTACCCATTTCCTCTCAATAGTTACTTCCTGCATAACCAGAGTCTCATATTACAGCCAGGCAATTGGCATTGATAGTTCTTCAACCATGATCAGATGTCACCAGTTTTACAAGTACTCTTGTGTATGTACGTATTTAGTTCTGTGCAATTTTGTCACATATGTAGACTCATGTGACCACTACCACAGTCAAGCTCCTCAAGGAGCTCTTGTATAAGCCTTGTATGACACCACCTGTTTGCCACCCACTGCCTCCCCTTCTTTGTCTTGGATCCTGGACAATCATTAAAATGCTTCTACATTTCTATTATTTTCTCAGCTCAGGAAATCTATACAGGGGTATCTGAGTGGCTCAGTCAGTTAAGCATCCAACTCTTTTTTTTTAATGTTTTTATTTTTGAGAGAGAGAAAGACAGCGTGAGCAGGGGAGGGTCAGAGAGAGGGAGACACAAAATCCGAAGACAGTCCCCAGGCTCTGAGCTAGCTGTCAGCACAGATTCCAACGCAGGGCTGGAACCCAAGAACCGTGAGATGATAACCTGAGCCGAAGTCTGACACTTAACCAACTGAGCCACCCAGGCACCCACAAGCGTCCAACTCTTGATTTCGGCCCAGGTCATGATCTCCTGGTTCCTGAGATTGAGCCCTATGTCCTTAGCTTGGAGCCCACTTGGGATTCTCCCTCTCCCCTTCTCTACCCCTCCCTGGTGTGCTTGCGGGAGCACTCTCTTTCTCTCTTCT
This sequence comes from Cryptoprocta ferox, assembly GCA_028646485.1. NCBI lineage: Eukaryota > Metazoa > Chordata > Mammalia > Carnivora > Eupleridae > Cryptoprocta > Cryptoprocta ferox. The sequence continues at coordinate 58,961,512 of CM053574.1, forward strand.
TCTCTTAAAATAAATAGACTTTTAAAAAAGTATATACAAATAGAGCCATATAACTTGTAAGCTTTGGGGATTGGCTTTTTTTCTACGCCACCTGATTAATTCTCTGGGGATGTATCCAAGCTGTTACATTTATCAATACATTTGTGGGTTTGTTTAACCATTCACTTGATAAAAGACAGCTGGGTTGTTACCAGTTTGGAGCTGTTATGAATAAAGGTACTATAAATACTGGTGTACAGAGTTTTGTATGAATACAAATTTCCAATTCCCTAGGGTAAATACCTAGGCGTGAAATTGTTGGGTCATATGGTAGTTGCATATTTACTTTTTAAAGAAACTTCTAAACTGATTTGTAGAGTAGCTGTGCCATTTTATATTCCCTCCAGCAATTGATGTTGTCACTGTTTGTCTTTTAGATTTGTTTACCTTTGATAGGTGTGTATTGGTAGCTCATTATGGTTTTAATCTGCATTTCCTTAATCGCTACAAAGGTTGACCGTGTTTGTGTGTGTGTGTGTTTGCCATCTGTATATTTTCTTCAGTGAAATGTCTGTTTCTGGTTTTTGCCCATTTTCTAATTGGGGTGTCTGGTTTTCTTACTCTTGTAAGAGTTTATATATATATGTATACATATATATATTCCAGAAATGAGCCCTTTATTGAATATTTTTGCAATTATTTTGCAAATATTTTTTCCCAGTCTGTAGTTTGTCTTTTCATCCTCTTAACAGGGTCTTTGACAGAGCAAAAGTTTTTAATTTTGATGGGTCCAGTTTTTCCTTTTATGGATGGTGCTTTTGCTATCAAGTTCTTTGCCAGCCCTCGAACCAGATTTCCCCTATGTTTTCTCTTTTCCTTTTTTAAGATTTTATTCTTAGGGCACCTGAGTGGCTCAGTCGGTTAAGCATCCAATTTAGTTGGTTCAGCTCAGGTCATGATGTCATGGTTCATGAGTTTGAGCCCCAATCAGGCTCTCTGCTGTCAGCCCAGAGCCACTTTGGATCCTCTGTCTACCTCTCTCTCTGCCCCTCCCTTGCTGATTCTCTCTCCCCCGACCCCTCTGCTCTCTCAAAATAAATAAATAAACTTAGAGGTGCCTGGGTGGCTCAGTTGGTTAAGCATCCAAATTCGGCCCAGGTCATGATCTCACGGTTCTCGAGTTCAAGCCCCATGTCAGAAGCTTGGAGTCTGGAGCCTGCTTCCGATTCTGTATCTCCCTCTCTGCCCCTCCCCCACTCACGCTCTGTCTCTCAAAAATAAACATTAAAAAAAAAAGATTTTATTTTTAAGTAATCTCTACACCCAACATAGTGCTCGAATGCACAACTGCAAGATCAAGAGTCTCCTGCTCTACCCACTGAGCCAGACAGGCACCTATCTCCTATTTTTTTTCTATACACTTTATAGTTTTACATTTAAATTCATGAACCATTTGGGGTTAATTTGTATGAAGTGTGAGGTTTAGGTTGAGGTTCTTTCTGTGTGTTTGTCAATAGATACCTGTTTGCTCTGCCACCATTTGTTAAAAAGGCTACCTTTTCTTCATTGAATTGTCTTTGCACCTTTGTTTAAAGAGCTGGGCATGACTGTGTGGGTCTCTTATTGCAGGGCTGCCATAGCAAAATACCACGGATGGGTAGCTAAACAACAGATTTATTTTTTTCATAGTTCTGGAGGCTGGAAGTCCCAAGTTCAAGGTGCCAGCAGGTTTTGTTTCTCCTGAGGCCCCTCAGTTTGCAGATACTTGCCTCCTTGTATCTTCACGTGATTTTTTTTCTCTGTGTGCACTCTCGGTGTCTCTTCTTCGTCCTATAAGGACACCAGACCTATCGGATCAGAACTCCACTGTTACAACTTCATTTAACCTTACTCGCCTCTTTAAAGGTCCTATCTCTAAATATAGTCATTGGGGATTAGGACCTCAGCCTATTGATTTTGGGAGAACATAGTTTGATCCATCACAGGGTCTATTTCTGGCCCTCACTTCTGTTCGATCAATCTGTGTGTCTGTCCCTCTGCCAGTATTATTTTTTTATTTTTATGGCTATTTCAGTAATTGTTAGCATTATTGTTCCTTTTTTATTCTTCTCTGTCAAGATTGTGCCTTTCCATATAAATTTTAGAGTAAAGTTGTCAGTAGCAAAACCTTACTGAGGTTTTGACAGGAAATGCATTAAACATATAGATAAATTTGGAGAGAATTAATATCTTAATAGGTTGAGTCTTCCAATTTAAATTTAATTGGAAATGTGATTGATTCTTTTTGTGTTGGTGTTGTATCCTGTAACCCTACTGAACTCACTGATTAGTTACAGAAGGTTTTTTTGTAGATTCTTTGGCATAGTCTGTGTAGACAAACATGTCATCTACAGATAGGGATGGTTTTATTTCTTCCTTTGCCATCTCTATGCCTTGTCTTCCTCATTGCAGTGGCTAAAATTTTTAGTACAGTTTTGGGTAAGATTGGTAAGAGCTGACTTCGTTGTCTTGCTCATGAACTTAGGGAAAAAGCCTCAATCTTTCACCATGAAGCATGATACTAGCTATAGATTTTTTGTAGATGTTCTATATCAAGATGAACTTGTTTTTCTTTTTTTCTAACTTGGTGAAAGTTTTTATCAAAAACGGGTGTTGTGTCCTCTGACTTTTCTTCTTCAACCTGTTGATACGGATTACATTGGTTTTCAGATGTTGAATCAGCCCTGCATAGCTGACATAAATCCCACTTGATCCTGGTATATAAATCTTTTTATGCATCGTTGGATTTGTTTGCTAATTTTGTTTAAAGTTTTTGCCTCTGATTCCAGAGAGATAATGGTTTGTAATTCTCTCTCTCTCTCTCTCTCTCTCTCTCTCTCTCTCTCTGTTTTTATTTGTTTTGTTGTTGTGTTTTTGTCTGGTTTTGGTAGCCAGGTAATACTGGCCTTATACAATGAGTTGGGGTGTTCTCGTTCCTGGAAAAGTTTGTGTAAAATTGATGGTAGTTTTTCTTTCAGTGTTTAATAAGATTCTCAAGTGAAGCCATCTGGGCTTAGGGATTTCTTTCTTGAGACCTTTTAAATTATAAATTCCTTTTCTTTAATAGTTAAAAGTATTCAGGTTATATATTTTGGTTTGAATTTTCTGATTTTTTTAAAGTTGTCCATTTTTTTCTTCCCCAAATTGTTGAAATTTTAGTGTATAGTTGTTTGTGGTATTCTCTATTTATGAACCGTTAATGATTTCAGGGTTTGTAGCAATAATCCCCTTTTCATTTCTATTTCATTCCTCTCCTTTTTTCTTTATCAGACTTAATAGATAAACTTAGGAATTTTACTGATTTTTTTTAAAAGAACTAAGTATTGGGGGGCACCTGGGTGGCTTGGATCGTGACACTGACTTGATGAAGCGTTTGACTTTTGATTTCGGTTCGAGTCATGATCTCACTGTTCCTGAGATTGAGCCCCATGTCTGGCTCTGCACTGACAGCAAGGACTCTGGTTGGGATTCTCTCTCTACCTCTCTCTCTCTCTCTGCCCCTCCACCACTTGTACTCTCTCTGCTGCTCTCCAAAAAAAGAAAATAAATAAAGGTTTTTTAAAAACTAAGTATTTTGTTTCACTGATTTTTCTCTATTTTCCTATTTTCAGTTTTATCAATTTCAAATGTTTATCATTTCCTTCCTTTGCTTGCTTTAGGATTATTTTGCTCTTTTGCTAGGTTCTTAAGGTGGGCACTTAAATTATTGATTTGAGTGAGCCACCTGGCTCAGGTCATGACATCACAGCTTGTGAGTTTGAACCCTCTGTCGGGCTCTGTGCTGACAGCTCTGAGTCTGGAGCCTGTTTCAGATTCTGTGTCTCCCTCTCTCTCTGCCCTTCCCCTGCTCACACTCTGTCTCTCTCGAAAAAATAAACATTAAAAACAAGATTATTGAGACTTTTCCTCTTATATATGTGCATTTAGTGCTTTATGTGTACTTTTTAGGACTGCTTTAGCTATGTCCCACAAATTGTGGTATGTTGTGTTTTCATTTTCATTCAATTCTGAGTGTTTTTCTAAATTTTCTTTGAGATTTCTTCTATGACCTATGAATTATTTTTAAGTATATTGTTTAAGTTTTAACTGTTTCCTATTGTCTTTCTGTTACTGATTTCTAGTTTGATTCCATTATGATCAGAGAATGTACTATATATTACTCCATTTATTTTAAATGTATTGCAGTTTGTGACCCAGGATGTGGTCTAGCTAGGTGAATGTTCCATGAATGCTTAAAAATAATTTGTATTCTGAAATAGTTCTGTGGAGTGTTGTGTAGACGTCAGTTTGATACCATTTGTTGATGTTGTTCAGTTCTTCTCTATCTTGGCTAATTTTCTACTTTGCAGTTCTCGGAATTGCTGACAGTGGACTTGTGAGGTGCCCAACTACCATTTTGGGTTTTTCTATTACTCTTTTTATTTCTATCATTTTTTCTTTCATGTACTTAGAAACTCTGTTGTTTGGTGCATACATAATTCAGAGCACTTATCTTCTTGGTGGATTGACCCATTTATTATATAACATTTTTCTTTCTCCCTAGTAATTTTTTTTTGTACTGTACTGTTTTATCTGATAATCGTATAACCAACCACTCATGCTTTCTTTTTTTAAAGATTGATGTTAACGAGATATATTTTTCTTCATCCTTTTACTTTCAACCTACCTATGTTGTATTTGAAGTGAGTTTCTTATAGAAAGCATAGAGTTGGATGCATGTTTTTATATCCACTCTGCCAATCTCTGTCTTTTGATTGGTGTCTTTAGACCATTTACATATGAAGTAATTATTGATTGGGGTGCCTGGCTGGCTCAGTTGGTAGAGTGTGTGACTCTTGATCTTGGGATTGTGAGTTCAAGCCCCACATTGGGTACTTAAAAATAAAATCTTAAAAAAAAATAGTAATTATTGGTTTGTTAGGACTTAAGTCTCTCATTTTATTATTTGTCTTCTGTTCATTTTCTCCATTTCTCATTCCTCTTTTTTGAGCTTCCTGTGGGCTGCTGGAACATGATTTAGGATTTTATCATGTTTTGTTTATGTAATATTTTTTTAGATTAATTGTATAGTTTTCTTAGTGGTTTGCTTTAGGTATTAAAATATTCACTAGCAGGGGTGCCTGGGTGGCTCAGTCAGTTGGGCGTCCAACTTCAGCTAAGGTCATGATCTCACCATTCCTGAGTTCGAGCCCCGTGTTGGGCTCTGTGCTAACCACTCAGAGCCTGGAGCCTGTTTCAGATTCTATGTCTCCCTCTCTGTCTCTGCCCCTCCCCCACTCGTGCTCTGTCTCTCTCTCTCTCTCTCTCTTTCAAAAATAAACATTTAAAAAAAATTTTTAAATAGTCACTGGCAGTAACTGTTATTACCTTTTAAACATGTATAATGTGCTAAGCCTTAATAAAGAGTTTTATAAGCTTTGTGTCTATGTAATCTTTACAGAAACCCCATGAGGAAGATTCTATTTTAATCCTCATTTTATACCTGAAAACTAATGCTCAGAGAACTTAATTTGGAGGAAGATTCTATTTTAATCCTCATTTTATACCTGAAAACTAATGCTCAGAGAACTTAATTTGCGCAGTCACACAGTTATTAAATTGGTGGGCAAACCCAGGTCTGACTACAAAGTTCATGCCTTTAAGTGTAATACCCATTAATGTTAATTTTATGAGAGAGCTTTTACATCAAAACTGTAATGTATTTTTATCTCATTTCCTAGGTTTTGATGATGATGGTTCGGAATTTCATGAACATATATTTCTGGATAAATATCTGGAAGATTTCCCAAAACAAGGACCAATTCGCCACTTCATGGAGCTGGTGACCTGTGGCCTTTCAAAAAATCCATATCTGAGTGTTAAACAGAAGGTTGAACATATAGAGTGGTTTAGAAATTATTTTAATGAAAAACAGGACATTTTAAAAGAAAGTGGTATACAGTTCAGTTGAAGACCATCAAAATTTTTATTTCAAGCTGGAGATATTATAACTAAATAATTTTACTAGAAGTTTTCCTATATTATGTTAATTACTACATCTGATTTGAATGGTATAAATGTTAAATTGCTTAAAAGTATGTAATAGTAACTGAAGAATATTCTTGCATGGAGAAAAGTCAACATCACAGAATCAACAAGTAATTCTTAACAGAAGACTATCTTATATCTTAGACTTAGAAATAAGTTTAAGACAGCTTCCTCTAACATTTTTCTTTTCAGTCACCATACTTCTTTGAAATATAATTTTTAGTCACATATCTGATGATGTCAGGGTGCTGTAACAGTTGAGATGATTTATAGACAGGTTTATATGCAGTGAATATGCCTATCTACATACATATATATTTTATATATTTGTATATCTACATATTTATATATTTTTCTGTTTCACCATTAATTAGTGATCCTTGCGTAAGTCTGGGTCACCAGTGAGAAGTAACCTTGTAAAAATAAGCATCTTGTTCTAACCCCCTCTGGCCCTTTAGGTCTTCATGCCAAAGTTAGAACTGTTTATTTTTCTACTATGGTGCTTAGCAGTGTGACTCGGTTTCATACAACTGAAAGGATTGAAGATTCTAAAAGATTCAAAACAAGAGTTTAGTTTACAGTGGCCCCAGCCTAATAGTGTTTCAGGCCTCTGGCATAAGCAAATGAAAATCCTGTGAAGGAACCCATTGTAAACTGAGGATTCAAATTATAAAACATATAAGGAAACAAAACAGCGTGATTGCACACAAGGAGAAACAGACAACAAAAACAGACTTTGTAAAAGCCTTTATATACTGGGCTGATCATATTCACACTATGAACTATATATAAGATAAAGTATAGAGCAAGAGACAATAAAGTGATTAGACTTTGGAAAAAAAAAATTAGTGAAGGAGTGTAACAGAATAGATACTGGAAAATAGATCTAAAGAAATCCATATGTTGTAGAAGAAAAGAGAAAAGAAATATGAAAGCGAGGTAAAGATTGGTATAAGAGGTAACATTTGTTAGGCACCTGGCTGGCTCAGTCAGTAGAGCATGTGACTCTTTATCTCAGGTCAAGGCCCATGTTGGGCATGGAGCCTACTTTAAAAAAGAAAGAAAGAAAAAGTAATATTTGTGCAATCAGATTTCCAAAAGGAGGAAAAAGAAGAAATGGGTCAGAAGCTATCTTTGGGTAGTTAATGGATACAAATTTTTTACAATTTATGAAAGACAGTTCCCAGTGGAGTGTGGAGAGAACCTGAGATTTGCTTCTAGCAAATAGTCTGGCAGAGGTGACGCCCTTGATTGGATTATGTTCTGTGGCAAAAGTGACAGAATTAGTCACTCTTGTGATGACATTACATTATCTAAGACTCCTTGTTAGCCAACAATTCTACCAGCTTTGAAGAGCTGCCATATTGTGAAAAGGCCTATGCATGGGCCACATGTTGGGGAACTGCGGGCCACTGGGAGCTGGGAGCAGCCTGCAACGAAATGGGGATCTTAGTTCTACAGCCTCAAATAGCAATTCTGCCAACAACCATGGAAGAGGACCCTAAGCTCTGCAAAGGCGCACAGCCTAGCCGACACCTTGCAGCTTTGTGAAACCTTGAAGAGGGGACCCAGCTAAGTGACCCATAGAAACCGAGAGATAATGTGCATGTTGTTATAAGCCACTAAATTTGATGTGTTATTTGTTACACGCCAGTAGAAAATTAATACAGAAAAGGAGAAACACAATTGTCAGAGAGTATGATTATGTAGAAAAAAATCTGTAAATTATAGGAACTAAGAATTTAGCTAGTTTGCAGCTACATTTCTATATGCTGGCAACAGATTAAATATGATTTAGAAGATACTGTTTATAGCAGCACCAAAAATGTAAATAAAGTCTTAATGAAAGATACGTAAGATCTTTGTGAAAAAATCTTAAAACTTTAATGAAACACAGGTGCCTGGGTGGCTCAGTCGGTTAAGCGTCCTACTTCAGCTCAGGTCATCGTCTTGCAGTCCATGGGTTTGAGCCCCACATCGGGCTCTGCACTGCTCGGGATTCTCTCCTCTCCCTCTCTTTCTGCCTCTTCCCCACTTGCGTGTGCTCTCCCTCTCTCAAAATAAATAAACTTTAAAAACTGTAATGAAACATAGTAATAAATAATGAAAAAAGGAGCCCCTGGCTGGCTCAGTCCGTTGAGCATGTGACTCCTGATCTCAGGATTGTGAGTTGGAGCCCCACGATGGGAAGCAGTCAGTCTCTAAGGAAAAGATTCATAAATTTGACTGTTAAAATTTTGTTTGTTTATTTATTTATTTTGAGAGAGAGAGTGTGAGCAAGGGAGGGGCAGAGAGAGAGGGAGAATATCAAACAGGCTGCACGCTGTCAGCACAGAGCCTGACGCAGGGCTCAAATCTCTGAAACTGTGCGATTGTGACCTGAGTTGAAATCAAAAGTCTGATGCTCAACCCACTGAGCCACCCAGGTGCCCCCCCTGCCGACTGTTAACATTTGGAACTTTTAATAAGAAAAGGCAGTGTCACGAGTGAAAAGACAAGCATCAAACATGAAGATAAATGCCTTACACACAATCCCCAACTAATTTGTGTATGGGATATATAAAGAGTTCCTAGAAGTCAAATAGAAGGAAATAAATCAACCAAAAGAATGTGGCCAAAAGACAAAGACAGGCTTTTCATAGAAGAAAAAATATAAATAGCTAATAAATATATGAAAGAATGCTCAGGGAAATGTAAATTAAAACCATATTGTGGTAACATTTGTATACTCTTTAGATGGCTGAGAAATTAAAAGGCAGTATCATTTATACACTGTTGGTGGGGGTGTAAATTGGCAACCACTTTAGGAATTAGATAATTATATATAACATATAGTATATATAACAATTCTACATATATAGTAACTATATAAATATAAATATATAAATACATATAATTGTATATAAATATTTTTTACATGTATAATTATATAACCTTATGAACAATCAATTCACCTGGAGTACACATCCAAAGGAACCCTTGCAGATATGTGCTGAGAGGCATGTACAAAATTGTTCAGAGTAGGGGCACTTGGCTGGCTCAGTTGATAGAGTGTGCAACTCTTAATCTTGGGGTTGTGAGTTCAAGCCCCACTTTTGACATGAAACTTACTTTAAAAAATGTAGGAAAAAAACTATTCAAAGTAGTAAACAGTGGAGAAAGTGCTATTGCTTAGAGAACTGATAAATTGCAGCTTATTTATGCAATGCAACACTATGCCAAAGTGAAAATGATTAAAATAGAGCTGTACACATCAACATGTATGATTTCAGAAACAGTGTTGAGTGAAAAATAAGTTATAGAGGAATGCATATGATACAGGACCAAGTACATAAAATTCAAAAGCCACATTTTTAATATATTGCCTAGCACCATAAATTGGATTTAAAAAAAAAAAAAAAGCCTGGGAACAGTAAACAGCACTATTCCAGGGGGGCAGGAGAGATGGCCATGTGCTTGAGGAGGGACACATGGAGCTTCAATAATACCCACATTCTAGTAAGCTGGATGGTAGGTTCACAGTTGGTCGTCTTATTATCGCGCTTTATTTTATATTATTTATATTATATTACAAATAATCTTTTGTATGTGACATTTCATAATATTTTAAGGAGTGAATGGAAATGAGTAAATAACTGGAAGTAGGCAGAGCTTAGCCATAGTAGGGAAAGATGATAGAGATGATAGGTCCACAGCTGAGACTGTGATGTTAAAAACATCCTTTACTTGGCCATTTACTGACTTGATTTTAAAGATTATATTATTATCCTTAGATTCTTGGTTCTAAAAAATGTATTGTCCTTAGATTCTTGCCTTGTTACCATTCTTAAAATTGATCCAGAATTTCTTTGAGTAATCAACTTTAAATTATGCAAATAAAGACAACAAAATCCTCTTAATACTAAAGTTGTTTTTAAAATGCATGCATTTATACATGTATGCAAATTGACTATTAGGAAGATTTCATTCTAAGTACGAGTCATAGGGGCTGAAGCAAACCTGCTTTCCAGAATATATTAATTCAAGGACTAAGCAGTTTCCGCAAAGTGAATAATTTACTGTGTCTTTTAATATCTCCTTGAACTAGAATATTGGGGATGGTGGCAGAGAAGGGGAAGTAGCTTGTCCTGTATTAGGAAAAGCAAACAGCTGTTGGAGTTTGCTTGTAATTTAGAGCCTCGTAAAAAAAAAAAAAAAAAAAAAAACCCTGTTCACTGCACAAGAAAGAAAGGACTAATGTTTTCTATGATTTCAGTAGTATCTTTATGGAGAATGAATTATGGGTGCTCCTGTTGAACATAGGGCAGTTGGTCATGGTCTCTGGCACAGTACCCCCAGAAGGGAGCATTTCGGATATCTGATAGTGGTTTACCTTTACCAATTTTAATTATGACAAATTTAATGTTCCTGTCTTGCTTTTAAATGGAAGGCAGCAGGGGTGCCTGGGTGGCTCAGTTGGTTGAGCAGCCAGTTCTTGATTTCAACTCAGATCATGATCTCCCGGTTGGGAGTTCAAAGCCTCCCCCCGCCACCCCGTTCGGGCTCTGGGCTGACAGCGCAGAGCCTGCTTGAGAGTCTCTCCCTCTGCACACATGCGCTCTTTCTCTTTCCCAAAAATAAATATTTAAAAATGTAATAAAAAATACAGGAGATATTTTTAAAAATAAAAAATAAGTGGATAGCAACAGCTGGTCTAAAATAGCTGTTAGCTTTGCATGCTCTTCTATTTACTGAACAGTTCAGAGAGCAAAGAAACAAACAAATGCTGTGATGGTCCCTTTGCTTACCAGCTCCTGAATTGTTGACAATCTGCAGTGCCCTTCCTGTACTTTCCTCTCCTTTCTTTGGAGTCAGAAACTTTGGTTCAAATCCCTGCTGTGTCAGTAGGAGCTGCGATCCTGAGAACACGGCTTAATCTCAGCCTGGTTCCTCCTTTGTGAATGATGCTTGTAATTCCCATCTTGCTAGACAGCCGAATGAGACAGTGTACATCACAGTGACGGACGCATCCTATGTACTTCAAAGATAATGTCCGCCTTCTTTCTCTGTCTTCTCCAGGACCCTGATGTCAGGAAGGATGTTTAGTGCGTCATTCACTATCCAACATTTACTTGGGAACGGCAGCTTGCTCCTTTACAGTATCAGATCTGTTACCATTACCTTGCATCAGTGGAACAGAATACTCAATTTTATTTATGATGTGTTGTCCTCATCCTCCAAGATCCATAAACAGTCTTATCACCGTTGTCATCACTGTGTAGTGGACTCCTGCCTTCGCAGGTGGAAATGGGGACAGGCAGATGTTGGCCTACTGTCTGGTGGCTGGATGCTCAGTCCTCTACCTGACAGCTCCAAGCTTACTCCTGGTGAGAAGGGGCCCAATTCTGTCCAAATGGGCAGATCCTTAATGAATATCTTTTTCCTGTGGTCTGTCTCAACATCTCTTCGAGTACCCAGGGATGTAGAATAAAAGTAGATCTGCCCATATCAACAAATGAGAGTGATTAGCACTTGTGCGCTACTTTTATAGCATATGACATGTTTTTACAGCTATCACTCTCACTGTTAAGCTACTGGGCTCTGCCATATGCTGGGCCTCTACTAGACACCAGAGTGTAAATGCACTGGGGAGGCTCTCCCTGGCCTTGAAGTGTCATCTTAAAAGTCATTGGTTAAGTGGTCTCCCTGCTTTCTGTCTAACACAGCACTCTGTTGACTTCCTTTACGAAATTCCCTATCCTGATCTCCTTAAGGGTAGATGGAGATTGTGTCAGCACTGTTGCCTGTGCTCATGACCTAGCATATTGCTAGCTCCCAAACAGGTGCTTAATAACGCCACTTGGTTGAGGAGAAGAATGGACAATGACACGTGCTCATGGAAAAGAGAAAGTTAAAGATTCCATTGCTATATGGTGTGATGAATGCCTGGCTGAGAAAGGGGTTGGGGGGTATGAAAGACAAGCATTTAATCAGACTGCACGTCTGCCAAAATGTTTACTTCCTGCAGGAAGCCAGCTGTCTCAGGCCAACACAGTCTCTGAGTAGCTGGGTAGATCAGCCTAAATCTGCGGCGCAGAATTCAGAGGGCCATCTACCCGCAAATTCTCCAAAATCAGCTTTATTCCTAATAAACATAATTCTGCAGTCTCCATATGCCATACTTTTTATTGTGTATCTCATGAATGGTTTAGAACTTGGGGAGGGAAGAGACACAATTTATTGCTTTCTCTCCTACTTTTTAAATGGAGTATTCACTCTTGTGTATCCTTTTGTCTGCTCTTCTTATCACTTAAAAAATAGATCACACTGACATCATATTTGAAGAATATACTTTTCCTCTTTTGGAAAAAGAAACAAAAGAGGTAGATGGCTTACAATGTCTACTCACAAAAATCCCAGTCTTTGTGGTTGCCACAAAATGAGTAAATGGCCAAAAATAAAATGAAAATTCTTTCCTAATTCTCTTCCTGGGATTCAGTGTATTGGTGTGATGAAACATAACCGGTAAATGCTGCAGAAAGTAGGGGCGCCTGGGTGGCTCAGTTGAACGTCTGACTTCGACTCAGGTCATGATCTCATGGTTTGTGAGTTCAAGCCCCACATCGGGCTCTCTGCTGTCAGTGCAGAGCCCGCTTCAGGTCCTCTGTCTCTCTCTCTGCCCCTCCACTGCTTGCACGCTCTCAAAAATAAATTGGGGTGCCTGGATGGCTCAGTCGGTTAAGCGGCCGACTTCGGCTCAGGTCATGATCTCACGGTTCGTGGTTTCGAGCCCTGCATTGAGCTCTGTGCTGACAGCTCAGAGCCTAGAGCCTGCTTTGGATTCTGTGTCTCCCTCTCTCTCTGCGCCTCCCCACCTCAAGCTCTGTCTCTCTCTGTCTCGAAAATAAACATTAAAAAATAATAATTAAAATTAAAAAATACTTCAATAAAATGCTGCAGAATGTAAAATACAATAAAGTCACAGTAGCCAAAGGGTGGAAACAATCCAAATGTCTGTGAACAGATCAACACAATGGGACATAGAAGTCCAATAGCATAGTATTCAGCCGTAAGAAGGAAGGAGGTTCTGACACCAGCTACTGTATGGATGAACCTTGAGGGTATTATGCTGAGTAAAGAAAGCCAGACACACGTGGTCACATTCTGTAGGATTCCACTTACATGATAAACCTACAGTAGTGAAATTTCTAGAGACAGAAAGTAGAATCGTGGGTGTCAGGGGCAGCAGCAGGGAGGGAGTGGAGAGTTATTATTTAACGGGTACAGAGTTTTTGTTTGGGAAGATGAAAAAATTCTGGCTAATAGTGATAGTAAGTTGTGAATGTATTCAATACCACTGAGCTAGGCATTTAAAATGGCTAAGTGGTAGATCTTATGTATGTATTACTACAATAAAAAAATTGGATGATAAAGTGCAGATCATGAACATAATAGATACTCCAGGGGCACCTGCCTGGTTCAGTGGGAAGAGCCCAGAGCCTGCTTCCGGTCCTCTGTCTCCCTCTCTCTCTGCCTCTCCCCGGTTCGTGCTTTCTCTCTCTCTATAAAATTAAAAAAATAGGAGCGCCTGGGTGGCTCCGTTGGTTAAGAGTCTGACTCTTGACTTCAGCTTGGGTCATGATCTCACAGTTCGTGAGCTGACAGTGCAGAGCCTGCTTGGGATCCTCTTTATCTCTCTGTCTCTGCCCCTCCCCTGCTCATGCTTGCGCCCTCGCTCCCTCTCTCTCTAAATAAACTTAAAAAAATTAAAATCAATAAAAAAATAAAATACGATATGTAAAATTAAATTATAAAAAGATACTCCAACCATTTGAAGAAGGAATGCTCTGTTCTCAAGGTGATTTCAAGACCACATAACATCCCAGGAAAAGAGCACATGTTAGCTAAAGGTGCAGGGAAGAGGAAGGGGTATGGTCTGGTGAATGAGGTCAGTAGAGGAGACCGCTCTGTTCATGCTAGTCTGTGGGTAATTACCATCCTCATTATCATGGTTAGTGTCCTCCTGGCCACTATGGTAAGGTGCGAAGGATCCTACTCAGCTGACTGGCCTGGTGCGATGTCCTTCACATATATTATCTCACTGAATTTTTGGAACATCTTCTGAGGCAGAGATTATTCCCATTTGTAGGAATTTAATAAAATCTCCAAAGTGCAGCCAGGATTTAAACCTTAGATAGCAACCCCAAAATCCAAGGATTTTTCCAGCACCCCTTAAGAATAGATTTGAGGAACAATTATATGGATAATCTGGAGTAAAGGAAATAGGAATTTCTTCATTAGGGCTTAGTGAGATGCACCAATGGGATGATGGCAAACATAGGAACTTTGGAGTGGTAGTTAATGTTTAGATGAAACATCTTTAAAGAGTTTAAAGAGTGGAAGTAGGGGCGCCTGGGTGGCTCAGACGATTAAGCATCCGACTTCGGCTCAGGTCATGATCTCACAGTTTGTGGGTTCGAGCCCTGCATCGGGCTCTGTGCTGACAGCTCAGAGCCTGGAGCCTGCTTCAGATTCTGTGTCTCCCGTTCTCTCTGCCCCTCCCCTGCTCATGCTCTATCTCTCTCTGTTTCTCAATAATAAATAAACATTAAAAAAAAAAAAGAGTGGAAGTAACAGTGCAATCAAAGAGTTCCTGTAGGCTAATTGGTAGGGCTCTTTGGGACTCACTGAGGGTGAAAATATTAAAGCCAGAAAGCTCAGTGGAACAAAGGCCACAGTGGCCACAATGAGAAAAGAATTTTAAAAATGGGGTGGTAAGTGAGAAACAGCAACTGGAAAGAGAAGTCATTTTTCCAGCGTCATTATGGGCAGCTGGGAATTGTTCTTTTAGACTATAAGTCACTTTGTAATAATCCAGAAACTGGTGATTTAGGTCACTGATTTTTTCTGACTTGAAGTCTGTCTCCATCCCATATACCGTCACCAAGAGGGATCAGGGAAAGGAAAGAAAGGAGCTGGTGTGCTATACTTCTGGCTGCTGTTAATGCTTACATGGGAAGGGAGTGAAACGTCCTAAAATGAACTTTCTGATTTAGATGGATTGAATTTCACCATGTGAAAGTAGCTCATTGCTATTCATTACTGTGTAAAATCAAGAGATTTCAATGAGATTAAGCTCTTTTAAAAAGAGCTCTTTATTAGACTTTCTGAGCTATTACAAATTAAAACTCCAATTACCTCTGCCATGTAAATAGATCTTGGTTAATGCGTTGACGTATTGAGCCACAAACTGGCATTTACAGCTTTGGTGAATGACTTCTACACCAGTTTGTTAGTCTCACTTGAAGGGGAAGGCCAAGCCGAGTTGGGAATTATGAAGAATGAAGCACAGATTCTCAAATTGAGAAAGACAAATATCTTTTTCTAATTCTCCCATTGGATAGGTGTGGGAAATTGAGGCCCAGGGGGAGTAACTTGCCAGTGATTTTGCTGTTCATTTATGGCTGAGCAGAAATTAGAACCTCAGATCCCAGATCAGGGACGTGTCCGCTGTGTCATACGTTAGTAGTTTAAGCTGGTAAGAATTATTTTCTGAATGAACAACAGGCGACTCAATAAACTCAAAAGATGAAAGAAGAAGGGCACCTGGGTGGCTCAGCCGGTTAAAGTTTCTGACTCTTGAAGCACCTGGGTGGCTCAGTCAGTTAGGGGCCGACTTTGGCTCAGGTCATGATCTCGAGGTTTGTGAGTTAGAGCCCCACGTCAGGGTCTGTGCTGACAGCTTCAGTTTCGGTGTCTCCCACTCTCTGCCCCACCCCCACTCACGCTCTGTCTCTCTCTGTCTCTCGCTCAAAAATAAATACACATTTTTAAAAATTAAAAAAAAAAAAAGCTTCTGACTCTTGATTTCTGCTCAGGTCATGATCTCATGCATGGTTTGTGGATTCAAGCCCTGAATCTGGCTCCGCACTGCTGGGGATTTTCTCTCTCCCTCTCTCTTTGTCCCTCCCCTGTGCATGCTCTCTTTCTGTCTCAAAATAAATAAATAAACTAAAAAAAAAAAAAGAAAAGAAAACATTAAAAATAAATAACTAAAACTTAAAAAGACATTTCAGCATTTTTTGAAAGCACATAGTTTAGATAAAGAGCAGTCCAGTATTAGGGGAAGTTCTGAATAAGATTCAAATCCTCAGCATAGCCAGGATCAGAAGGATGTGTTTTTTTTTTAATAAGATTTTTTTATGTTTATTTATTTTTGAGAGAGAGAGAGAGAGAGAAAGCGTGCACATGGGAAAGTGGGGGAGGGGCAGAGAGATAAAGAGAGAACCTCAAGCAGACTCCACACTGTCAGCGCAGAGCCAGATGTGAAGCTCGAACTCATGAAATCGTGAGATCATGACCTGAGCCAAAATCAAGAGTCAGACGCTTAACCAAATGAACCACCCAGGTACCCCAGGAGAATATGTTTTTTTAATGTGCACTATGAAAATTGCTCTTCAGATGAAACTTATTTTTAATTAATATTTTTATTTTTATTTCTGAAATAATTTTAGACCAACAGAAAAGTTGCTAAAGTAATATAGAGTTTACATACATTTTCATCCAGCTTCCTCCCAATGTTAAAAATTTATATAACCATAGTTCACAATCAAAATCAGAAAATGGGGGCACCTGGGTGGCTCAGTCGGTTGAGCAGCTGACTTCGGCTCAGGTCATGGTCTCGGGGTTTGTGGGTTCGGGCCCCACGTTGGGCTCTGTGCTGACAGCTTGCTCAGAGCCTGGAGCCTGCTTCGGATTCTGTGTCTCCCTCTCTCTCTGACTCTCCCCCATTCATACTCTCTCTCTGTCTCTCAATAATAAATAAATGTCAAAAATTAAAAAAAAAAACAAAATCAGAAAATTGATGCAATACTATCAATTAAACTACAGACTGTATTTGAATTTCAACATTTTCCCCCATGATGTCATTTTTGTGTTCCAGCCTACAACCCAAGACCCCACGTTGCTTTTGGTTCTTGCGTCTTCTTAGTCTCCTCCAATCCATGCTGGTTTCTCAGTCTTTGCTTGTCTTTCATGGACTCTTTTGAGGAGTACTTGTCAGCTATTTTTATAATGTCCTTCAATTTGAGTTTGTCCAATGTTTTTCTCATGGTTAGACTGAGGTTATAGGCTCGGAGGAAGAACATATCAGAGGTGCACTACTCCTCATTATTTCATATTAGGGGTACATGATGTCAATATGACTTACTCCTAGTGAAGTTTGATCACTTGGTTAAAGTGATATCTGCCCAGTTTGTCAACTATAACATTATGATTTTTCCCTTTGTAATGATAACTTGGAGAGGTGCTTTGGGACGGTGCTAACATCCTGTCTCTCTGCAAACTCTTGCCTGTTGATTGTAACACCCATCTGAGGTCTTGCCTGCAGCAAGATGGTCTAATGAGGATTCTGTATTTTCCTCATTCCTTCTACATTGATTAGTTGCAGTTCTTCTGAAAGAAGTGTTGCCCTTCTCTCTCAGGTATATGTATTCAATTATTTATATCAGTATGGACCTAGGGATATTTGTTTTCTTTTATAGCTTATAATCTAACACTATTTTTGATTATTTTTTATGTTTTTAGTAAAAGGCAAACGATTTTTTCGATCTGAAGAGAAACCAAAGTATTAACACTATTATTATTTATTTGTTGCTCAAGTTGTTCTACCTTTAGCCTTTGGAACCTTTTTCAGGTTGACTCTTGTGTCCTTTTGACATTCTCTCATCTTTTTAAAGTATTTCCTTGTCTGCTACCGTCAGATGCTCCAGGCTCATCTTGTCCCTGCCCCAGCCCAGAATCAATTAGTTCTTTCAGAAACCCCAATTTCTCTTACTGGAAAATAAAATTTAGAAACCAAGATGTGCACACCGGGTATAAGCTTGTTTGAGGATTATAAAGCTTACATATCAGAAAATTTACCAATTATAGGATCTTGCAGCCTCTTCAGTAATAATTCCGAAGCAGAGCAACCAAATATATGTGGGTTAGCTTTAATGTGGTTTAAAATATGCTGTTTGCACCAAGAGGTGCTTTGGGCATGAATGCCATTTGTATCAAAGTTGGGAAAGTGCTTTTCCTTCCTAAAATGCTCCTTCTCTTTCTTCCTTTCTTCCTTCCTTTCTTTCTTTTCTCTTTCTTTCTTTCTCTCTCTCTTTCCCTTTCTTTCTTTCTTTCTTTCTTTCTTTCTTTCTTATTTAGAGAGAGAAAAAGAGAGCATGTGCAAGTGGGGGAGGGGCAGAGAGAGAGGAAAAAGAGAGAATCCTAAACAGGCTCCCCACTGTCAGCGCAGAGCCCAACTCGGGGCTCAATCCCACGACCCCCAGATCATGAGCTGAACTGAAATCAGGAGTCAGAGTCTCAACTGACTGAAACACTCAGATGCCCTATCTCCTTTATTCTTTTTTTTTTTAAGTCTATTTATTTATTTTGGGAGAGAGAGAGAGAAAGTGTGAGTGGGGCAGGGGCAGAGAGACAGGAAAGAGCAAGAATCCCAAGCAGGCTCGGAACCAGTGCAGAACCTGATGCGGGGCTCAAACCTATGCACCACGAGATCATGACCTGAGTCAAAGTTAGACACTTAACCTACTGAGCCACCCAGGCACCCCCATCCCCTTTATTCTTTAGTAGGAAGATTAATTTTCTTCTCCTCTCAGTAGCATAGCCTTCTATCTATAGACAAAGGAATCACATCTTACTTTTTTTTTTAAGTTTATTTATTTTGAGAGAGAGAGAGAGAGAGAGAGAGAAAACAGGTTGGGGTGGGGACGGAGAGAGAGGGAGAGAGACAGAATCCCAAGCAGGCTCCAAGCTGCCAGCACAGAGCCTGAGGCAGGGCTCAAATTGATGAACCGTGAGATCATGACCAGAGCCAAAATCAAGAGTAGGACACTTAATGAACTGAGCCACCCAGGTGCCCTACATCTTACATTAAAAAAAAATTTTTTTTAATGTTTATTTATTTTTAGAGAGAGAGAAAGAGAGAGTGCAAGCTGGGAAGGGGCAGAGAGAGAAGGAGACACAGAATCCGGAGCAGGCTCCAGGCCCTGAGTGTCAGCACAGAGCCCGATGCAGGGCTCAAACTCACAAACTGTGAGATCATGACCTGAGCCGAAATCGGACACTTAACCGACTGAGCCACCCAGGCGCCCCTACATCTTACATTTTAAATAAGAGTAAAATGTTCAATCTAATCAGTAATCAAAGATATGCAAAGTTAGCAATGTGGTTATTGCCGTGTTATGAAAATATTAACAAATATTGAAAAGATTGGTAATATCCAGTATGTGAAGAGCATGAGAAAGCAGGTCCTCAATGACACCTTCTTGAGAACAATTGTAGTGATTGAAATGTGAAACATACATTTGTCTTAGCAGTTTCACTTCTAGAAATGGATCTATCAGAGATAGTGCAAGTATAAAAAGACATGAGGGGTGTGTGTGTGTGTGTGTGTGTGTGTGTGTGCCTGCATTGCTGAGATTGATGAAAAACTGGGGAGACAACTTAAAATGTCATCAGGAGAGCACTGGTTATGGGCGCCTGGCTGGCTCAGTCAGTGGATCATGAGACTCTCAATCTTGGGGTTTCAAGCCCCCATGTTGAGTATAGATATTACTTTAAAAAGATCTTAAAAAAAAACAGAGAGAGAGAGAGAGAGAGAGAGGGATGGTTCAATACTTTGAACTGCTGGACTGTGCAGCTGGGGAGAGTTGTGGAGGACTTCCCAGAAACCTGTTTAAGGTGTGACCTAAAAGATTAACAGGGCACACCTGGCCGGCTCAGTTGGTAGAGTGCGTGACTCTTGATTTCATGCTTGTAAGTTCAAGCCTCAGTAGAGATCACTTAAAAATAAAATCTTAAAAAAAAGAAAAGAACAACTAGGAATAGGCTATGTGAAGGTGTGTGTGTATATGTTGGAAGTGAGGAGAGGACATTCAAGAAGAAGCTTTAAAACATAGGGTAGGAAATCAGGTGTGTTGAAGACACGAAGATTAAGATGAAGTGATAGGGGAGTAGTTTAAGAAGAGATTGCAAGGGCACCTGGGTGGCTCAGATGATTAAGCGTCCGACTTCAGCTCAGGTCATGATTTCACATTTCATGGGTTTGAGCCCTGTGTCGGGCTCCGTGCTGACAGCTCAGAGCCTGGAGTCTGTTTCAGATTCTGTGTCTCCTTCTTTCTCTGCCCCTCCCCTGCTCACGCGCTCTCTTTCTCTCAAAAATAAACATTTTTAAAAAATTAAAAATAAATAAAATAAAAGTTATATTAACAAAAAAGTGACTGCAGAAGACAGGGATGGATGGTGCAGAGGCTGGAAAGGTATGTTGGGCTTCATGCAGAGGACACTGCATATCACAAGGTTCTTCACAGTGTAGCCCAGAGATCCTCCCTTGTGGACCACAGACACAGATGTAAGTTCACTCTGACCTCAAGTCATTCCTTTATGTCATGCGTAACTGCCTCCAGACCTCCCTTACAGCTCTTTTTAAAAAAAGTTTATTTATTTTGAGAGGGAGAGAGAGAGCATGAGCAAAGGAGGGGCAGAGAGAGAATCCCAAGCAGGCTCTGCACCGTCAGCACAGAGCCCGACTCAGGCTTGAACTGACAAACTGTGAGATTATGACCGGAGTTGAAATCAAGAGTCGGCCACTGGGGTAGGTGGGTGGCTCAGTCCGTTGAGCATCCGACTTCAGCTCAGGTCATGATCTCATGGTTTGTCAGTTCGAGCCCTGTGTTGAACATAATTTAACACATTAAATATGTGTTAGTCAACTGTGTTATCAGTATGGCTTTGATCAGCAATAGGCAGTTAGTATGTTTTTAAAAAATATTTTTAATGTTTATTTATTCATTTTGAGAGAGACAGACAGACAGACAGACAGAGCTGGGGAGGGGCAGAGAGAGAGAGGGAGGGAGAGAACCCCAAGCAGGGTCTGTGCTGTCAGCACAGAGCCTGATGCTGGGCTCAAACTCACAAACTGTGAGATGGTGACCTGAGCTGAAATTAAGAGTCTGACACTTAACCCACTCATGTGACCCTAAGTTTGAGGAAGTCGAAAGTTATATGTGGATTGTCATGTACATATACCGGGTTGGTGCCCCTAACCCCCCAAGTTGTTCAAGGTTCAGCTAGATTCAACTCTCTATCATTGTCATAGGGTCTTCACCCAAGGTCAGGGTCTTGTTAAGAGAGGAGGGGTGTCTGGGAAAGAGTTCAGGGTGGGGGAGTATCTGTGAACTTAGATAGGAAAAAATATCCACTCACCTTTAACAGAAAATTAGCATTTCCTTTATTTATAAATGTGCACATCCCAACCCACTCTTAATAGCAGTACTATGACTTTGTCACCCACAGAAGTCACAGCTATTTTCATATCCCATTAGAATGTTGTTGCAGATATCTCAAAATATAATTTATGCTCATTACTATTTGAAAATTACAGTAATTATTAGACCTGTCACTAGATCTTATTATTTAATGTGTCAATAAAGTAATAACTCTTATTATATTACATTGCAAAAATATTTTTATAACTATATTTCAACATAATTAGCTCTTTTATAGTCCTATATATTTCTTTTTTATGCATTTAAAAACATTATTCTGAGGGAAGTCTAAAGAAAAGGTCCATGGTACAAGTGGTTAAGAACTGTACTCTGAGGGCGTGGCTTTTACAAAATTTATACTAACTATTGATGATTAAAGTATTGTAATGGAAATTGCAAGTATCATAACCCAACTCTCTTTCTGTCTATTAGGTACCACTTTTACTCTCCCCATCCCCCAACACTGTACATTCTGGTCTCTTTGCACTCTCTTTAGTTGGACAAATACCTTGTTCTCATGTTTTTGATTCTTACTTCCGTAAGAACCATTATTAAATATAAATAGCCAAGCTGACCTCTCTCTGAGCCCTAATCCTGTAGTAACAATTGTCTTTATTTCTTGACAGATGCCCAACATTATCTCAAGTTCTCCATCTTTCTCCGCAAATTACCTCTTTTTCCTAATACAGTAAAACCTTGGTTTGTGAGCATAATTCATTCCGGAAACATGCTTGTAATCCAAACACTTGTATATCAAAGTGAATTTCTCCATAAGAAATTATGGAAACTCCGATGATTCATTCCACGACCCAAAAATAGTCATATAAAAATGATTACAATACTGTAATATAATACAAAATAATAAAGAAAATACAAAATATAAAAAAAAATTAACTTGCACTTACCTTTGAAAACTTTTGTGGCTGGTGTGAGGGAGACAAGAGAGAGGTGGGTTATTGTGTAGGACGAATTTCATCATCACTAACAGAATCACTGCACTCTATTGGCTCAATGGAATCTTTCTCTTTTCATGGAACTATAACAAGGAACATATCCAACGACACTTGCTTTTGCCTCCTTTTGCGGATTTCGTGGACATGTAACATTGCATTGTCATTAAACAGATTCATTGCTCACAGTGCTATATGTAGCCATATTCAGGTGGTGCTTTTCTACACAATTTTTCACTGTTTTCCACATTTTACACATCTCCCAACTATCATTTGAAGTGAGGGATTCCTCTGCCTTTTTCTCCTCCTCTGCAGACGAGATGCAGTTGTAGACTTCTTATAAAATCTTGCAGTCTCAGCCACTCCCATACCTCGTTTGTACTTCTCAATGATTTCCTTCTTCACTTCCACCATCATCACCCCCTTCTTATTGCCTTTCTTTTCAACCTTTTTCTGCATGGGGCTCTTGTATATGCTCGCATGGATGTTGACTACAGCACAGTATTAATAAACTCTTGTCATAGACTGTATTTAATGTAATTGGCAATAAGGCAGCAGAGGGAGGGGTCTCTATCTGCAGGCAGCCTGACCTAGAAGGAAGCAAAGCATCCCTAAGCTTATTCTTGTATGGAAAAGCAAAGGGCTGTCCATAGGTGCTTTGAAGTGACAAAAAATACACTGGTGCCAGTTGTGGGCACCTTCCAATGTTCTGAAAAATCACTGATTTCTGCCAAACACCGCAGCCTGAGACTGAGCATTGAGCATGGGAGACAATCACTCACAATATCACAATGAGAGAGAGAGAGAGAGAGAGAGAGAGAGAGAGAAGAACGATTGGCTCGATTGTGATCATGTGACGTTAATCGTCACATACTACTTGTATTGCAAGACATCACTTATATATCAAGTTCAAATTTATTAGAAATGTTTGCTTACCTGTAAAAAAATTTTTTTAATGTTTATTTATTTTTGAGAGAGAGAGACAAAGCACAAGCAGGGGAGGAGCAGAGACAGAAGGAGACAGAATCTGAAGCAGGCTTCAGGCTCTGAGCTGTCAGCACAGAGCTCGACATGGGGCTCAAACCCCTGAACCATGAGATCATGACCTGAGCCTAAGTCGGACACTCAACCGACTGAGCCACCCAGGCGCCCCTAGAAATGTTTGCTTATCTTGCAGAACACTTGCAGAACAAGTTACTTACAAACCAAGGTTTTACGCTATTTCTCTTCTCTTCTTCTCCCAAGGGCAAAATGCACCCATCAGCTCTTAGTGTTCTGTCTAGTTGGCCAACAAAACACATGAATTCTCCTAGACCTCTGAGTTTCACCGTGTCCGATTGTCTGTATAATGATTTACTTTAAAATACTTTAGTATTAACAGTGTGATGTATGTGTGTATAAATTAACTTTAATCTACACCCTAAAGGCTGTGCACATTTGAAGTACCCTAATTAGGAACCCACACTCTAGGGGGGGCATTAGTTAGCATTTGAAGTACCCTAATCAGAAATTCATTACTTGAGGTAGTTATGCAAACACTTCAAATCTATTATTGATTTACAAATGAAATGATATAATGCCTGGGATTTGATTCAAAATAATCCAGGAGGAGGGGCAAATACGTAGGGATGGACTGAAACGAGATGGACTTTGAATTGATAGGTGTTAAAACTGGTTTTGGGTAATGTTGGGATGGGTCATTAACATTATATCTCTTTTGTATATATTTCAGACTTTCCATAACAACAACTTTTGAAATACATCATAATTGCAGTCTCTACCAGTTTTTGTCTAAAGATAACAGACTCAACATATGCCATCTACCTTCCTTCCTGAAACTCAGTAAAATGACTGTAAAGGGACTTTTTTTTTCTTTAAAAAAATAAGTAAAATTTAGGGACGCCTGGGTATCTCAGTTGGTTAAGCATCCGACTTCGGCTCAGGTCATGATCTCTCGGTTTGTGAGTTCAAGCACCACCTCGGGCTCTGTGCTGACAGCTCAGAGCCTGGAGCCTGCTTCAGATTCTATATCTCCCCCTTTCCCTGCTCCTCCCATGCTCATGCTCTGTCTCTCTCTGTCTCTCAATAATAAATAAATGTTAAAAAAAAAAAAAGTAAAAAAAAACTAAGATAAGAGGCCAGGGGCGCCTGGGTGGCTCAGTTGGTTAAGCGTCTGACTTCAGCTCAGGTCATGATCTCACAGTTCATGAATCCAAGCCCCGCATTTGGGTCCGTGCTGACAGCGCAGAACCTACTTCAGATGCTCTGTCTCCCTCTCTCTCTCTCTGCCCCTATCATGCTCATTCTCTCCCCTTTCTCTCTCTCAAAAATAAAAAATTTTAAAAATAATAATAATAAAAAGAGGCCTAAGTGCATAAAGTTGTACAGAATGGAAGAAGAGATGAAAACATTTTGGAGGCTGGATGGACAATGGGTGAGTGATAAGGGAGTAGCAGACCAAGAAAATGAGACTGACCTATTTTATGCTACAGAATCTACCCACTTCCTGCAATCAGTGGTTGATTGCACCAGATTCCTCTGGAGGCCAGAGTTGAAGAAAATAGGTAAAATAAGGAAGATTGGTTGAAAAATCTGTATAAGAAGCCAGGTGGGGCACCTGCCCGGCTTAGTTGGTAGAGCATGTGACTCTTGATCTTAGGGTCATGAGTTTGAGTCCCACATTAAGGGTAGAGTTACTTAAAAAAAAACACACACACAATAACAACAAACACTGGAAGCTAGATGTCTGTCTCACGTACCTCTGGAGATGTGTTCCAGAGAGGGTAAAACAAAAAGTTTGGGCTGGAAGATACCAGGCTCTGATAAGAGGTACTGTACTAACAACAGAGAAATTAAATGGAAACTCCCTAAAGGTCTAGATCTCTCCTCCGAAGATATTGAGATGCTTCTCATGTTATCAGTTTCACCTTCCTGAGGGAGGCTTGCCTGGGAACTCTTCACCTGCTCTGGACTGGTTGTGTACCACACATGGTGAATAACATTATCCTGGGATGTCTGTTTATACATCTTCCTAAGGAGACCTCTCGCCTATGTTGCTTATATTTCTTCCTATATCACTTACATCTTCCTCTTTCTTAGTTTACATCATCTTTTGCTGAAGCGCATCCATCAATAGCTTTCTGAGAGTATTGGTTAGTTCTTGCTGTAATGTGCTGCATAACAACCAGGCCTCAACATGAGGACTGGATCCAGCTGCACATTCTTTAAGCTAGTAATCCTGATTGGTTATGAAAATCACCTGGGATGTTTGTTAATGCAGCTTTTTTTTCCCCCAGGCAGGCATATTGGAGCCAGTTAGGGAGTTTGACAAAAATACAAATACTGCTGATTCAGCCCCAGCAATTCTGATTTCAGAGGGTCTGATGTGAGGCTTGGGAATCTGGAGTTTTAACAACCCTCCTTCCCCCCAAGTGATTCTGAAATACAGCCAGGAGTCACAGGAGCAATGCATTAGCAGTGCTACCAGTTAATTCAACTACTTACTGTCTTTCCATTGATATTGACCTTTACTATGTTCAAGATACTTGCTGTTATTTGCAGATCTACTGTGGGAGATAAAAGTGAATAAGTCATGATCCCTAGCTACAACAGCTTCATTCTGGAGTGAACGACACGCATGCAAACAATTAGCTATAAAACAATAGTAATCAGAGGTCAGTGTATTTTAACCCAATCAGATTATTTATCCTTCCAATTATACCACATGTATGTACCGCATATATTTTTTGAGTGCCTTTTCTGTGCTAAGTGCTGGGTAGTTTGACACAGTACATACACTCTTCCAAACCCATATATAATTTTGGGGACATGGAATGATTTTGGGGGGCTTTAACTGCAAAGCAATCTAAATCACAATTTCTGGTTCTGATGTTGTATCCTGTTTTTGGAAAATCAATAATTCTCTCTATTTTACTGCAGGTAATATATGGAAATTTCAGGACATTTACTTAAAATTCTATCTAAACTCACTGTGAAATGGTAGCACCCAACTCAGGATATTTGGGAATGTGTGTGTCAGGAGGATAGCTTTTGATTTTTGGTTATTACCATGATTCTCAGGGGATAGTGGTGTTACTGGGGGAGGGAGAGAGGACAGGACTGCTAAATAATTGCCTTGTAATACATAGGATAGTCCCGCTTGTTGAACTGCCCCAAATGCCAATATTTCCTCTGCTGAGATACAGTGGCAGCATATTTCTTTTTTTTTTTTAAGTTTTTTTTTCTTTCTTTATTTAGAGAGAGAGTGGGGAGAGGCAGAAAGCAAGAATCTCAAACAGGATCCACGCGATCAGCACAGAGCCCCATGTGGGGCTCAATCTCACAAACTGTGAGATCATGACCTGAGCCGAAATCAAGAGTCAGACGCTTAACTGACTGAGCCACCCAGGTGCCCCTCTTTTTTTTTTTTAATTTTAATTTTTAATTTTAATTTTTAATTTATTTTCTTAAGTAAACTCTATGCTCAATGTGGGACTTGAACTCATGACCCCAAGATGGAGTCACATGCTGTACAGACAGGGCCACTCAGAGGCCCATCAGGTCCTTTTTCTTGATTCCCCCACCTGGGAGACAGTGACAGTCCAGCCCCAGGTATGCTGGGCTGCCTGGCCTCCTTTCCCAGTTTTGTATCCAGGATAGGTTTGGCGGAAGAATCGAACCTCTGATCTCTCTCTCTCAGTCCTCACCAACTTTGCAAATACCAGTTCAGCATACTCAAGTCTGTGACATCATCCTATAATCTATAAGCACACAGTGGGCTAAATCCAGATTTTGGTAAGAGGGGTTCCCCTAATGCAAACATAATTTACTGGAGCACAGTCCTACAAGAAGATAATAGCAGAACACTTTGCATTTCTTCCTGAAGCATCACATTCCTATCTTCCTCTAGAAAAATGAGGATGAATTTGCTTCTATGTGCATAACTAAAAGAGCCCAAAATAGATCACACACTTTCTCCAGAGTGGTCTTGTGTTTAAAAACACAGTGTTGATAAGCTTCTCTTCAATAAAGCTCTCCCACCCAACCTCCCCCACCAAGCCTTCCATAGCTTTGCATTGATCAAAAGGCAAACATTTTTTTTAAGGTTTATTTATTTATTTTAAGAGAGGGCGGGGAGGGGCAGAGAGCGTGGGAGAGAGAGAATCCCAAGCAGGCTCTGTGCTGACAGTGCTGACGTGGGGCTCCATCCCACAAACTGTGAGACCATGACCTGAGCAGAAATCAAGAGTTGGACACCCAACTGGCTGAGCCACCCAACTGGCTGAGCCACCCCAGGTACCCCAAATGGCAAACATTTTTATTTTTCCATATGCTATTCCATGTTGGGAGTACAGACCCACTTCTCTAATTGAGAAACAGTTACCATTTCCAAAAGACATAGCTTAGCAGTGGCTGCTCGGAGCTTCCCTTTCAGGATCTCCATACAGAGCTGGCCCAGGTCTTCCCCTTTCTCCCATGGGACAGCATGGCACAGCGTCAACACAGCACATCACACTTAGGCCACCAACACAGGAAGCCCAGCTCCATGACAAGCTCTGTCATTGTGTATAAATTATTTACCACCTCTGTGCCTTTGTTCACTCATTTGATAGTGATTGGAAAACTTGTTCCTATCCTGTAGGGTGGTTGTGATATGCTGTATAGTATGAATAAAGTACCTGGCACATAGCAAGCATGCACCAAATATCAGCCCTTATTCATACATCTCTACAATCGCCTTAAACACTGTGAATAAGCAAGCCTCAGTGAATTTCTTATTGAACAGCCATGTAATCCTAGATTTTTCCTAAGCTAATGGTAGAACTCAGCATAAAGAAAACCAGGGCAAGCAGCACTATCAACAATAACCAAAGTATAGAAAGAGCCCAAATGTCCATCGATGGATGAATGGATAAAGAAGATGTGGTGTACATATACAATAGAATATTATTTAGCCAGCAAAAAGAATGAAAGCTTGCCATTTGCACCTACGTGGATGGAACTAGAGGGTATTATGCTAAGCGAAATTAGTCAGAGAAAGACAAATATCATATGAATTCACTCATACGAGGACTTTAAGAAACAAAACAGATGAACATAAGGGAGGGAAAGCAAAAATAATATAAAAACAGGGAGGGGGACAAAACATAAGAGATTCTTAAACATGGAGAACAAACAGATACAGGAGGGGTTGTGGGAGGGGGGATGGGCTACATGGGTAAGGGGCATTAAGGAATCTACTCCTGAAATCATTGTTGCCCTATATGCTAACTCACTTGGATGTAAATTAAAAAAATAAATTAAGTTAGAAATTTGGGGGAAAAAAAGAAAATCAGGGCAGATGGTAGCTATACTTGTGGGGAGCACAGCAAAATGCATCAACTTGTTGAATCACTATGTTGTACACCTAAAACTAATGTAACATTGTATATCGACCCTACTCCAATTTAAAAAAGAAGAAAGAAAAGTCAGGACAACTGCTTTTTACATCAGGGTTTCCAACTCTCCTGACCTGTAGGAGTAATGCTTTTAAAGCACATTTAAGATGGCATAAGCCACAATGTGTTTGTGGGGGATGGTCTATTTTTACCCTTTCTTCCAGCTAGGTATTTTAGTCAAACTATGGAATGCAGATGAAGATGAGCTCCCTCATGAGAATGATCTGCATGTTAATAGGCTCGCTTATAAAAAAAAAAAAAAATCCTCCTGTCTCTTCCCTTCCCCCGGAGCTTGAGCTGAGATGTACTGTTGAGTCAAATTTATAATGTGCTTCTGACCTTATGAGAAATAAACCTTGGAATCAAGCATGGATTTCCAAGTTGTCTAGTTCCTGTGAAGTTATAATGGGTAGGTTTGGTTTCAGGAGAACCGTCAGTTAAGGCAGCTTTCCCCTACAGTATGACTAATAATGGTAGTTATTAACATTGAAGCCAAAATACCTAGAATTAAGATTTTGGCAGAACACACTGACACATTCCGCAGTCTTTGGACATTGAAGTATATGCCTTGATGAAATGTTCGCTTCTCACTTAACAGATTTTAAAAGCAAGAGGTGGAAAAAAGTGACAGAAATAAAAGTAATATGACAAATGTACCTCAAATGCTCTCCTCCAATGAATTTTAAAATTAAAATTAGGATAAGGATGAAAAGCATGAGAAGCTCAAGTCTAAAGCATTTGAAAACAGCTTAGAAAATCCTTGAGGAACTAACAGAAGAGTATTTTAGGCAATTTAAATTTCCTGGGAAGCTTTGCTCCTTGTGAGGACATAATACTTGGAGGGTGTTTTTCACTGTCAGGGCTAATCTTTCAAATCTGGCACAAGGTTATAAGTGAAATGATTTCACTTGGCATATTTTTGACATGAATCTGTCTCTAGTTTCCCTCTGGTTTTGCAAAAACAGGCCCGCCTATCAACGACTAAAGTGGAAGCCCCTGAATCAGTGTGTCCACCCCCCACCACCAACGGGCCCCTGGGACCCATCGCTGCATGTCAGGCTCCACTAGGCTGTGGAGGGCTGCTTGGATGCTGCCTCAACGTTTTCTCCTCTTCCTTCTGGCTAAGAGTGGACAGGGAGCTCTAGGCCATAAGGCGTCCTTTTTGCCCTAGTTGGCTCTACATTCTACCCAAATGCAATGAGAAAAAATGGTTTCTGTGTGCAAATCGATGTTGCGAGATTATTTTACTACCTGTAACAGGGCTTGCTTTATTAAGAACAAAAGTCTTTCTCCCCATTTTAAAAATATAAATGCTTTTAATGTTTATTTACTTTTGAGAGGCAGAGAGACAGAGCATGAGTAGGGGAGGGGCAGAGAGAGAAGGAGACACAGAATCCGAAGCAGCCTCTAGCTCTGAGCTGACAGCACAGAGACCAACATGGGACTCGAACTCATGAACTGTGAGATCATGACCTGAGCGATCATGACCTGAGCATGATCAGAAGTCAGACGCTCAACTGACTGAGCCACCCAGGAGCCCCAATCTTTCTCCCCATTTAATCGTCATGCTAATTCCAACTCACCCCCCCACCCTACCTGTTTTCCTCAGTTCCTCTCCACGTTAGTGGCCCTTTCATTCATAGTCTCTCATGTGGCATGGAGTGTTTGTTCATTACCCTTCTAGGGATTTGGGGTTTTATCATAATGGCTATTCATCAATCTACTTCCATAATCATCATTGTTTGTGAAAATCTGAGGCATAAATTTCCTTTAAGGATCGATTCATTCCCAAAGACTACTTTCTCCCTTTTCCTCAAGCAGAACAATGCTATTTTTAGATTAATAATAAAAAAAAGATGCTTCGGAGGGTGTGAAGATTTAAGGAAAATTCTCTCTTAATAAGTATATTTATGTATTAAGTAAAAATGACTCCGTTTCCAAAAATGCAACTGATGAAGTTTCCCCCCAAAACTAAATATTAGACTGAATAAAAGATCTAATAGAGAATTCAAGACATTTAATATTAAAGTATGCCTATATAATGAATAATAATGAAAATGGTGGAGTATTTGTTACTTTTAAGATATTTTAAAAATTAAACAATTTTGGGGCACCTGAGTGGTTCAGTGGGTTGAGCGTCCAACTCTTAATTTCAGCTCAGGTCATGATCCCAGGGTCATGCAATTGAGTCCCACATCGAGCTCCTCACTGAGTGTGAAGCCTGCTTAAGATTCTCTCTCTCTCTCTGCCCCTCTCCCCCACTCCCACTCTCTCTCTAAAACAAACAAACAAACAAACAAATAAATAAATAATTTTAGAAAAATCTTCAAAAAAAATTAAACAATTTCTAAAGGGGCACCTGACTGGCTCAGTCAGTAGAGTTTGCAACTATTTTTTTTAATGTTTATTTATTTTGGAAAGAGAGAGAGTGCAAGTGGGGGAGGGGCAGAGAGAGAGACGCACACACACACAGAATCTGAAGCAGCCTCCAGGCTCTGAGCTGTCAGGACAGAGTAGGACAAGGGTCCTGAATTCACAAACCGTGAGATCATGACCTGAGCCCAAGTCAGATGCTTAACCCATTGAGCCACCCACGCACCTGCTAGAGTGTGCAACTCTTGATCTCAGGGTAATGAGTTCAAGCCTCACATTGGGCATGGAACCTCCTGAAAAATTAAACAATTTTGGGGTGCCTGGGTGACTCAGTTGGTTAAACACCTGACTCCTGATTTTGGCTCAGGTCATGATCTCACAGTTTGTGGGACTGAGCCCTGTGTCAGTGTGGAGCCTACTTGGGATTCTCTCTCCCTCTCTTTCTCTGTCCTTCCCCCCACTCTCTGTCTCAAAATAAATAAACTTGGAAAATTAACAACCTCTTTAAAATTTTTAAGTTTATTTATTTGAGAGAGAGAGAAGAGAGAGAAAGAAGGAGGGCACAGAAAGAGGGAGAGAATCTCAAGCAGGCTCAGCACATCAATGCAGAGCCCAATTTGGGACTCATACTCATGCACCATGAGATCATGACCTGAACTGAAACCAAGAGTCTGACGCTTAACTGACTGAGCCACCCAGGCGCCCCAAAATTAAACAATTTCTAAAAGGGTGATAAAAGACTTTTTTTTTAAACTTTTCTATGAATTTATTGTCTCTGAAAGGTAAAGGAACTTTTTTTTGCAAATGGACTACTAATGTTACATACCAGTAGGGGGCACTAAAACACTGCTTTTAAACATTATTAAAACCAGTGAAAAAGGACTTTTTTGCTATTTTTCTTTGCCCCTTCTCATTCATCAGAAAACAACGAAGGACATTGGAAAGGGAGAGAAACATCGTTCAGGTAGAAGATCAAAGCTAACAAATAACCATGACTAACTTTGAAGAGAATCGTTTTCTGTGTAAAAAGCAGCATAACTTTGTTTAAATATGTTCAGTATTAGTGACTGTCTCATGAACATAAAACTTCATGCTAGCTCTCTGGTGCCCCACAATGACTGTAGGCAATTATGTATGAGGTTCCCCCAAATGGAAACAAATGGCAAGACTCAACTGCACATGCCCTGTTGTACCTCTTGATGGTCTAGAATATGTAACTTTAAAAAATACTAGATTGTAATAGTTTTCAGATAGATGGAAGTTTGGGCATGGAACATTTAGCTGTCCACTTGAGGTGTGGCAAGAGTACATGAAGAATGTCCAGATGACATTCTTGGGTGTTAGATGCCATATTTACCTGGGAAGGCTGGACTCCCGGGGGCCTTGACTACCGGCTGGGCTGACCAACATGATGAGGTAAATGAACATCTGATCTTGAAAAAGTAGAGGGTTCAATTTCTTGGAGTGTTTATTTCCAAGAGAACAGACATAAAATCAAGCCCATTCATTTCACATTGGCCATGACACACAGATAGAGACTGCACACTACATTTAGCCCAGCCTGTGGCATCTTTGTCCTTTGCTCTACAAGTTTTAGTAGTATAGAAAGAAGCCAACAGCACAGGAAAAAAAATTCCTATGGCTCTGAATATGTTAAGATTTAGCTCAAATAGGGTGCCCAGCCTGGGGTGCCTGGGTGGCTCGGTTGATTAAGCATGTGACTCCTGATTTCAGTTCGGGTCATGATCTCACAGATCATGGGCTCGAGCCCAGTGTCAGGTTTTGCGCCTACAGCTAGGAGCCTGCTTGGGATTCGCTCCCTGCCCCTCCCCCACTCATGTTTTCTTTCTCTTTTTCTCAAAATAAATAAATAAACTTAAAAAAAAATATGGGCCCAGCCTCACTAGTCTCCTGTGGGGTAAGCTTGGTGCTCTGTGTTGGCCAAGATGTTAACAGCTCTCTCTGCAAGAGAATTAAGCCTCACCGGACAGGAGATGAGAGCGGTTTGGATCCTGACATGGGAGTAGCTGCAGTAACGGAGCCGAGGGGAAAGCAATCATGTGCGGGGAGTGTCGATTTCAAAAGTGGGTTCTCAGAAGAGGTTTTCTCTTCCCATCACGAGGCTTGTGCTAAGATCAAGAGTAGGAAGGGAATTAATTAAATGTTGTCCTCAGCCCAAGCAGGTGTATGGCAGAGGTGTGGACAATGCTGCTGTGGCCAAGTCTCAGAGATGGGGGTGACTGTCCTGCAACTCACACTACCAAGTGCAATTACCAAGTACAATTCCATAAGGTCCAAGCTGTGGGGGGTCTGGGAGGAAGCCACAGAAGTCAACCTGGAGGGCCAGTTTTTACAATCTGTGTGGACTGGGTCTAACACTGACACATCTGAGGCCCACTCTGGGGAAGACTGGTGGCCTTAGAGCGCCTCACAGCCCCTTGGACCATGGACGGCAATGAGCCTGCATGCACTCCGGGAACCTGGGTGTGGAAGGGAGGAGCCTTGGGTAGGTTTAATAGGCTCCCACAAGGGGCTGTCATAATTTCTGGTCTTGTGCTTGCCTTATTCAGTAGGCTGGCCTTCTGTTTCTTTTTTTTTTTAATTGTTTTTTTAATGTTTATTTACTTTTGAGGGAGAGATCGAGTGTGAGTGGGGGAGGGGCAGAGAGAGAGGGAGACACAGAATCTGAAGCAGGCTCCAGGTTCTGAGCTGTCAGCACAGAGCCCAACAACTGGGCTTGAACTCATGGACTGTGAGATCATGACCTGAGCCAAAGTTGGACGCTCAACCAAATGAGCCACACAGGTGCCCCCCCCCCAATTTTTTTATTTTCAAGCAAATTCTCACCTAATGTGGAGCTTGAATTCACAACCCTGAGATCAAGAGTTTCATGCTATACTGATAGCTGGCCAGGCACCTCAGCCTTCCTTTCCTCTCAGAGCCTCCCTCACTTATGTTTTTCCTCCAAAGACCCTACTTGTCCTAAAGCTGGTGTTTCTAGGGGCTTTGCAGAAGCCTAGGGGAGGCTAGAGAGAAGGCTCCAGGGGCTAGGAAAAAGTGAGTTAGGACTTCTTTTCCCCCATCCTTACTTTTCCACAGAATGTTTACAGGAGCCAAGGATGGACCTGTGTGGTTGGCATGGTTGAGCCCTCATGGACTGTAGCTACAAGATAGGGCTATAAACCCCTGATGGAACTAAGGCGATGCTGGATTCCCACCCAACCGAGAACCCCTCTAAATATTTTCAGAAGGAGTCACAGGCCCTGTAAACACGCCTCCAATGCAGGGGGCTAATCCCACCCACAAAGCACCTTTATATAATTGGCTCAGTTGACCCCCACAGCAGGTAGGCATTACCATTCCCATAGGGGATATCACTATCATTCAGATAAGGAAGCTACCTGGAGAGATAAGGGGCAGGGCTTGAATTTGAATTCGGATCTTTTAACTTCCCCTCTGAGTTCTAACTGATGGGTGCTGGGTTGGTGAGGCAGGGTAATAAGTATTAGATTCCTAATTAAGGAAGCCACTTAGATTACTGGTTAAGAGCAAAGATACTCGACTGCCTGTTAGTATCCCAGCTCTCACACTTGCTAGCGAGGTGACCTTATGCCAGCGACTCAACCTCCCTGTGCCGCCGTTTCCTCACCTGTAAGAGAGAGTAGTACCCCCTCGCCCCAGCCTAGGGTTTTGTGAAGATGAAATGAGTTTATGCACTATTGTGCTTAGGACAATACCTGGCATAATTTTTCCTCGAATGCTGACCATGCTGCTTGTTAATAAACGTAACATTAGCAGAATGGGTTTGGTCAAGACTTTGGCTCTCAAATTGAGTTTAATTGGCTTCACTGCCTTTCTGTGTTAGGGTCCCTTAGTTCTTCAATGGAATGTTAAAAATCTAACCTAACTTTTGGAGAAACATAACTGGTCATTTAGTTCAGTGTATTAGTTTGCTACGGCTGCCATAAGAAAACGCCACAGACTGGGGGGTTTAAACAGCAGAAATTAATTTTCTCACAGTTCTGGAGGTGGCAAGTCCAATATCAAGGCTGATCAAGATCAGCAGGCTTGGTTTTTTCAGAGGCCTCTGTTCTTGGCTGGCAGATGGCCTCCTCTCTTCAAATCCTCAAATCGTCTTTCCCCTGTGTGTGGACATATGCCTCTGCTGTCTCTCCAGTGTCCAAATTTCCACTTATAAGAAAACCAGTCAGACTGGATCCGGGCCCACCCTAACAACCTCATTTAATTACCTCTTTAAAGGCTCCATCTCCAAATGCAGTCACATTCTGAGGTTCTGGGGATATGCATATGAATTTGGAGTTGGGGTACACAATTCAGCCCATACCAGGTTCATTATGCAAAAAAAAAAAAAAAATCCAGATGTGTCAACATCAATCAAAGAATGCGACAGTATATATTTTTTAAGTTTAGTTATTTATTTAGAGAGAGAAAGTGAGAGTGGGGGAGGGGGAGAGAGAGGGGAGAGAGAGAGAGAGAGAGAGAGAGAGAGAGAGAGAGAGAGAGAGAGTCCGAAGCAGGCTCCACACTGGCAGCACATAGCCCGACACAGGGTTCGACCTCCTGAACCGTGAGACCATGACCGGAGCCAAGATCAAGAGTCCGATGCTTAACCGACTGAGCCACCCAGGCGCCCCTATTTTATATTATATTTTAAAAAATTACTTTTAAGCAATCTCTACACTTAACGTGACGTTTGAACTCACAACCCCGAGATCATGAGTTGCATGCTGTACCGACTGAGCCAGTCAGGCACCCTTACCCATTATTACTATTTTAATAATTTCTCCATGATGACCCCATTTAAAAATAATTTTTCCATTATGACCACTTTAAGAATTTGTTAGCAAAGGTAGCTAAGAAGACCCTTACTAATAAAAAACTTCCACATCTTTAAATGTTTGATAACATTTACATTACAAATTCTTACCTTGACTGTGTGATTTTATCAACTTTTTTTTTTAAATTTCAGGTCCACCTGACTTCTACTTTAAGAGGTTTCCATGGTTCCCATCAGCTTTTGTCTATTAGTGACTAAATTTGCTGTATGTTTTAATTGCGCTGTAACAGAAAGGTGGTGATTTGTGATCTTTTAATAGAATCCTGGTACATACACATAGGAACATGCATGCACACACACTAGCACGCGTGCGTGCACACACCATACACACACACACACACACACACACACACTAACATATGGTTTTACAGCACAACTGCCAAGAATAACTAATCTAGGAATAACTGCAGAATCTGATAATACAGGTGGTGTTTCTTTTTAGAAATAATTTGTCTACATGAACAGACATGAATCTTTTTTAATTTCAAAAGTGAGTATTAAAATTAAGCTACTGACTCCTTCCTAAATAAGAATTAAAAAATCAAACTAAAAACATAACAAGATCCAGGACTTAGAAGCCTTATATTCCAAATCCATTTAAGTAGAATATTTATTGTTACTGTTGCTCTGTAGGTTTTCTTTTCTCTTTTTGAGTGGGTTAATTTTGTAGGATTTTTTTGTTTTCTCTTCATGACAAAGTCACTTGTCTTCAGTTTCTATGTTTCTTAGATGCAACATCTACCTCTTACAAAATATGTTGAGGTGTCTGAGTGGGTTTAGGTTTTAAGAATTTTATCCCAAAGAAGAACCACAAAAACAAAACAAAGAATACATTGTATCAATTCTCTGTTGCTATTATTTTAGAGAAATTTTCTCTATTGTTAAAGTTGGGCTGCCTTTTGTGATATTATCTGTTATCTGAAGTTGAAGCTGCCAGTAACATCATCAGCTAAAGTCCCAAAATGAGTCAGCTAACTTTATTTTTAACTGCTTTTTAATCGTCTGTTGAGACTAACAAGAATAATAGGATTTTTAAGGCCTTTAGAGCAAAGTTTTGGTATATTAGACCAAATAAAAAGGTGGATCAAAGGCTCAGAATCCTCAGGTCATTTTTATATATTGTTTTCTTTTTAGACTCAGCTGCAGGGCACGGAGAGGTAGTAAAAATCCCTGATGTGAGACTTTTACTAAATTCTTGCTACGATATTCCATGGGTATTGCACGCATTATTTCTGAATTCACAAAGAACGGGTTGGATTTGGGCAAGCAAGGTTCATAACACTCAAATATGAAGGAGGCATCGTAGGCTTTAGAACAAATGTGAGTGATTTAGAAATTGTATGTTTACCTAAGTTAAAGTAATTCTCAATGTAAGAAAAACCTACCCACGAAGTTGTACCAATGTCAGAGAACAAACACTTCATCCCTGTTTCAAAGCACTTTAAGACATTATTTTAATCCTTACCTCACTGAGGTATGTAGGTGGCAAGTCATACCAAGATAATTCAAAATGCAGAATAAATTGCACATTGCATAGGAAATAAAAGAGCTTCTTAGTTGATCACGCCTTGTTGGTTTTTTCTGCTTTTCTTGGAAGGTCCATTGGTGCTTTCACTTTATCATATTTTGCACATAGGGCCAACAACCATCACAGCACACTCTATAAAACGGCTACCAAATCTGTAAGACAGCCACCATGTCTCTGAAGTTTCCTACTTGCTCAAGCCCTGGTGGGACACAACCCCAGGGACACAGCAGGGCACGCTTTTATATTCAAGTGGAGGCTTTGGGCTCCTTTCTCCATCCTGCTTCCGCAGGCCTTACCAGGGCTCTGATAGGGCTGTGTCTATAATGAAAAGTGAAAAATCAAATCAAATATCAAATATACGGCTATTAAAGAAGAGAGATAATATATTTGGATGATTGATTGATTTTCCTTGATTATCATACAAAAACTGGCATTAATCTTCAACATTCGCTGGCTCTCACAGCAAGTCGATGCATTGGCTAAAGTTCAATGGGTCATTAAAACTAGGATATCTCCTGCAGATTCTAAAGCACTGAGGAGTGATTTGCCTTTTGTGATTCATTGGCAATTGAAACTGTTCCAGGCTGAAAGGAAGGTAGCCACAGATAAATTCTTCCGACTAATACTGACCGGTAGTCTGTGGTTTGTGGAGGGTGCCTTTACTTCCTTGTGATGTGAGGCTAGAGACAAGAGAACACACCCTAAACCTTTAGCTGAAGGGTTTTTTTTTCACGCTTATGAGGACTGGGGGCATTGAGATAATGACCCCATACCATTCTCACAGGAGGGAGCTTGAAAAATATTTCTGATATTTTATGCTCACTTGATGGTGGAGGAGGTACTTTCCAATTCATTTCGAGGTTGACTTCAAAAGAGAAAGGAACACAGGATTTTATTTGTTTTGCTTGTAATTTGTTTATTGTCCCAGGAAAGTACACCTTAAGGCTTTGACCAATCCGCAGCAGGTTCACCCACAGAGCTGGATTTTAAATAATATAGGCGTAAGGCCTCCACTTGAACTGGAAAAATAAATGTTCATGTGTTCTAAATTCCAGCTTCTGAAACTCAGATGAAATGAGGCTTTTAGGTAAAAATCCAATGCACATTACCTTCTTCGGTAGGGATAGAACTCAATCTAGTGGTTCATTTTGGTTCGATGTGCTTTTTTTCAGGATAAGAAGAGCTTTGGAAAGAGTTCCAGATAAGCCAACCATTCCGGAAGGGCTGGTTGCTCTTATTGTATATGGTCGGTTCAAATAAGCAAGTGCTAATGGCTTGAAATCCCCCAAATCATTTGCGTTATACAAATGCAAACATCAGCATTATTATTGTTATTTATGTTCTATCTCTCGGCTGCTTTCATTAACATAAACTAAACTGGTTTCAGGCAAAGCCAATTGCAGCTAACCACTCCCTCCAACCACCAAAATAAAGTCCCGAAGTCAATATTCTGTTTAAAAAAACCCTGAATCATTGAATTAATCTCTGGTTAATTTCTAGTTCTCTTTAAAAAAATCCCAACATTTTATGGAGGCAGAAAGTTAGTGTTAAACAGGAGAGGAGCTCTGGGTTTTGATAATGGTCTACCTATAATTAGATAAACCTACAAGTTTCTTAGGTCTTTGTACCTCAATTTCAATTTCTGTAAAATGCGAATCATAATATCTCCTACATTATTGGGTGGTTCTGAAGACTCGTTCAGATGATAGCTGTTGAAAAAAATAGTCGTTTTTATTAACCCTGAGGCACAAAGAAAATAACTTTTATGCATATATTCTGATTCTGGGTCAAAAGTGATCTGTGGTCTATGTCTGAAAATATCTTGAAATAAAAAATGTATACTTATATTTGTCAATTTATATATCATCTTGTTTCAGATGATATGTAAATCTGAAAAACAGGAGGAAAAGATTTCACCAAGCCTAGTCTTGGATGGTGGAAGGAGTTTTTCCGGTTGGATTCTTCCAGAGTGCAGGCATGCAATATAACTGTCAAATGTTCTGTTTTTAGTTTGTTGTTCAAACACAAAATTATTTAAAGCACACATGGCATCACATGAGACAAATCAATTTTTCCTCCAGCATGGTATCAGTGATCAACTAATTAGAAATTCCATTTCTAAATGTTAAACCTTAGAATATAGAATATTTCAATGTGTTTTAAAGGCTGTATTTACCACCAAATAGAAACCTGATATCCTAGAGAAATACTCACTATTCATCTATGTTTACTTTCTGGCAGACATTGCATATGGGTGGGCCCTGTGAGTCAGCCAAATCTGAAATTTGATAAAACTCTTACCTCCTGTTTTTACACCTTAACTGACACAGTCAGTGACTATACGTATCATTAAAAACACATGTACTCTACACAGTCATTACCTCTTGTTATTGATTTTTATCAACAAATGACAAGCAACATGGTTACTTACCATAAAATGCTAACAGTTTCTTGTTCATTCTTTTATTAGCATCAAGGACTCTCTGGGGTACCTTTACAATCACGTTTGACTCCCTTTCCTGACTAATGTTATGGAAATAGGGTGATTTGATTTGAAAAAAAAAAAAACCCTGATTATTGTAAAACAGCAATTAATTCTTACTGCTTAACTTGAACATTCAGACATATTAGTTTTCCAAGTAAATAAGTAAAATGCCTCGTTAAACTTCCTTTCTGCCAAAAATGTACTACCATCTGTGTTCTACATGGCAGCGTTTTCGTATTTAATACATATGTCCCCCCTTTTCTGGAAGCATGTGAAGAGCTTTAATATGACATGAAACAGAAATAAAATAGTGAAAACACATTGTGCTTAAGCATAGATGCAAAATTCAGATTTGTGACATTCAAAGAATTTGGGATTTCATGTGCCATCCGTGAATTTTATGGCAATTCTATGAGTCCTTAATGTTAGTAAAATTTTTAATTGTAACATGTACAGAGCTTGGAGTTTGGGAAAGTTATTTTATTGTCTTAAAGATAAAGATCTAGTTTTGATTTAAAATAGGTTGAATTTAAGGGGCGGCTGCTTCACTTGGTAAAGCATGCGATTCTCAATTTCTGAGTGGTGAGTTTAAGCCCAACATTGGGCATAGAGCTTACTTAAAAAAAAAAAGGTTGAATTTTAAATAAATTAATTAATTAATTAACTGATTAATTAGTTAAAGTCGGTTGAACTTCATCAGATAGTCTGAAAATCTCCAGTTAGAAAACGTACTGTCATGAAAACCAATGAATGAAAACCAGTTTTGGCCTGAATGCTAAAAAGTCTGAATTGTGATCCCAGTAACTGTACAGATCAATAATGATCACCTGCAAATCCATCACCCAGATACAACCACTGCTAACATTTCTTCCAGCCTTTTAAATATTGTATCCCCGGTATCAACATAGTCACAATGTCATTACACATGCTTTGTCTACTTTATTTTATTTTTCAAATGCTTATTTATTTTGAGAGAGAGAGAGCGCATGGGTGTGCAATCAGGTGGGGTAGAAATGGAGAGAGAATTCCAATCAGGCTCCATGCCTTCAGCACAGAGCCCTATTCTGGGCTTGATCTCATGAACCCTGAGATCATGATCTGAGTTGGACCCTTAACTGACTGAGCCACCCAGGCACCTCTCATTTTCATTTAATTTAATTGGGGCACCTGGGTGGCTCCGTCGTCGGTTGAGCGTCCGACTTCAGCTCAGGTCATGATCTCACAGTTACGTGGGTTCGAGCCCCACGTCAGGCTCTGTGCTGACAGCTCAGAGCCCGGAGCCCACTTCCGATTCCATGTGTCCCTCTCTCTCTCTCTGCCCTCCCCTGCTCATGATCTGTCTTTCTGTCTCTCAAAAATAAATAAAAATGTTAAAAAATTTTTTAATTTATCTTTTTTAATGTTTATTTTTGAGAGAGAGACAGAGTGCGAACGAGAGAAGAGCAGAGAGAGAGGGAGACAGGATCCAAGCAGGCTTTGCGCTGTCAGCGAAGAGCCCGATGTGGGGCTGGAACTCATCAACCAAAGATCAGGACCTGAGCCTGAGCCGTTGTCCGACTCTCAACTCACTGAGCCACCCATGCTCCCCTCACTTTATTTTCAATGACTACATAAGATTCTACCTTGCAGATATGCCATTATTAATTGAATCATTCTCTATTGCTGGTCATTTAAATTATCTACAAATACATTTTAGTATTTCTATAGAGACCCACAAGTAGTCTCGCCCTAACACTTTAAAGTGAGGGGAACAGAGTTTATTGGAAGTAATAAACATTGACTCTTCATAACTGAAAATACTGATGATCTGGTGCATGATTTGCCTAATGCCCCTCTCCAGTTACAGGTTAGGAAGCACTGTCTTTATTTGTGGTAGGCAGATAACCTGCTGCAGCCTGTGGCTTTTGTCCCTTGGAAGCAAGATCATCCAAACTCCAAGGCTTGGTGGCCAGAGCTCATATTCCTAATGCCTGTGGATAGCACATGTTATTTAGATCTTCTGTCTCATCTTATTTTTCTTCAAAATTGATAATAATATTTCAATTTTTTCTTGCCTTAGCATTCCTAGTATCTACCAGATACTTTGTGTGTGTGTGTAATTCCTCCAAATAAATATTGTTAGTATGCACTGGTTATTTAAGAGTATCATAGTCTTAACTCTGACATCAAAATCGTATAAAGGAAAATAAAATAAACTGTGAACTTAAGGAATTTGCCATCAAAACAATGTACTCTAAGTACCCGGTATCTACATGGTAGGCGCTCTATAAATATTTGTTGAAACGATAACAAAATCCAAAGGCAACTCTCCCTCGGGAAAAAGGAATGACTCTTCCTACTATTGCTGCAGCTACCGCTTTGTGTGTCAGGTTTCAGGACATTGGTTTAAGAGCCTGAAGCTTTGTTTTTTCAGATTATTTTCTCCAGGCAAAGCAAAGAAAGGCTGTTATATAGGTTGACAGCAGTACCTCCTAATAATTTAGACAAAATATTGGAAATGGGCAGTCGTTGGGAAAGGAAATGTGAATACAGACTTTTTATTTACTTATTAAATTGGACTTAAATTACCTATTTTGACATGTAAGAATTTAAACCAGAGATCAGTGTGTTGGTGGTGAGGGGTCAATGCAGAAGTTCCTGCCAGGGAATTGACGGAAGGCAACCATCAGTCTTCCCGTCAAGGATGAGGCAATAATTACCCTGAAAACAAGGCAGAGAAATGAATACATTGGTTTGTGAGGTGGGCTTTGTGATGATGCATTTCCTTCTTCATTTTAATTGTTCTTACCTGACATGAAACTTTTTTCTTCCCAGCCCGGCCATGTGTACCAACTAGTAAGCGATAATCATTAGAAACAGCCTTCAAAGCAAACAGCTACCACAAAAAATACTGAAGAAACGAACTTCTTTCCCTTAAGCAGAACTAGTGCCAACCTAAATACTTTGGCATCCTTTTAAGAGAGAGAAAACGTGTACATTTTTGACTAAAAAAGCCCAAACCACTTCTTTCGTAATCTTCTTCATTATCTTACTGTTACGATTGTCTTTTTGTGTCTGCTTTTTCAATCTTTTAAATGAAAACTTCTTAGTTCAGTGCAGTTCATTTAACTAAACTTACTAAAATCTGTCGAGTGGACTAGAAGGAAATACACCGCAGAGTTTTATAGTGGTTGTTGCTGCTATATTGGAATTGCAGGTATTTCTAATTTTCTGTGTATCCATAAGATTATTGATGGGAATGCCGGAAATTGGAGTTCCAGGTCTGGCAGCACCTCTCATGTCTGTGTGACCTTGGGCAAATCAGCCTCTGGTGGGGTTGGGAGGGGGGCTCGGTTTCCTGTGGAGAAACTAAAGGAGGCCACCAGGGTGATCCTCGTCTACTTTCAATTTTAACATTCTGTGGCTCTAGCTGTAAAGAAAGTTTTAGCTCGATACAAGCCTTATGGAGGGCAATTTGACAGTGTGTCTCAAAATTACAAATGCATTTAAATGCTGACCCAGTGATCTCTTTTCTTGAAATTCCTCCTGTATATATACTTGCACAAATGCAAAATGAGTTATGTAAGGTTATTCATTACTGAATACCTTGTACTAGCTAAAGATTGGAAACAAGCCAAGTGTTCACCAGCATCCTAAGGTTCAGTAAACTGACACACAATGGTACCGTAGGCAGCTAGAAACATCTTTTATTATATATTCAGTTTTTTGGAACTATGGGCTGGGACATTGGCACTGTAGATACTCTGTGCCTGCTTCAAGTCACATTTCTTATTTTTATTTTTTTAAATGTTTATTTATTTACTTATTTTGAGAGAAAGAAAGCTGGGGAGGGGCAAAGAGGGAGAGAGAGAAAGAGGGAGAATCCCAAGCAGCCTCCAGGCCAGTCACGGAGCCGGACATGGAACTCCGTCCCAAGAACTTCAAGATCATGACCTGAGCTGAAATCAAGAGTTGGAGGGCTCAACGGATTGAGCCACACACGTGCCCCTTGAATCATTTGTTTAAAAAAAGACCAAAAAAAAAAAAAACCCAAAAAACCAAACAAACTGTAACATCCAAACAATTAAGCATCATAGTCCAGATTTCAAGGACCTGAGGAGTCTGTAAGAAAACTCCCTTAACCAAATACGCTCCTCTGATTGAAGCCATGAAAAACCGGAACTGAAAGGAAGGCCAGGCCAAATTTGCAGCTGGTTTCCTTTGCCAAGACTGATGCACTAGGGCACCGCCTATTTGAAGGGTGCGGCCATCCGAATGGGGGCTGCCTCTGCAGAACTTCCTTGGAAAGGTTCAGGGTATCATCAGTTCTGCATTACCGCCTTCCTTTGAGCTCACCGTCTGGGTTACTGAGGTCCCCTAGCGGCTAGCA
Source organism: Cryptoprocta ferox (assembly GCA_028646485.1). Taxonomy (NCBI): domain Eukaryota; kingdom Metazoa; phylum Chordata; class Mammalia; order Carnivora; family Eupleridae; genus Cryptoprocta; species Cryptoprocta ferox. Next base: position 59,005,862 of record CM053574.1, read on the forward strand.
GAGGAGGCCTGAACCGTCTAAATTTGACAGCGAATGCAGAGACCCCCAAGAGGAGGAGGGTGGGAACCAACTCTATCCTTAATCCGTCAGGCTCACGACCTTCCTCTTCCCCGCCCCCCACCCCCATTATCAGTAGGAAGCTGTGATAAGTGGATTATGATGAAACAGGGGCCTGAATTAGGGAGAGGATAGTGAGAATGTAAAGGAAGAAATAAATCTCTAAGTTCTTTCAAACTTTTGTAAATGAGGCCTTATTTTCTTTAGATGCCACTTTTCGATTGAAGAGTTACCTGTAAGAGAAAGGGTATTTTAAAAGTAACTGGGACCTGTCATTTTGGACAAGATATTTAAAACCCTACCGTCAACCTTCCATCCTAAGTGATCCCATCCCTCTGAAAGGAAATGCCTTCCTTATTCCTCCTAAAAAAGCAAAAGAAAACAAAAAACTGTTTCTTGAAAACTGTCTCTTTTGCTCCCTGAGACACAAGGGCCATTGTCTTTCTACCGTAGGCCCCAATGATCTCGACAGGACGTGCAGGACCTGGAGCCCAGATGGGGAAAAGTGGGGTGGGGTGGGGTGGGGTGGGGTGGGGTGGGAGGAGATTGACGGACGCTCGAAGCAATTTAAAGGAACCTGGGGGTGGGGCAGGGCTGAGCCCCAAGGCTTTGGTCTTACTCCTCTGGCGTTGTTACTTGAAATCTCACTGTTTTTCATCCTAAACAGCAAAGAAATGACAAGCAAGCCGTTGAACTTAATTAGGGTAAGTAATAAAGTGACAAGGTTCTCTCTAAATGCTCTTCTCTAATCCCTTCCCCGCCGCCCCTGGACCATTAGTCTGAAGTTCGCGCGCAGGGGAAGATGTTCCCACAGAGGGCATTGAAGTCTAGGATGCTTTTGGGTCTGAGTATGCGTGTGAAATAGGTCTGTTTTCGGTCCGGCTGAGTCCCTTTCCCTCATTTCTAGCCTTTCAGGTCAAGTGTGGAGTCAACCCCGATGGGCTGCCGCTGGGCTGGACGCCCGGCCCCAGGCTAGACCGAACCGCAGAGGCTCAGCTCCAGGGTACCGACAAGTTGGGTTCGAGCCGCGGAGGCGGCAGGGACTGCGCCCGCCGCGTGGACTCGACCGCCGGGACCCAGGTGCGGGAGGGGCGTGTGCAGCCCGCGCGGGGGCTGGGGAACTTGACAGATCGCAGGGAAATAAAACAAAAAACAAAAACAAAATCCACCGACTTCCCCACGTTTCTTTGCAAAAAATCGTGGGTGGAGTCGAGAAGGGGGCGACAGAGTAGAATTCCGCAAGGCCGCCTCCGCCCGCCCACCCAGTGCCCGCGAAGCGAGTAGCGTCCCCCGGGCCCCGCCCCGCCCCACTTTGGGCCCCGAGCGGAGGTCGAGGCGAAGAAGCGAGCGACTTGTTCCACTCGAGCTTCCCGAGTACTCGGCTTTGCTCCTCAGTAGTAAACAAAGTGTCGCCGCCGCCTCCACGCTGGTTTGCCTCCTAGCAATCAAAACACTGAGAGGGCGAGAGACTCACAGAAACACTTGAGAATTACCAGAAAATAATAACAGAGATCCAAAAAAAAGAGAGAGAGCGGGAGAGAGAGAGAGAAAGAGAGAGAGCGAGCGAGCGAGAGTGTGAAAGAGAAAAACATCCCACTACCCCCCACCAAACCACTGCCGCCTCCCGGTGGAAAACCGGCCCCCGCCCAGCCGGGCGACCACTGGCTGCCTGGGCGGCGGCGCCGCGCGCTCATTGGTCGTGTGTGCTGTCAGTCAGGGGCGGGCTGGCGCGCGCGCCGCCGCGGGCGGGGGGCGGCGGCAGATCCCGTAAGTCGGGCGGCAGCGTAGTCGCTGCAGCCGCCGCCGCCGCCGCCACATTCAACAGGCAGCAGCGCCGCGGTCGCGCCGCCGGGAGAGCGAGCGGCCCGCGGCGTCCGTCCGTCCTTCGGTCCGCAGGCCCTGTCAGCAGGAGTGCGGCGCCTACTGCTGCTCGACCTGGCGACTCTGGCCTGCCATCCTGCCGGTGCAGCGAATCTGGAAGAGCCTAGATGTTGATGGACCCGCGAAGTTAAGTTCTTGGGCTCGCGCTTCCACTCCGCCGCGCCTTCCTCCCGGTTTTCGTCGGCTCGAGGCGCCGACCTCGCCCCCCCCCCCCGCGATCTCGGACCGGCTCTTCGCGCCCCCTCCCCCTTGGCCCCCTGTGCTGCGCTTGACCCCTTGGCTCTCCCGCGGCTGGGGGAGGGGTGGGGGTCACCATGGCCGAAGCGCCCCAGGTGGTGGAGATCGACCCGGACTTCGAGCCGCTGCCCCGGCCGCGCTCGTGCACCTGGCCGCTGCCCAGGCCGGAGTTTAGCCAGTCCAACTCGGCCACCTCCAGCCCCGCGCCGTCGGGCGGCGCGGCAGCGAACCCCGACGCCGGCGCGGGCCTGCCCTCGGCCTCGGCGGCCGCTGTCAACGCCGACTTCATGAGCAACCTGAGCCTGCTGGAGGAGAGCGGGGACTTCCAGCAGGCGCCCGGCTCCGTGGCGGCGGCGGCAGCGGCGGCGGCAGCGGTGGCGGCGGCGGCGGCCGCAGCTGCCGCCACCGGAGGGCTGTGCGGGGACTTCCAGGGTCCGGAGGCGGGCTGCTTGCACCCGGCGCCGCCGCAGCCCCCGCCGCCCGGGCCGCTGTCTCAGCACCCGCCGGTGCCCCCAGCCGCCGCCGGGCCCCTCGCGGGGCAGCCGCGAAAGAGCAGCTCGTCCCGCCGCAACGCGTGGGGCAACCTGTCCTACGCCGACCTCATCACCAAGGCCATCGAGAGCTCAGCCGAGAAGCGGCTCACGCTGTCGCAGATCTACGAGTGGATGGTCAAGAGCGTGCCCTATTTCAAGGATAAGGGTGACAGCAACAGCTCGGCGGGCTGGAAGGTGAGTGGCCTCGGGACGCATGGCCGGACTGGGAGGGGGGCGCGGGGACCCCTGCCTCCACCCGAGGTCGTGGTGGGGCAGATGAGAAGGCGGCTGTGGAAGTTTGCTTGGCCTGAAAGCGCAGGGCACGCGGGCAGCGCGTGCAGGAGGAGCTCGAGAAGTGGCAGATGTGAGTGGTGGGCTTGCCCAGTACCTGTCGGGGGACAGGAGTTAAGTGTGGGAGCGCGCGCACAAGTGAGAGTTCGAGCGGGACGGGGAACAGGGGCTCATTTGGGAATTAGGGAGTGAAAAAAGTAACGACAAGAAGTGGACATAAAATTGAGCAGAAAAGTTCGTCGCCAGTGAAAAGAGTAAGGGGTTTACTGGGAGCTGCTCCCCCACGGCCGGCGAGGACTCCTGCCACCAATTCTTTTCCTCCCCGGGACCTTTAGGAGGTGAGGGCGGCTCCTCTCCGTCGCCGCGACGCGTGTCCCCCCAGCCTTGGGCTGCGCCGAAGAGCCGTTTCCGCCGCAGTGGGCGGAGGAGGGCGCGGCGAGGCTCATCGGGGCCCCGCTGGGGGACCGAGCTGTAGGTGGAGGGGATAGACAGGTCGCGAGCCGGCCCCTGGGGGCTGGCAGCGCAGTTTTTGGAGGCCGGTGTGCATTTTGCTTTGTTTTGATTTTATCCAAAGTGGCCTCGAGTGCAGGGGGTCGGGAGCGACGAGCCCGAGGTAGTGCATCCGACACGTGCGAAGAGGCGGCCACCGCCTGCGGAGCGAGGGCGCCGGGCCGCGCGGGGCGAGCTAAAGTTCAAGTGTGACCCTCGGCGGGGGCGGAGGCGGGAGCAGGAGCTGCGACAGCGAGGGAGGGGCCGCAGGCGTAGGAAGAAAGAGCCTTTAAAGGGCGGGCCTGCGCGCCGGGGCGGTGCGCGGCTCCCGGCCCGGCCGCGGGGCTGCGAGGCCAGTAATTCTCTACGCTAGGAAGTGTTCCCAAACTTGCTCTCGCCCATGGTCTGAGGCTTTTAATTAGGTACGGAGAGGCTGCTTTGGGTGACCAGAGCTGGGGATGTGTGTACTTTCTTTCTCGCTTTGCCGTCTCATTGTTACCGAGCGTGGAGGTACAGATCCCAGGGGGAGGCAGGGGGGGCTTTGTGACAAGTGTTTTCCGGGACTCGGAGTGGAGGTGCGCATCAAAGCAACGTGTGGGGACGGCCTGCCACAAGAGAGGACCGTAGACGAGGCGCCTTTGGTCCTTACTGTCTTCCAGAGAGGGAGACCCGGAGAGACGTTGGGTGGGGGCACGTACTCCCCTACTAGGAGGCTGAAAAGACCCCGGGACTCTCAGGAGGAGCGACTGTGGGAGGCCTCCCGGGGGTGCGTTCTCCTTTCGGCCTTCTTAAGCTGACAGTTTCTCACTGTCCCAGGTGGAGGAATCGATATGAAAGTTTAGTTGAGAACTTCTTCCTCACTCCTCGGAACTTCTTCCTCACCCCTTATCCTTCCTGTACAGCATAATAAAGATTGATCTTTGCTGCACAATTGGTTACACCACGGTTGTTTTACATATATTGTCATGCTTGTGGTTAATGTGTGCCAAAAAGGGTAAGATACTCCTGTCGTATTGAAGTTCCTGGACAAGGAGCCAGGATATTGTTTTTTCCAAAGTGTGTTTTAGAGTAAACGTACCATTTAATAATCTCGTTACTAGGCATTAACTACCATGTTATTTTCCCAAGTGTTTCAGAAAGGTAAAGTGCTTTCTTTTAAGCTTGGTATGTATTCTTTTAAGTCACAAAATCAAGATTGTCTGCCAAATCCAATTTTACTTAACATTTGAATTTAAGACTTGGTTTGCTCATCTATCAACCCTACTTGAGCTATTTATTATGAAGCGTTTGCCATAAAAAAAAACTTTTTCAAAGTACGGTGTGTACTTACACCATTCTTTTAGGTCCTCGGAAATGGATACAGTCTACTTCAGCTTGCTGGAGTGCCTATCTTCAAAGATGGAGCAAGACGATGTTTGGTATTATTTTTAGTTTTGCCTCTCATATAGCCTTAAATCAGACTATTCTTCTTAAACTAGGAATATAACCTAAACTTTTAAGTTAAAAGAAAAAAAAAAAAAGAAAAGTGAAAATTCCAAGGCCAAGTCAAACCCCCAACCATTATTATTAAGTTTTTGTTCTAATTTTTTTGCCAAAATGCAGTTATCATTTTATTTTTAAAAATATATGTATCAGAGTTAGAAGAGCATTTAGAATTGTTGGTATCTGTTAAAAATTGGAGGCCCAGGGGCCGCTCCCAGTGGTGACCGAGTAGGGCTTTGGGAGAAGCAGGCTGCCTTTCTCAAGTGAGTAATGTTTCAGGTGTAATGAGAGTCCGTTGGTGGAAGTCAGATTACAGCAAGTGCATTTTCACTTTGAGTAAAGGGATATTTTAAGAAGAAAAGAAACAGCCTTAAGTATTCTAACTCATAACTAGTCTTTTGGCTAGAGTTTTCATAAAAATGAGTTACTTGTTAAAACCAAGTTTCTCAGATTTGAAAGACTCCCCTGTTCTAAAGACTCATAAAAGGGAGAAATTTGACTATGACTTTTAGCTTTTAAAAAAAGTCAAGTTCTAAAATGCAAATTAACCAAAACCTAACTATTTTAGTACAGGAGAGGCTGCTTTGGAACTAATTATTTCCTGTGATTTACTAGTGGGAATTAGATTGAATCTTTAATTAAATCTGGTTTCTTGTGCTTTACTTCCTGGGGCCTGCTTGAGAATTTGAAAGTCCTTTTCATGGACAGAATAGTTGAAAAGGTGTTAAAGAGTTCATAAACTTCTAGTTCCTTAGACACTGGTTATATTTGTCAGATATGCATTTTGTATTTGTAGGGATGGTATGTTACATCTACTTTACAGTTTTTTTGTTTTTTTTACAGTTGTTTTAAAAAAACTTTAAAGTTATATTGGCTATAACTGTCATAAGGTTACTCTCAAAGTGGAAGCTGAGGCTTTTGGAAAACCCGGGATCTTTTAAACCATGTACACTATTTATAAATAGTGAAACTTCATTTCCATGACCTGTCTCCC
>CM053574.1:59011925-59121712 GCA_028646485.1 Cryptoprocta ferox
TTTGATTTGGCTTATGAACTGACAGTGCTTTTTTGTGTGTGTTTTAAAATTCATATTCTGTAACTCAGGTTTATAATCTGCAGGTGAGTAAATAGCCACAGAGTCCCACACGCAGGGATGACAGCTACTCTGGTGCACAGTTGCATTTGACTTAAAGAATGACCTCCTGGTGAGGCCAACTTCTAGATTGTTACTGAAATTACCTTAAAGAAAATCTTTTTTTGCAGTGGGGTGAAAATTTCAATATCTGTATTTGGGGAAGGGAGAATGAGGTAAGAGAATTAAAAACGAGTCAGGGAATTATGCAGCCAACTGTGATATCATATTTACTAAAGGCTGAAAAAGGCATGTGGGACTGATGTAACAGGTCTTACGGCTGGCATGTTGTTTTTCGGAAATTCCAAATTCAATGTCAAGTGTGAATACCTTAATTGACAGTTATAAGAATTTTATTTTTATTTTACCTGTGGGTTTGTGGCAGATCCTTGGGAGAGAGTGGTGACTTTTGTTTTTGACTTTTTTCAGCTTTTATTTTCGTAGAGTGGCAAACATTTGAATACAGGAAAGAAGGCATTTTTAATTCTCCTATAAATTTTTTAAAAAGTTAAGTTCATTGAGACAACCCCCCTCTCCCCCATTATTGAGACTCTGTCACATTGTGGACACAAAAGCGGCTAGATATCATGCACTGCACAGGGAATCTTTTAAGGGGACATATAGAAAGAATACTCAGTGGTGAGTTAGAATCCCTGATAGGCTGGAGATGTTCTCCCTGTCCTTGTGCCTCTTCATCCAAGCTCCTAAACTACAATTCTGGATGATTTTTCTAAGACAGCAGCTGTCTGTATTTGTCTGGAATTTCTTTGGAGAGCCTGAATTATTTGCATTTTTCTAGAACACTCTGCCCTTGGAAACTACCCAGTACCCTGGCATCATGGGATTTAATCGGCTGGGTTTTTTTTCCCCCCTGCGTGTGCCGTAACTTTGGGGCTTCCTGGAATCCTCTTGGAGAGGCAGTATAAACCCCATGGTGATTAGAGCAGCTTGCAGTTGGACTGAGCATTAGAGCATTGAGTGACCAAAGTGGGTTTAGCCCTGCTTCTCCGCAGTTCAGCATTTGCCTCGGCCTTCTTAGTAACAGCTTGCAGAGACTTGCCCTTGCCCCAACCCCCTGGGACCTCCCTTGGGTTAGATAACCACCTTTTCTTGGTGTGTACAAAATTCTGAAGTTGGTATGGGCTGCTCCTCAGTTGTCAAACAGGATTGGATGAACTTGAGACAGTGTTTATTTTGGTGTCTAAGGGGTGACGTTTGTGTTCCAGTGGATATGCAGTATATAAATGTACTAAAGCTTGGAAGAGTTGTCCCTTTTTGCTAATTCTTGATCAGCATTAACAGAGCTCATGTTAGTGGCACATAAATTCTTTGCAGAGAATTACTGCTTGTTATTTGTGGTCTTCTAAGGAACATATGAAACATGAAAACGGAGTTTTGTACATTATGGTTTAGTTTTTTTATATCCACCCTCCCCCCGTTGGCATCCCACTTCTCTCCATTCTGCCTACCTATGGTTTATAAATTTGAGGGTTAAGCACTGCAAATATTGAGGGTTGGTTTGAATTTTACTCTTGTCACTTGGAAAGCTTTTGGGCTGCTTTCCCTCCCCCACCTTTTCTTTTTCATCCATCCTCATGTAGCTTTGACATAAGTTAATTTAAAAAAAAAAGCAAACTATTTTTGATATTGTGCCAAATAAGATTAGACAGCTAAATCTGCAATCCCTTTCCAGTTTATTATTTGGTGAATTTTCACCTTGATGCATTACTTACATAAGGACATAAATTCAACATGTGTCCTTTATTTCAGGCCATATTTATTACAAAAAAAAAAAAAAGCGAGTGGGGCTGTGTGATGAGCTTCTGTACCCCTCAGTTTTTGGTTTCTGATGATTGCTGAAGCTTTCAGTCTTTATGGTCAGAGTTCACTAAGGCTGGCGGGGGTGGGGGGGTGTCTAAGTCTCCCGTTTTCTCAGTTTTCCATTGACCACCGTCTGTAGAAACCCTTTCTTATTGGGGGCTCGTTTACACTGGACTCTCCTGACCCGTCCCCTACTTTCATTCTGCTTTCTCCTCCACTTGGTTCATTCATTTTTTTCTCTGTGCCTCTATCATGAAGATACCTCAGGACTAGCTGTGGACTTTTTCTCTGGCTTCTCTTCCCTAGATAACTTACCCCATCTATTGTCCTAGGTCTCCAGTTACTTTCAAGGCCATAAATGTCCCACTTTCACCTCAAATTGAACATGTCTAAACCCAAGAACGCCGTATTTCCTCTTACTCTGAGATGAGGTTCCCGTCTTGAGTTCCTTGATTTGGTTAATAGTCTGGTTAACCTTTCCCTAGTTTTCAGACTTGGATACCCTTTTCAGCATACTCTCCTCATGCTGTTTGGTGCCCCCCAGTCTGTCAGCTCTTCTGTCTCAGTCTCTTGAGACATTCTCTTCACGACCTCCACTCATTCCCCTGGGCTAGGCCCTTTGATTTCAGGTCCATACCATCCTGGCCCCAGCACTTGGATCATCTTGTGCCTCTACTGCAAGTTCTGAAAATCTGGGTTAGTCCGCAAAGCTCATGTCGTTTCCACCAACTTCCAGTCTTGGTTCCCGCCTGAAGGCATTTTTGCCTTCTCTTGGTGAATGTCTGCCGATTTCTTAATTCATGTTGCTGTGTATTATAATTTGGCTTTAATGTCTGCATGTTATATCATGTCCGTTATATAGTAAATATGTGGTTAGGAAGAAATTTTTTCTTGAACCATGGGTCTTTTATATTTCAGCTTCTTGTGTGTGCAAGATGTGATAATGTTTTTATTAGTATAACTGAAGAACAATGATTATTTTCCACAGATGGTCATGGTATTTTAATATTTATTCCATTTGTTGAATAATTGCGTATTAGGTATATCTGAATGACAGAAAAATGATTCAAACTTGGATCCTGTAGGGAGGTTAGGTATGACATGTAATCAGTATAGTCCACAGTAGAGAGGGTTAAGTGGCTTCAAGAAAAATGGAATTTTGTGTTGGCTATTCAGGTGGACCTTGAAAATGGGATATTACTCTCCCAAGATTTCATTATAAAATTTCAGTCGTTCAGCAAAGTTTAAAGAATTCTACATTGAGCATCTGTATATACCTGCCATCTAGTTTCTGCTTACTACCATTTTATTATACTTGGCTTTATTAAGTATCTATCCATTGACATATCCACTTTTCTATCCATCAGATTATTCTTTAAATTGATTTTCAAAATGATGGACTTGCATTTATAAAGTCATGAAAATAGGGGAAGCATCAGTTTCTCTGAGTGATGGCTATATGACACATAGGAAGTTTAAAGAGTATAGGTAGAAAGAACATCATCAGATGGAAATGCAACTTTATATGTATTATGAAAATAATATATAAGAAATTGTTCTGTGAAATTATGTTTTTATAACAAAAGTTAATGAAAATAGGGTCACATTTTTAGTTTTAAAAATTCAATTTTGTAGAAATGTTCCTGTAAATCTAGAAACCCATGGAATGCAAGTAAATCCAGTGTACTGCATTTGGTTTAAAATTTACATGCAGAATTTGGTAATGGAACATGGAACATATTACATAATTGACAGTATGAAGAGTAGACATTTACAAAATATTTAGATTTTTGCTCGGTCTGTTCTTTAAAACTAACCTTCAGGGGAGCCTGGATGGGCCAGTGGGTGGAGCATGTGAGGATCTCTGATCTTGGGTCGTGAATTCTGTCGAATTTGAGCCTTACCTTGGGGGTAGAGTTTACTTAAAAAAAAACAAATAAACAAACAACAACAACAAAAACCTAACCTTCATACTCTCCTGGCCTGGGAGCAGAGTGATTTAAATAAAGAAGGGTCATCATTGAACATAATTCTTATGTTTTTGAAAAAATAGAAATTCCTTTTTATATGAAATATTTTGAAGAATCTCCTTACCATTTTCTATAATGGCTGCACCAGTTTACATTCACACCAAAAGTGCATGAGATTTCCCTGAAAAAAGAGAAATTCTAAAGTTGTAGTTAGCAATCTCAAAATATACTTAGGGCAATTGTGAAGAAAATTTATATTGGCTTAAGAAGGTGCTTTCAGATTTAAATGTCAGTTCTAATATTGCATTAGCTAAAGATTAGAAATCCTTGATAGCTTTCTCATTATAGTTTGTCTTTACCCACAAACCCTAGTATAGGAATGAATGTTATGAGATTCTTCAGTGGATCCAGAGGAGTCAAATCTGGATAGGCTAAACCCAAAACTGATGTCAGGCAGAGATACATAACTGAATGCTCACTTACAAGTGAGCCTGGCTAGCTATGGAGAACCAAAAGATTTATATAATAGAAACTGTATTGTGGCATAGCAAAAAGGCACAAATATAGATCTTTAGCCATGTTAGAAATAACAAGTGTTGGAGAAATGTAGAAAGCTATTTTGCTAGTATATACATATCTATAGTAGCAGACAGTATCATTTAGAAGGTATCTTACTTTGGGGAGTGAGGGACAGGGAAACAAAAACAGATGATGAAAGAGCTCACTTGTATGAGGAATTATTAAATTTCTAAGTTACCTAACACATGGACAAAATAGCTTCCACAGCGCACCAGCATATCATGCTTGTATGATTGCTTGTGATGTCAGGGTAAACTGGTCTGAAGCACTAGGAAACTGTATGTAATTGGCTGGTTTTTTCCCCACTGTTAATGTTTGTGGATCAAGTGAGGTTCAGAATTGCAGCTCATCTTTGGTCTTTTCATTCTGTATGTAGAGAGATGTCAAACATCTTCATCCTTTGACTTATTTCTTATCTTAGTTCCAATTTTGAAGGAGAGAAGTGTAGGTTCTTCTCTTCTGAGAGGAGAGGCAGAGTCAATTTGTAGATCTGTGGGAGGACAGGTCGTTTTTCCAAGGTAGCCTGTCCCTACTGACACTAAGTCACCTGGGTTCTTTAATTCTTAGGGCTGGTGGATGGCACATCTGTCTTCTCAGAAGAGAATCCCACCTCTAAAGCATGTACTCCATTGGTCTGTACCACAGCACCTGTGACCTGGAATGTGCTATTGTCTCTGACAACCCATGCTCCTTACACACTGCTGCTGGACACAGACTTGAAGTCCCGAGGCTGCCACCTTTTTGAGTATGACCTGGTTCCAACATCTCTATGTGGATCCTTGAGACCTAACAAGAAAATCTTATTCTGCCTTGATTAACCTTCCCCCCTAGATGATACTGGTCTTCAGTTACAGAAGTGACCCTCATGTTAAATCCTGTGACCTTGAAGGGGGGTGGAGCTGCTGCTTAACTGCGGTAATTAAAGCAGCACTGTTACCTGAAAGAGGGGGCGGCCCATTTTCTTTTGTGTGATTAAACACATTTCTTTAAACAGATTTTTCTCAATTGCCATTCTTTCTAGATCTGGAAAATGGGTCATGGTTTTGTGAATCTCTTATCATATTAGAGATTTGATATGCAGCAGAGTTGGGAAAAAATGTTTTTCTCTTTACAACGCTGATCCTGAAGTTGTTATAGAACTGCCTTCTCGGGGCTGGTGAGAGGCCTCCCGTTATTGGTTTGCTGAGTTAACAGTTTGGAAGGAGCTAAGCGAACCTGACATCAGGAAGGGGAGGGGAGCTCTGTGGCTGCTGCATTTTATAACTGCAGTAGAAAAGTCTCAAAGAGCATAATTAACCCTCTGAGTCTTACTTGGACTCTAGCCAAGAGAGAGGTCTAATGAAGGAAAGAGGAAGATGAGAACCAGCTTGGATTATGTGGGAAGATAAAGATCTTTTCGGTGTATCTCAAATAGTTATCTGAGGCCCAGAGGCACTTAGCTTTACCTCCTCAGTTCCTCCCCAGCCCCCACAGTAGTTTCCTTTTGTTTTTAGTAGGCTCTATGCCCACCACTGTGCTTCGACTCCCAACCCCTAGATCACGAGTGACATGCTCTACTGACTGAGGCACCCCCCAGTTTTCCTTTTTCAATCTAGAAAATGAGTGTGTTTCCTCTACCAGTTCCATGCCCCAGGAGCTTGCCACGCAGGTGTCTTGAGGGAAGACCCATCTTGTTGTCTAGGTGGGAAATCCCTGCATACAGAATGGGAGGGTCTTTATCTTTTCTGTGGTGGTGAGGGTAACTGTGAAAAGAAAAGGCTTACCCTACATTCTGTATTTGAAAAGAAATACATTTGGATTTCAAATCCAGTTTGGAGAGGGAAGTTATAATGAATTACATAATTCCTAGGCTTGTAAGTATTACATGTCCTTCAAAGCTTGAAAACAAAATAACCACATAAATATTTGGGAATGGTCTATACACGTAAATATCAAATACCTCAGACAGTTTGGTTGCTTGGAAGCAAGGTCAGAGGAAATGGTTTGCATATGGTTTAGCTAGAGGCTCTTATTTTGGCAGATTCTTGAGGTAGTGACAGTCAAATGTGGATTTTATTGTACTATTTTGACATGAAAGGAATTTTTTTCCTGTTCTCATAACTTTAAGTGTAGGGTTGCATCAGGATAGGTACCTTCAGTCACCCTATTTTGTGTCAGAGATGGTGTAGTTTCTCGAATTTGGTATGTAATTTGCAGAATCATCAATTTGTCACACCAGTAAGGGTTCAGTGTCAGATTCAGCTCACCATACTGTGATTTGAATATAGGAGAAACCCACCTACTTTAAGGCAAGCGTTACATCTCCTGTCTGCATCTGGAGACCTCTCTCTCTCTCTCTCTCTCTCTCTCTCTCTTTCTCTGTCTCTGCAGGGCCAGCTCTGAAGTGGGGGAGGAGGAGGAGGCTGAGAGGAACTTGCAGAACTTGTAAATATCACTCAGGTTGTTTGTGTACTGGGTACCAATCTGGTTGCATCTCTCTATACTTGAATGTAAACCTTTTCTCTCTGGATGGGTAGATATGCATGCCATCATGAAATTTACATGCAGTGAATGTGAAAACTTCCTGTGGGCCATCCTGCTGAGAAAGTTTTATGTAACCTGTGCAACTGAATTAGTCTCTCCTTCAACCTTTTAGAATTTAACTTTACATTTTTCCTGTCCCATTATTACATTTGCATACATTGAATGTGAAAGATTCCTATACTTTCTTCTGTTACCTATGTGCCCCAACTGGTTTCTTGAACCTCTTAGGATTCATGAAATAGAATTAATTATATAGGGCCTAGATTTATATTCATTATGTATTTGTATTTGTATTAAGATTCAGGCTTTCGGATTATAACACTGAATTTTTGTGGGGGGGTGGTGGAGTATTTAACACTGATCTCAAACACAGTGTATGATGGCTATACATTTTAGAAGAGCTTACCAAATGGTTTTTGTTGCTTTTTTTGTTCTCTTCTGAAGTATTTGGGAAAATTAAAAAATTAATGCTAAGGAAATTTTTTAGGGTTAAAAATTCCTGTAATTAGGTGTGTTTTGATGTGATTTCCATCATCCTTTTTGCTTCTACAGTGGCTACTTGGCCAGCTATGCTCACTCTGCATTATAGTAGCACTGTAATATATCCCAATATTCCTGGGATGTTTCTTTAAAGGGCTTTATATTTCTTGAAATACCATTTTGATATCTTTGATAGTTACACAGAGAATATTCTTAAAAAAAAAAAAAACCTACCAGGAAAGCAGATTTAGGATTACCGAAATAGAAACTTAGAAGCATGGTTGTCACAGCTTTAAGAATTACGATGCCCACACTTTGGTGTTTAGATGGGTCCCCTGTATTTAAGGGCTTCCATCTTTTCAGAGACTGTCCTTTTTCACGATCTTTATAGCCTGAGTTTTTCACTGTGGTGTCTACTCAGAAGTAAATATTCTTTAAAAAAAATTAAGTTTATTTATTTATTTTGAAGGCGAGTGTGGTCATGAGGGACAGAGGGGGAGAAAGAATCCCAAGCAGACCCTGCACTGTCAGTGGGAGAAGGCCAGTGTGAGGCTCAAACCCATGTGCCCCCATGCGATCATGACCTGAACTGAAATCCAGAGTCAGATGCTTAACAGACTGAGCCATCCAGGTGCCCCCTAAGTAAATATTCTTGAGTCATCTTTTCAGGTTATTGAGTTTCAAGCCATTTAGTAAGTAGTTTGAATATTAAAGTTTGTACCGTTGCATGTTTTAGTGTGATTGCTTTATTTTGAGCTAAAGGTGGAAAATATGGGGGACAGACATAGAATAAAATGGAGAGAATATTATATTGATACATGTGTAGTTAACATTTATGCTGATCATTTCTGCTCCACAAACTATGGGAGGTTGCATGTTTGAAAGTCAATTTCAGATCTCATTTCCATTCCATTGTGTGCCTTATAAGTTGTATTTCTAAGAAAAATTTAAAATAATGACTTAAACCATGTGATCCTGTTGAACCACATAAATGATTTTGGGTTATATCAAATGCTGAATGTATTCACAGAAAAGCCCTACTTAATTTTTTTTGTGATGAAATTATGTAGACTTTTTAATCAAAGACAGACTGTTGATGGCCATGGTTCTGAGACTAACTGTGATTTCCGCCTGTGTTGATATAAAAGGCATGAAGGGAAAAAGGAAAACAAATTCAATCACGGAAGTCAAGAGCTGAGATCTTTCTACTGCGATTGACAGCTCAGGGCCTCCAATTAAGCCTCATTCACACTTTCCACCCCCATTTGTGTTTCAAATAACTTTTAAAGAGGACTGGGAGGAAGAAGTAAAGAAGTCAGAGGCATAAAATGAAAACTAAACATCTCAGATTCTAAAGTAATGCATCAGAGGGATTCCTTTTCTGTCTAAATTCTTTGTGATCCTTAACTGTGAATATACCCCTGGGATTCAAAATGGAGAGCCCTCCCTCTAGTCGTATGCCCTATTAAGCATGTTTCTGAGGAGGCTTGCCTAGACTGTGTCAGGGACTCACTTTAAAAGAATGACATTTCTGTGACTTGCCTTTTGCACAAAAGCTCATCTCTCCTGGTGAGGTCTCCCTGCTTCCTCTGGCTGCTATTGTGTTACTCTGGCCTGAAACACGTTAACAGCCACTTTCTTGCAGACCAGCACAGGGCCCTCAATAAGAGAGCATAGTGACTTGTTAGACCACACTAATTTTGCAAATGAACTTGAATGTCACCAGGACAGCATACCTGTATAGGCATAAAAACTTTTGAATTGAAAGCCTCTTCCATCTTTCATCAGGTGATAGCTTTTGAATTTATAGTTACTCATTCTAGCTATAAATATATTAATAGTATTTTTCTTTGGCCAAATATGGGGCATGACCTTTGACATCCTGCCTGGCTGTGCCTGGGGATTGACATCCTTCAATTTAGATGGAATTCCCTTGCTTTGTTTCCTGTGATAGTGTGGGGAATACACATTTTGGCTCTTTCACCCAGAGGTAGAGGAAGACAGGGAAAAAAAAAAAATTGGAATGCACAAAGAGGGTATTAATTATTTTTGCTGGGTGTGGTTCAAAAGTGGCACACTTCTGTAGGAGTCTGAGCCTACAAAATAATTTAGTGCAGAATATTAAGAAAATAATATTTAGTTTTATTTTCTGTGGTCTGGGTCTAAGTTTTGACTAGTTTGACATCTTAAGGCCTTTGAACTTTTTCATTTCAGTACACATGGTAGGAAAAAAATCTGACTTTTGGTGATGCTTTTAATGTCCTCTAAGTATGCCGTCCGCAGCAGAGAAAGCTGCGAAAGAGAACATACCTACACTTCTCCCGAGTAAGGGAGTGTTTTGCTCTTAATAAGTTTACGTGTGTGATTGTTTCCTGAACCACCATTAGTCAGAACTGCCATCGAAAATGATCCCCAGTGAATTGTCATCAAATTCAAATGTCTAAAATTTGATGAGGTGGAGAGAAATGTGGAAGCCAGAGTTTTGCAATGTTTCCCTTTTAAGAGTAACAAAAGTCATCTTTTGCCTTAAAGTGCTTTAAAGAGAAAATCACGATCTATTTATGACCACTCCCCCACTCCTCGTTTTAATAGGCTTGCTTTTTGTTTATTAATTTTCTCATTTCTTATCTAAGGCTGATACCTGGGGTAGATGAGTTAAAAATGTGGGTAGTAGGGAGTCTGTCTGATCTGTTCTCAATTATTCACTAAGTGAAGAATGCCACATAGTTTTCTGAGCTTTTGAGTGTACAGATCTAAATGACTTATATTAAAAGTGTCTTTTTGATCATCTCTTACTTCCCCTCCATACTTTTTCATTTCCTCTTCTCTTTCTTTCTCATTTTCAAGCCCCCTGATTTATTCAATTTGAATAAATTTCTCCAAACTGTTAAATGTAAATGAGGTGAAAAGTTTCTTTAAAGGTTATTGCTGGTTACTGGTGCAGTTTTACTTTATCTATCACCACAACCCTGTTGTATTAACTACTGACATTAGAAATGGTCACTAAATTATTAATAGATATAATCCCATTCACAGGTATTTACAAGTAGATTTAACGTGTGACATTGTGTAGACATTACCTTAACGTGTTTGTATTCCCATTTATTTCTTTGTTCTTGAGCTTGGGTTTGGGCCTTCAAGTTTATTAAACTTTGTGTAACAGAAGGTATGACGAATCATGGAGTTATCATTTATTTAATTTTATTTTTCAGTATAATCTCAAATTTTAAAACTACCACCTGATAGGGAAGCCTCTGCTTGGCCATTTTGAGATATTGAGAATCTGTTACTTCTCACACTGCTATAAAGTTTATTTCTATATTGACTCTATGTGTTTGCCTGTAATTCCCCCTTTTCCTGCCCCCTGGCTTACTTCTGGTTCTGGATTTGGGAGGCACCTGGAATTAGCTTAATTTATTTCCTCTTCAGGTACATGAAGTCACTTTCTTTCTTTCTTCTTCTTCTTTTTTTTTTTTTTTTTAATTTTTTTGAGACAGAGACAATGCAAGCAGGGGAGGGGCAGAGAGAGAGGTAGACACAGAACCTGAACAGACTCCAGGCTCTGAGCTGTCAGCACAGAGCCTGCCTCGGGGCTCAAATCCACCAACCACGAGATCAGGACCTGAGCCGAAATCGGACGCTTAACCGACTGAGCCACCCAGGCGCCCCAACGTGAAGCCAATTTATATAGCTAACCGGTATTCTTTTCCCGGCTAACCGGTTTTAACTCTTTACTCAGCCTTTCAGAGGACGTAGGTTTCTGTGTGTTGACAAAACCCAGAATTCCAAACCTGGTTTTCTGTAATGGATGGGGAGTGACCGATGGAGTACACAGTGGGGTCAGTAGTGCCCTTGTCCAGGGACACTATGCTTCTTGAAAGGTGGCCTGAGAAAACCTGTGCTAGTTTTTGGATGCTGTATGACCCTTTGACACTGAAGAGCTGTGAAAGAATGTAGGGTCATAGGAGCCTGTGCTGATTCTAAGCAATGTCTGGAGGATCGTAGTATCGTGCTTCACAGGAGCAAGTTCCACATTAAGCAACACCCATAGAGAAGAGGGTAACTGAAGGGAGTAAGCTAGATGGAAACAACTCTGTGTATTTTAGTCATTAAGCTAAAAAAACCTGTGAGTATATGTTTGTCTTAAAAGATATTTTTACTAACTTTAGTTTGTACTGGTAAATAGGCAAGGGGGGGAAGGAAGCAGCTTTTCCGGCATAAGATAGTCTGGATATATAGATGTAAATTTCCACTGAATCTGCACCATCGACTCCATCCCATTGATGTGATGTGTAGTTAACCTATATTTGACTTTTGGGAAGAGAGAATCGTATCAAGGTGTAAGTTGAGTAATTATAGCCATATCAGTGTTAATTCTAGGTGTGTTTTTTGTTTTGTTTGTTTGTTTTTTTCTTTAAGTAATCTCTGTACCCATTGTGGGGCTAAACTCACCACCTCAAGATCAAGACTTGCTCTTTTGACTGAGCAAGCCAGGGGCCCCTCTAGGTGCATATTTTCATCACTTGTTTTCATTGAGCTCAAAGTGTATCTTCATGCTATTCAGTGGCAAATCTCGAACTCTAGCCATAATTCGGTTTAGCAAATTTTGTAGTCTTTCTGCTCCATCTCTGTTAAACGTAGAAATTATTAACTTGGAGATGGGTTGGTGTTGGCTAACTTCATATTCTGACATGTCTCTACATTAGTGTAGTCTATACATTACTAAAAGGAGTTAAAAATCTCAGGGTTGTATGGTTTTTGTGCCTTAATGAGGACGAGCAAGAATGCTGTCTCTGTATTTTGGGTGAATAATTCCATAGATATTTTATCTGTTGATTACAGAATTTTGACCCTGTCAAACCAGGCTTTATGGAGTTGGGATCGCCAATGCTAAGGGCTCCAAGCTCCTGTACACCACTTGGGAAGTGTCTGAGCCAACACTGCATGTGTGACCTGGTACATGCCTTGGGGCCCACATGCAGATCTTACATCATCCTCATTGGATTGGGTGCCCATCCTATTTCTGTTTTCTCATTGGCCCCCTCTCCCTTCATCATCATCTCCCCACCACCTCCTACCATTTTCCTTTCTGTTCACAGCAGTAAAGTCCCCACTCTCCTTATCAGTCTACATGGAAACTTGGCTTGCGTGGCTTCATTTGGGCGGAGCTGTGGTGGGACAGGAAGACTAGTTCTGTCCTAATCGCAGAATGTTGGGGATGTGTGTTTCCATTTGCTTCTGCCTCAATTTTCCCACCTGTAATTTTGGACAATGATAATTGGCCAGCCAGTGCTAGTGTCTACAAAACATGCTTGGAGATCTTTGGTTATATATATTTTCTAACACCCCTGGGAAGACGTTCTTATTAGATCACCAGCATGTTCGAGAACTGATGTTGGCGCTAGTTCCAAACCATCAGAATTCCCTCTAACATTTGCTTTTTATAGTGCCTTCTTTAGTCTTGCCCAGGTTTGTAATTTTACAGTAAATATTAGGAGCCCGGGATTCTATTTTTAGATTGGTAACCATATAGTTCATATTTAAATAAGTCACATCACTGCTCTATTAACTTCTTGATCTGTAAAGTGGGGTTAGTGATACCACAGGGAAGTACTTGTAGGGCAAATTGAGGTGTTCAGCAGGAGCTGTACAGTTATGCCATGGTACACATTTTAGCATTAGCCAAAATGGACTTAAAATTCAGAGTAGCTGAGCATCTGGGGCTTTCATATTTTTGTTTATGGGCTTCTGGGTTATACAGACTATTCTGAGATAAAAAGCACAGATCAGAACCAAAGAGAGAGCCAAAATACCTATCTTTCCTAATAATACTGTAACAGGTTTGATAGGGACACTCTGAAAAACTGTTTTGTGTTTTGGAAGAGCTTCTGATAGCATGGGGAAATACCCAGCAACATGAAAAAGCAGAATACAAAATTGTGTGTAAACCGATCTGACTAAATGAAGTATCTTTCAATTTCCAGTTGTGTGAAATATCTGGAAGGAAATATACCCAGATGTTAGTGGTGGGTTGTATTTGGATTGTATAAATATGAGTAATTTATTTTTTCTTTATTTCTGACTGACTTTTCACATTTTAAGCAACAAACACATTAGAAGCATTTAAAGTGTTTTTTTTAAAGTTAACAGTTTCTTTTTCTTTTTAAGATTTTTTATGTCTTTATTTTATTTTGAGAGACAGAGGCAGAGAGCAGGGGAGGGACAGAGAGAGAGGGAGACACAGAATCTGAAGCAGGCTCCAGGCTCTGAGCTGTCAGCACAGAGCCCGATGCGGGGCTCGAACCCACGAGCTGTGAGATCATGACCTGAGCTGAAGTCGGACGCTCAACTGACTGAGCCACGCAGGCACCCCGCATTTAAAGTTTTTGAAATGAAAATGAACTTTGTGGTTTTCTATTCCTATTTGAGAGAGAATATTGGATTCAGGCAAGTGTTATTTAGTTATACTTGTTCTTTAAAAATTTTTTTTGATGTTTACTTATTTTTGAGATCTCGAGAGAGTGCGAGCAGGGGAGGGGCAGAGAGAGAGGGACACAGATTCCGAAGCAGGCTCCAAGGCTCTGAGCTATCAGTACAGAGTCCGACGTGGGGCTTGAACCCATGAACTGCGAGATCCATGACCTGAGCTGAAGTCGGACACTTAACGGACTGAGCCACCCAGGCACCCCTGATTATACTATCATAGGGAGGAGAAGAGGACTGAAATTAGATTTTATGTTTATTATTTAATTACATAAACATACCAGGTAGATATTGTTATAATATAATCCCCATTTATTATTATTATTTCTTAAAGCTTTTATTTATTCATTTAAGCAATCGCTACACCTGGCATGGGGTCGAGTTGCATGCTCTTTGGGCTGAGCCAACCGGGTGCTCCTCTATCCCCAGTTCTTAGATTAGGAAACTGAGGCACAAAACGTTAATTTGCCCAGTGTCACATAGTAAGTGATGGAACCAAGAGATCAGTGGGTTTTTATTGCAGATCTGAAGCTCTTAACCACTTCAGTGTGCTACATGAGAAAGAATGATTATCTTTGGGATCTTGGAGAAAAAAACCTAGGACTTCAATTTAAAGTTGGAAATACAAAGGTAAAATAAAATTAATGGATAGATAATAAGTTAATTAATAGAATCTAAACAGTTAATGCACATACTGTCTCAAGACAGAAATTCTGTTGGCTCATCCAGCTAGTTAACTAGATTCTTGAAGATGACAAAGTACTTTGATATAGAAGACCTTTGGGCTAGTGGATTTTCTGCACCTCTGAGGAGAGGAGGGAGTGCATTTGTGGTGATGATTAATGAGTGGTCGGGAGGGGTTGACCAAGTGACCTAGACGTGGCTCACAGTATGACCAAAAGTAGTTGCCCCATGTTCTCCTCAGTAGATGAATGGCTGAACTCTAGTCCCTTGTACTATGGACTCTGTACCTCCCTCCACATACCACTTAGGAAGGAAAGTACTTCCTTTCACAGGGAGATAGACTTGGCTTGTTGATGCTCTTTGGTTGACAAATAGAACAAATACCCATTTGGACAAGAAAAGACTGTTCTCGGGGTGAGCTTAAGCTTTGGAAAGGTTACTGTGTCCTCACTTAAGGGGCAAGGATGAGGTAAAGTTCTTAATTAAGCTGGCATCCAAACTTTGCTAAGTGCTGGTTAAGTCTTTCTTACCATTTGGCAGTGTCTTCATTGCATGGATAGGAAACTGAGGCCAAGGGAGGCCTGTGGCTTGCTCCCACCATCCTCCTGGCATTGTAGGAGTTGTGGAATACCAAAGCTGCCCATCTTACTAGATTTTCATTGGCCTGTATAACTCCTGGGATTTCCTTTGTTTAGAGAAAGTCTTTTCGTTTTGTTTTGAAAGATGCATGGAGAGAGTGGTGTCATTCAGAGGCAGTGATAGCCTGGGCTTCAGAGGAAGGTGCTACTTGCCTTTGGATCCTGCTTCCAAATAGCATTCATTTCCATATAGCCTTTAAGAAATCATGTCAGCCTACAACGATTCTTTTTTGATCTGCTTTTGTATGTTCCTTGTATGAAGTGGTGGGATTTTAGACTTTCCTGAACAGGTAGTTCATAATAGGTGGACAGGATTTGTGCCAATTTAGCATGAGATTATGTAGAAGATGATTAATATTTACTCTGTTAAAGTGATTGATTTCTGTTAAAGGGCTCCTTGGGGCAGTAAGTAGTGTTTAGACCTTGAGTCTTGTCACCAAATTTATTCAAACTTGTTGAACTTAGGAGAACTTTGGACAAGTTAATATTTAGGTATAGGCTTCTTCATCTCTAAAATGAGGAGAATACTTCCTGGGATGGCTGTGAAGGGCAAGAGATTGGGGTTGCCGCATAAGACAGAGGTTGTCTTCTGTCTCCCATGTGCTCCATCCATTTTATTTGCAGCGATCTTTCAGATAGAAGGGAGAAAGGAAAAAAATTCTAAGTATTTCTATATTCTTGTATAAAAGTCTAGGCCAGTGGTTCTCAACTGGGGAGGATTTTGCCTGCCAGGGCACATCTGGCAATTGGGGAAACACTTTTGGTCATCAAAATGGGGTGGGAGGGGGTCTCTACTGGCATACAGAGTAGAAAGGCCAGGGCTGCTGCTCAGCACGCAGCAGTGCTCAGGACAGCCCCTAACAGAGAATGATCGGGACTCAGACGCCAGTACTGCTGAGGCCGAAACCCTGTTCTGTGCAAAATTATCTTACATATTCCCTTGCACTAAAATCCTCTTATTTGTTGCTTACTAAGTGACTGCAAAACTTGGAGTGGCATAAATATAGAGTTTGCCTCAATTCTTCTTATCGCTGTCTGCAAGCAGGCAAGAGTCTTCTCAGGACACCTGGTGCCCTCTGAGATCTTCGGTTCCTCGGATGTATATTAGCAAAGTGCTCATCCCAGGCCCGGTCCTGACACCTTCACAGAATGGGTATTGCTCACACTGTGCTTCCTTCCTCCTCCCACGTGACCTCTTCTGCCACCTCCTTTATGAAGCTTTTTTTGATTTCCTCCCGGTTGAACGGGATCTCTCTTTCCTTGCATTCCTCATAACAGGTGTGCTTTCTCATGGAACTTCTGTATTTGCCTCTTGCTTCCTGTGTCTCATCTGACTGCCAGCTCTTTAGGGCAGAATTCTCCCCTTCTCTTTCCTGGTTCCCGGAAACACCTGAGTATATAGTTCCTCACACATAAGGGGCATGAAAACAGACATTTAGAAAATAACATGTTACATTTCTCTCTTTTTAATGTTTGTTTAGTTTTTTTTTTTAAGTTTATTTATTTTGAGAGAGACAGAGACAGCATGAGTGGGAGAGGGCCAGAGAGAGAGAGGGAGAGGGAATCCCAGGTGGGCTCCACACTGCCAGCACAGAGCCCGATGTGGGGCTCGAACCCATGAACTGTGAGATCATGACCTGAATTTAAACCAAGAGTTGGACACTTAACTAACTGAGCCACCCAGGTGCCCCATGTTACATTTTTCTTGATGAGGATGTGAAAACTATTTTTATTCTTTCATGTGATGACTTCCTCATATTACTTTAATATTCCTCTTTAAGTTATATGATGATGATGATGATGATGATGTCATCATCAGAGGTTCTCCTCTGGCATCACATGCTTTCCTAGAGCAACCATTTAACTTATCAGGTCCTTAAATTATCAGGTTCCCTGTTATTATTGTATTAACCTAACCCAATCCATATGATTCTTAAATGTAGAAAGGAAGAGAGTATCCCAGTCTTTTCTGCCACTGAACTGTGCTGGTAGCAAAACAAACTTCAAGAATTAAAAAAAAAAAAAAAAAAAAAAAGAGTTAAAGTAGGCAAACATATTGTAAACGAAGTAGGTGGACTGGTGGTAAAAATGTGTATTGTAACTTGGAAATGAGTCCTAAAGTGCTTCAGAATTTTAGTCTCGCCTGTAATTGATTTATAGAGAAACACAGTATTTCTGAAATTCGGTAATACTGGTTATCTAAACCATGATTTAAGTTGTTCTCATAAAGTTAATAGTTGTTGAGAAGTCAGTATACCAGAGGGGCCAAGAGCTTGGGTCTGCCACGGTCAAATCCTGCCTTTAGTGCTTAACAACTTTGTCACTTGAGCAGCCCACCTCACTGTGTTGTAGTTTTCTCATCTAAAGAATGTGACTAGCAACTCTAAAAAGTTGTGAGAATTCCGTAAAATGTAGACTGTTCCAGTGCCGCATTTGGCATGGAGGAAGTGTGTTATAAACGGTTGCTATTATCATTGCTTCAGCATAGAACAGTTTATAGAAGGCAGCAAATAGGAAGGAGATTGACATTTTTTGAGTTGGGTAAAATTTGATAGACTCAAGTCAAGGGTAAAATCCCCATGTGGACCTGCTGTAAAGCGTTTATCCTGGTGTCAGGAGCCATTGCATATGACCACTGCTATAAGGCAATCTGCTGTCTGATTTTTGAATCCAGTCTTCCTCCACTTGTGAAGTTCTTAATCTGTATGCCTCAGTTTCTTCATCTATAAGCTGGGATAATAATGATTGATGGTTGTTGGGAGAACTAGTTGAGTTAAGTCATTTGAAGTGCTTGAAGAACAGTGCCTGGTACATACTCTGTGCTCAAGAAATGCCGTTGTTTCTGATTGTTCAAGAAATGTGCTTATTTATTCAGCTTCTGCTTGGTGCCAGATACTTTGCTAGGGTTGTTGTAGAGACGCTCTTTTGTTCCAAGGGAGTGCTATCATCAGGAGGCCCAGAGAGTTAGAAGAACTTGCCCAAGATTGTATAGCTTGTGGCAGTTGTAAGTGGGTTTAACTGTCCACCTGATGTTTTGTTTTGTTTTCTTTTTAGTTTTATTTAAGTAATCTCTACACCTAACTTGGAGCTCAAACTCACACCCTGAGATTAAGAGTCCTTCAACTGTTCCTCCGACTGAACCAGCCAGGCGCGCCCACCCCTCTGATGTTTAATTGACATTTTGCACGGACGTGTGCTACTTTGGTCCTGAGATGCATGTACTGGGTCCTTGGGAGGAGGCCGTAGTTGGGACATCCCGGTGGCCAAGACGGCTCAGGCCCGCTGAGAGTGGGTAGGGGAATCCCCCAGTGGAAGGTGAAAGATTGGCAGCCTTCGTCCTTGTCAGAGGGTGTAGCTGATGGCCAGGGGCCCTTCCTGGAGGAGGCGCCAGCCCTGACCAATTGTAGAGGGCAGTGAGAGAAATAGAGTTAAAGCGGTTGCCCAGATAGTACATCTTCTAAATTGTCATCGGTTTACAAATACTCTGCCGGATTGTTGTAAAAGTATTTTCATAATAGTTTTAACAGGGTATTTGTTCAAGGATTATAAACCTGATTACAGAAATGTCAGTAGCGTTTGATGAGCAGAGTATGAAGCTGAGTAAAAAACCGGATTGTGGTGATTTCTTTTGTCTTTTTAAATGGCCTCCGTGGTGTATAAAATACCTTTTTCTTGTTCCCATGGATTGCAGTATTAAACTATAAATTAAGTCTTTAAATGTTGCCCTTTTGTATTAAAGGGCTTTTTATTAGACACACTTAAATTTTTTCTAAGTATTAGAAGAAGCTTATAATATAATAGTTCTCTAGAGCTGCAGATACTTGGTTAGCTACAGAAAAATTTCATCATCTTTAATTTACTCCTTTCTTCCTAGGAGGAATTGCGGAAACAGAATGAATGGGAACCGCTATTTTTCTAAGCTTTTTTTATTGTTGTTAATATGGCATTAGGCTGTATGGTTTCTCGATTGAAGGGCTCTTTTGTAAGCATTTCTGATGTCTAACATTTCATTTTAGGGAGCTAGAACAATGCCAGGTGATCCATAAGGTAGATGATCTATATACTTAATTGGTTATGACTCATGAATGTTTTGGGTTAGGTTTAGAGGCTTAGATTTTAGTGAACGGTGCTAAATTGACAGTGAATTTAGAGGTTTCTTCTTTTCTTCTCTGGAAATTAAGACCAAAGCCTCTTTTCTTAGTAATATTGGAGTGACATAAATTGTACATTTTCTTTGCAGCTTCTTAGGTTTATGTACCGTTTGTTGAAGGTCAGACTGATCGTTTTATTAATGTCTAAGTGAGATTTGTTATTACCTACGTGGCAAGACAATTATATGTACTCATATGTAGTTGTATAAACATGAACTCGTTAAATTGTGGAGTCTTCTCCTGCAGATTTACCTCCAACATAGACCAACGCATTGGTGTGTCATTGGGAAAACTCTCAGGGGACTTTGTCCAGGGTAGTTTTATTAGAAAAGTGGAACTTCTGTACATTTTTGCTGTCAGATCCTGTAGCTGGAGCGTCCAGCCTTGTATCCTGTCCCATACCTATCTGTCATGTGGGTAAGTAGTTTGATGTGGAAGAGCTTTTGTCAAATCCTAGATTATAAAGGAAACTTTTCCTAATTAAGTCTCCAGTCTTAAGTGTTTCACTTGGTACAGCACTTTGCAACTTTATTTTTATGCCCCTGGGTTTTTGGCATATGTATGTATGCCATACGTATATATTGGCATAATACATACAGTAGGCATTTCCACTGATGTATATACCTTGCCATTGTTACCTGATTATAAGGAGACTTGTGAATTCTTTCCTTTTCCACGTAGAGAGTTACTGTGACTTGATTTCTTTTAGATATCGAATGGATGGACATTCAATTTTTCATAATAGCTTTATTGAGTTATAATCCACATAGCATACAGTTAACCCATTTAAAGAGTACAATTCAGTGATTTTTAGTATATCCACAGATTTGTGTAACCATCACTATAATTAATTTTAGAACATTTTCATCACTCCCCCCCAAAAAACTGTAACCGTTGCCAGTTACTTGTCTCCTACCTTCCAGCCCTAGGCCACAAATTATCTGCTTTGTGTCTTTATGGACGTGCTTATTCTGGACATTTCATATAAATAGAATCATATAATAATGCAACCTTTTGTGACTGGCTTTCACTTGGCATAACATTTTCAGGTTCATCCATGTTGTAGCATGTACTAGTACTTTATTCCTTTTTACTCCAGATAGGATTCTGTTGTAGGGATATGCTGCTTTTTATTTATCTATCAGTTGATGAACATTTGGGTTGTTTGCACTTTTTGATGATTATGAATAATGTTCTGTGGTCATGTACAATTGTTTTTGCGTGTGTGGACATATATTTTCATTTCTCTTGCCTTGGATATATACCTAGGAGTCAAATTGCTGGGACATATGGTAATCCTCTTTTAATGTTTTGAGGCACCACCAAGGGTTTTTGAGAGAGAGGGCATGCGTAAGCTGGGGAGAGGGAGAGAGAGAATCTTAAGCAGGCTCCATGCTCAGTGTGGAGCCTGACATGGGTTCCATCCCACGGCCCTGGGGTCATGACCTGAGCTGAAATCAAGAGTCTGATGCTCAATCAACTGAGCCACCCAGGCACCTCAAGGCGCTGCCAAGCTTTTCCACAATGGCTGTACCATTTTATATCTCTACCAAGAGAGTATGAGGATTCTAATTCCTCTGTATCCTTGATAATACTTGTTACTGTGTTTTTAGTCATCCTAGTGGATATGAAATGGTGTCTCACTGTGGTTTTGTTTTCCATTTTTCTGATGTGAATGTTGTTAAGCATCTTTTCATGTGCTTATTGCCCATTTGTATATCTTCTTTGGAGAAACTGTCTGTTCAGATCCTTTACCCATTGTTTTTTTAAAGTAGGCTCTGTGCTCAATCTCAACACGGGCTTGAACTCATAATTTCTAGATCAAGAGTCACATGCTCTACCAACGGAGCCAGCCAGACACCCCTCCTTTACAATTTAAAAATTGTGTTATTTGGGGCACCTGGGTGGCTCAGCCGGTGGAATATGTGACTCGATCTCAGGGTTGTGGGTTCAAGCCCCGTGTAAGGTGTGGAGATCACTTAAAAATAAAATCTTAAAAAAATAAATTGTTATTTATGTTTTTATTATTGAGATTTAAGGTTTTTTAATTTAATCTAGATACAAATCCCTTATCATGTATATGATCTGCAAATAATTTCTCCCATTCTGTGGATTGTCCTTTTACTTTCTTAGTATTATTTTTCTTTTCTTTTTTTAAATTGTGGTACAGTACACATAAATTTACCACCTTAACCTTTTTTAAGTGTATATAGTTCCTTGGCATTCAGTATTGTCACACTGTTGTCAGCCATCTCCAGTATTTTTGTCATCTTGCAAAACGGAAACAATGTACCTATTAAAAGGTAACTCCCCCAACCCTCCTACCTCCCAGCCCCTGTCAACCACCATTCTACTTTCTGTCTTTGAATTTGACTGCACTGCGCACCTCACTGGGGAATCATACAATTGTCCTTTTGTGACTGGCGTATTTCACTTAACATGTCTTCAAGCACATACTGTTGCATGTAACAGAATGTGTTTTTTTAATGCTGAATAATAATCAATTGCATGGATATACCACATTTCCATTCATCCGCCAAGGGACCCTTGGGTTGCTCCCAGTTGTTGCTACTGTGAATAATGCTGCCACGAATGTGGATGTAGAGGGGGTCATGGTGTTCTTTGAAATATGAAAGCTCTAAAACATTTTTGATGGGATCCAATTTATCCATTTTTTTTTCTTGTGTTGCTTATATGCTTGGTGTTGTACCTAAGAAACTATTGCCTGTTCCAAGGTCATAAGGATTCCTACTTACAGTAGCATTAGTCCTCACATTTAGGTCTTTGATCCTTTTGAGTTCATTTCAGTATGCCATGTGAGGTCACGTTCATACTTTGTGGACTGGAGGCTCTCAGCATGTCCTCCAGTTGTTCTGTCTGCTTTGGTTATGCTGTGAGCTTGGAGGGTAAGAGCCTGTGGGAGGGAGCCCTTCTTCACCATGTGCCGCTCCCACCTCCTCCGTGGGTTCCAAGCCCGCCCTCACTTGGCCCCAGAGATTGAGAACTCTGGAGCAAAGACTTGGACAGTTCATTATTTTTCATCCTCTTCATTTTTCTTTATTCTTCAAATTGGCTTCATTCTTTTTCGCTGATCTGTCTCCACAGCATGATTTATGTTAGGCAGAGAATTCCCCCTCAGTGAGCCTCTTTGGGAATCGGAAGTCACACCTGTGTGGAGGCATTGTCCCTTTTGTCCTCACTCCAGCTGAATGCTGTGTGCCTGGAGGGGATCTTAGTGTTGCATCTCAAGGCAACTTCCCTCGCATTTAAGAAATTTAAATGATTTAAACAAATAAAATGACAGCATGGTGTTGCCAAAGCATGTAGCCTTTACAGTACTTCAAGGGGAAAAATAGATGTTTTAGGCCCTTTTCTTGTTTACCAGACCAATCATTAAATGACAAGCCTTTCCTGGTTTTCCAGTGTTGACAAGTAAGTTTTGCTCTTTAGTAGGAACAAAAACAAAACAGCCCAGACTGTTTTGAAGGATTCCCCTTGGTTTGGGTGTGTATAAACTACATGCAGATTTTCTATATAATCAGAGAATCTCAGGGTTTCAGTTCCCCCTTGCTGTTAAATTAATAGTACTTGAATTTCTAGAACAAAACGCCTAGCATTTTGGGAGGTCTGGAGTTCCTGGTTCACCTAATTATGTTTTAAAACCTCTTTCCCTTATTTTTTGAAGGTAGAAAGGTAGAGAGGTCTTATCAGTTAAAAAAATTTTTTTTAATGTTTACTTATTTTTTAGAGAGAGTTCAAGCCAGGGAGGGGCAGAGAGAGAGGGGGACAGAGGATGCGAAGCAGGCTCCATGCTGACACAAGCCAGCCCAATGTGGGGCTCGAACTCATGAGCGGTGCGAGCCATAGTTGGGCACTCAACTGACTGAGCCACCCAGGAGCCCCTTATCAATTTTATTTTTAAGTGATGAGCATTATTTAGTAAGTTAAACATACTAAATGTGACCTAACTAAAGGTTGTTCTCACACTCTATGCTGACAGCTTGAGTGCTGAGCAGGAGAAAAGCATAAACCCGCTACATGTTTCTGGAGCCTTCTGACCACCAGTTCCTATCTGCCTTCTAGGTCCTCTGGTTTCAGAATGATGTATACTCACTGCACTAGCGCTCATCGAATCGTCCTGAACCCTATCGTCCTTAGCTTCCTCTTACAGAACACACTGCCCCAGGAGAGCCTTGTGGAGCCAGTGCCCCGTAGGGAAACTGGATCTGTGGTCTCTTCCTAGGCAGTAGCTATGGCTCACAGCCCAATATGTG
The DNA here is from genome assembly GCA_028646485.1 of Cryptoprocta ferox. Taxonomy (NCBI): domain Eukaryota; kingdom Metazoa; phylum Chordata; class Mammalia; order Carnivora; family Eupleridae; genus Cryptoprocta; species Cryptoprocta ferox. Next base: position 59,035,625 of record CM053574.1, read on the forward strand.
GAAAGAGGGTCTCTGGTCGGGGGGCCCCACACCCAGCCGCTTCTCCCCAGACCGAATGAAGTCATAGGCAGCTTAGGTCTATAGCCACTCATTGCCACTTACTGGCTGGGTCTCTTTGGTGATTACAGTCTAATAATCACTGTAGTTGGTGTGTTACTGACCTCAGATACTGAGCTCTTAGGAAGTACCCAGCCAGCACATAAAGATGAGGTTGTTACACTTGTTTGCATAGATGTATCTCGTGAAGAAGGTACACTTGTGATGAATTGGTAGACTGCAGGTGGATTCACTATCTGTGACAGTACACTCAGAATTTAGCGAAGAGGGGAATCTGTTTCCAAGCAGGTGCCTGGGGGGAAACTTAGGGAAGAAGGTTGAGCCTGCAGGGCTTTAGATGTGTGGAGGGAATGGCACTCAACATTATTTTGTATTATTTCAGTTTACACAGTACCTTCCACCTCAGTTACTTGGACCTCAACCACCCCGCCTGTTCCCATCTGCATCTTGTCAGCAGGTGACCATAATCCCCGTTTTACAAATGAGGGGACTGGGCTTCTCATTGAGCACTTGACTTGATACAGCTTAGATTTGAGGTGACTTGATGCAGTTTAGACTTTTTAAATTTTATTTATTTATTTATTTATTTACTTACTTACTTTTGATGCAGCTTAGATTTGAGCTGACTTGATACAGCTTAGATTTGAGTCTAGCCTGTGTGAGTCCAGATTCTACTAATCCTTTTCCAGGAAATAGTAGTAGAATGAACAAAGGAGCAGAAGAAAGACAACCTCACATAACACAGTGAGTTCTTCAGGATTGTGGGAAGGAAGGGTGAAGAGTGCAGGGATGAGAGGGCCACACGGTTACAAGGTGTGTTGAGACAGGTTGTCAGAGAGCCTACGAAGACTGAAACCCTCAGAAGGCTTTCAGTGTGTGTGTGTTCTTAAGAAACCGCTTTCTGAGGTATAACTCACAGGCACAAACTGCATGTATTTTAAGTACACAATTTGATACGTTTTGACATGTACATATACACTTACGAAACATTACCACAATCAAGATAATGAACATTATCTATCACTGAAAAACTTCCTTATGTACCTTCAAAGGGCTTAAAATTTTTTTTTTTTAAATTTGGAAATACTTTTAAAAGATAAGCTTAAAGAAATATAAAGAAATTCTGTGCACCCCACTGATGAATACCAGATTCATCAGTTGTTAACATTTGCCCCATTGGCTTGCATTCTTAAGTATATATGCATTTGTGTGTGTGTATTTATATGGACATGCATTTATATACACAAACGTTTTCCCCCAACCTGTTCAGGAGTAGCTTATATAAATGGTGTTGGCTATATCCCTTCATGTTTCAGGGTATATTTCCAAAGAACAAGAGTAGTCTCTTCTATGTATCTATGGTATGGCTAGCACATTGAGGAAATTTATCATTTTTTTCCTATTTTATTTTATTGAAAAAATTAAAAAGAATTTTTTAATGTTTATTAATTTTTGAGAGAGCGAGCACGAGTCGGGGAGCGGGCCGAGAGAGAGAGGGAGACAGAATGCGAAGCAGGCTCTAGGCTCTGAGCTGTCAGCACAGAGCCCGACGCGGGGCTCAAACTCACAAACTGTGAGGTCATGAGCTGAGCCAAAGTTGGACGTGTAACCCACTGAGCCACCCAGATGCCACTCTACCTTAAAAATTTTTTTATGTTTATTTATTTTTGAGAGAGAAAAAAATTTTATTTTTACTTACTTTTAAATTTTATTTACTTATTTTCTTCAGTTTGTTTTTTTTTTTTTTTAAGTAATCTCTGCCTTCAGTGTGGGGCTTGAACTCATGACCCAGAGGTCAAGAGTTGCATGCTCTACAGACTAAGCCAGCCAGGCATCTTCCCAAATTTATCATTTAACACAGTGGCCTTTATTCCATTTTTTAATTCCATGTTCCTTTTTGTCAGCTTCCCAGTAACGTCTTTAATAGTTTTCTTTTTCTCCTGGTCCCGGAGCCAGTGCAGGGTCCCACAGTGTGTTTAGGTATACCTTTCTTCAGTCCCCCTTGATTTGAAGAGTTCCTCAATTTTTATCTTTCATCCCATTGAGAATTTGAAAGAACACACAGTGGCTACTTTTGGAGAGTGTCAGAGGTTTTTGAGTAGGTGGTTGAAGTGATTCCTCAGGGTCCAGGGGTGGTGGAGAGATTGGGTCTGCGGCAGTGGCCTTGTCACTGTGATTTTGAGAGGTCTAGGTTAGGGTGGAAGAAATGCTATTTGCTTGGCTATGGGTGGAACTGGGGAAGAGCAGAGGAGATTGCAGGGTTCTAGTAACACTCATGATCTAGCAAATTGAAGAAATAAACAGGAGGGAGGAGTAAAGAAAAATTGGGCAAGGGCAGGTTCATGTCCCCAAGTCATACATATGCATTTCTTAATTCTTGACATCATGATGCCTCTGGCAGGTGCTAACTTTGTGTAGAAAGTGGTTGTGAAATGTTAGGGCTTTTGGACAGATGATAGAAGTTTGTTGTACGAAGGGCAATTGCTAGTAAAGTCCCCCTTGGGTACCTGTTGACAGCTGGTAGCCCTCCATCTTTGGATGGAGGGAAGTTTGTCTGCTGTCTGTAAGGAGTCAAGGCTAATGTCATCTTGGGTGACATAGTCTGGCTACCTAGTTTTAGGGAAGTTCATGTCTGCCATGAAACTAGGCATCTTTTCACAATTCAAAGTGCAGACATTTGGAAGGGAGAGAGGTGTAGGTGGAGTTTACAACTTTGTTATATAGCCTAGTTTTCATTTCTGTGGGTATTTAACAGTTCACTAAGTATAAGGAGTTAACTTCTAGGTCTTCTATATCGTTGAATCTAGAAAACTTGGAAATCTAAACTGACATGAAAGGCACTGGGCTGGTTCATTTGACAGAGCATGCGACTCCTGATACTGGGGTTGTGAGTTCGAGCCCCATGTTGGGTGTAGAGATTATTTAAAAGAAAGTATTAAACTGACATGGAACTATTTTCATAACCCTTGGGATGCAAAGAACACTGTGGGGGGTTTGGGGCAGGAAATCTCTCCCTGTTAGGATAGCTTTAGAAACAGCATTACATTTTCAATTTTATAGAATGTTTATTGCTTTATATTAAATCATCATAACCACCTAAGTTCAGCAAACTTTTTCAGGAGGTTGAAAATATCTTTTAAAGTTTTTACAATATTTTAAATAGTGGGATTAGTTAAAAATACATCCTATTATTACTAGAATGCCTGCTGATAGGATTTTTCTCTTATTCTATCTTCGTAGAATACAAATGGCACCTAACATACAGTGGTTTGACTTCTGATTTTCCAACATTACAGTGGTGCGAAAGCAATACACATTCAGTAGAAACCCGTACTTTGAATTTTGAATTTGGATCTTTTCCCAGCTGGGCAGCAGTGGCTCCCGGTTAGCCACGTGATTATGGGGCTAAACAATAGACACACTTATAATCATCTGTACCCATATGACCACTCTGTTTTTCGCTTTCAGTACAATATTCAGTAAATTACGTGAGATATTCAACACTGTATTTATTTATTTATTAAAAACATTTTTAATGTTTGTTTTTGAGAGAGAGACAGAGTTTGAGCAGGGGAGGGATAGAGAGAGGGAGAGAGACAGACAGACAGAATCCGAAGCAGGCTCCAGGCTCTGAGCTGTCAGCACAGAGCCAGACGTGGGTCTCGAACCCACAAACCATGAGATTGTGACCCGAGCCAAAGTTAGAAGCCTAACCGACTGAGCCACCCAGGTACCCCTACACTTACCTTCTTAAGTATTAATGGTGGGGAATTGTGGACACCTAGTAATCTATTAGCACTGGAGACCAGAAGCAGTATAGATTGTTGATACTATATTTATTTTATTTGAGTAGGAAGGAGATCCCTTGAGTTAGAGTTTTTAGATGACACATTGCATACTTAATTATTAGTATGTTATCAATATGCCACATATATGGTATTCATGCTAATGTTTTTATTTCTTTTTGTTTTTTTGAATACAGATTAACTTACTATATTTTGTGTTTCTTTTAATTCAGTGTGGTAATTCTGTTACATTAAAGCTTTAAGTAGTCTTATCTTTATCAACAATCCACTTAATCCCAATAAATGGTACTTTCATGATATCTACTGACTTAAATTTATCCAGTCCAAACTTTATGTATTATTAGACTTTTGTTACTTGCATATAGCATTTGAAACTTAGATTTATAATTGGTTGTCAAAGAGCTTTAGGTTATACACACAAATGTTGAATGTTGAAACTGATACTGTTAAATTTTCTAAGAGATTGCCAGAAATATTGTTATGTACATAAAAGACTATATATAACTCTCAGTGAGCTTGTTATTTCCATTACTGAAACAATCCTACTGAAAGTTGTTATCATATATTCTTTTTTAAATGTTTGTTTATTTTTGAGAGAGCGAGCGAGCAAGCACTAGCGTGTGCGCATGTGCCCACTCGTGCGCATGAGTGGAGGAGGGATAATGAGAGATAATGCTATGTAGCATTATACTCTGTCTCCATCCATGTTGTTGCAAATGAGAGGATCTCATTCTTTTCTATGGCTGAATAATATTCCATTATATATACATGTATATATATATAAGTATATATATATATATATAATATGTGGGTGTATGTGTGTGTGTATATATATATATACAAACTGTATTTTCAGCCATTCATTTATTGATGGACACTTGGGCTGTTTCTATACTTTGGCTGTTGTAAATAATGCTGCAATAAACATAGGGGTGGATGTGTCCCTTTGGATTAGTGTTTTTGTATTTTTTAGGTAAATACCCAGTAGTGTGATTGCTGGGTCGTAGGGTAGTTCTGTGTTTAACTTTTTGAGGAACCTCCACACTGTTTTCCAGAGCGGCTGCACCAGTTTGCATTCCCACCAACATTGCACGAGGGTTTCTTTTCCTCTCCATCCTCACCAACACTTACTGTTTCTTGTGTTTTGTTTTTTTTTTTAATTAAAAACTTTTTTTTAGTGTTTATTTTTGAAAGAGTGGGTTGAGAGGGTGGGGAGGGGCAGAGAGAGGAGACACAGCCTAAGCAGGCTCTAGGTTCTGGGCTGCCAGCACAGAGCCCTATGCGAGGCTTGAACCCACAAACTGTGAGATCATGACCTGAAGTCAGACACTTAACTGACTGAGCCACCCAGGCGCCCCATGTTTGTTATGTTTTTGATTTCATTGCCAGTAGCTTTGATCGCACTACTAACCTGCTTTCTGTTGATGACACTATCAGGCTGCGACATGGTAACAATTCCCAGGTGCATGAAATCTTAGACTCGAGATTAGGTTATATCTCCTTTCAGCATCTCCTGTGGAGATGTGGGACTTCTTTGACCGCTGTTTGCAGTATTGGCCTCCATTCCTTTTATGGGATGCACTCTCTCTCATTTATCAGTGTCCTTCTTAGATCATGCTAATAAAGAGCTCAGCTGTCCTCTAGCTGTGATATGGCCAATTCTGAGCAAAACAGGATTCTAATTTTCTGTGATCTCGAAACTATACTTGGGTTAATGTAGCCTAAGACCCTAACCACTTGTTGAGTATCTATGTCAGTCTGATGGTTCATTTGAAGCTTGCAGTCAGCAAACGTTTCTGTTTTCCACATCTTTGCTGTATAATTCTGTTGAACTTTCAATTTCATCTTGATTTTTAACCCAGCATTCTAACTTGTCAGTGTAATTTAATTCGTTTGTTGATTTTTCTGGCTGGTCTCATTTTGCTTCTTGTCAAGTTTGCTGGTCTGCTTTCTGGCTTAGCATGGTATACACACAGGTGAAGAAAAGGTTTATTAATAAGAGACAGCAACAGTAAAAACTAACGCTCCGCGTGATCCCTGGGATCACTTTAAAAAGTCTGTGTTCATAGAGTAGCCTACCAATGGATTAATGTTTTACCGTTGGTGGTTGGAGAAATGTATTTCAGTATGATGGTGTTATTTTTCAGAAGTCGGTTTCCCATTTTCATTGTTCCTTTTCCCCTTTCCCCTACATTTCATTTTTTTTTAACTTTCCCATTTGAGGATTCAAGGAAAAGTGAATAAATGCAAATTAGGTTGTTTTGATTTAGCAGTACTCAAGGGGTATTCTCTCAGTTGAGAATTTGTGTAAATGTGTTAACCATTAGCATACTTAAAAGCCAAATAAAATGGTTGGCATAGGCTTAAGCCTCCGAATTTAACCCTGGACGCAGAGAATGCCCCGGGGAGTCTCCCCCTACGTGGAGGTTGTTAATGTGCAGAACGTCCTACCCCCCCTCAGTCCCCCCCCTCCCGACACTTAGAGCTCCAATAATTCTTGGAGGGGAATGGGCAAGATAGGATTAAACTAGGAAATAATTTGCAAAGGATTGAAATTTTTCAGTAAGTAATAACAGAGCTCACCTTTTTTTTTTTTTAATTGCTTTGTATGTTAGGCAAAGAACTAGGTACTTTACGAGTATTATTTTCTTTAATCATTATATAATCCTGAAGTAACTACCTGCTATTAACCCTGTTTTGTAGTTGAGGAAATGGGTTTAGGGCACAGCGGATTTAGGTGGAATTGGCAGAAGCTTTGGTCATTTTGTTTAGATATCTTTGATTTGGGAAAGGCAGATTTGCCTTTTGCCAGAAAAGAAACTCCATGGGTGAGCTGCTTTCAGGAGTTCTGTATTTCAGGGTGTCATGTGAGACTTAGCTATTTCAATCAGAGTTGTTGTTGTTGTTGTTTTGTTTTGTTTTTAATAAACACCCTCTTTGTAAGTGTACCATTTCCCCACAATTGTGATGTTTGAGATTTTTAATCTTAGAATGAAGGAAAAGTCTTTAATAGAATATAGGCTGTTATATAAGAGACAGATGTCACACTCATTAACTAGGACACAACTTTTATAATACTATATACAAATAATTATATTATGTTGAAGAATATTATTTTTCAATAATATTGAACAACTACCAATCTCACAGAGTGCTTCAGGGTTTTACGGATTTGGAAGAACCCCGTTTTTTCTACTGCTTTCTACTTCTGGAATGCCAACAGGAAGTTGAGCTTCAGTATAGACGAGCTAATGAGAGCTGCTTTTTATTTCGTGCTTATTTTGTACTAGATGGTAAGGGCATATCTAATTCTAATTCTTCGTCCAGCCATATAAGTTAGATGATGTTGGTATTGCCCTTCTGTAAAGTGGAAATCAGGGCTTGGGTATTTCAGGCAGTAATGCACGTAATACAAAGGACAAGCTGGAATCAAATCCCTCCAGGTATTGTATTGCCTTCAGTTCTGTAACTCTGGTCTTCAGTGAAATGATAAACACTGTCCTGTTTGCCTTCATCATCCATGTGAGCAAAATCCCCACCAAAACATAGCCCTGCAACATGGAACACAGCTCTTAGGAGCTTAGAAGAATGAAGAGCACTTAGTTTGTTATGAATTGGTGTTTATTTATACTTGTACATTTCAAGTTCTTAAATCTTGAACCAGTCTAGAAGGAATATCTGGAAATGTTGACCTTGTCATTTTGACAGGTGTTTAACACATTGGTTTCTATTTTTTCAATGAAAGAATGAGGCTGAAGTGTTTGTTATTTGTTCAGTGGCCCAAAGTGTGTGAAAGGCCTAGACCTCTTCATTTCTTGTTCATGGTAATCTTAGGCCTATACTCTAGAGCTTTCGTTCTCTCCAGATAATTTCAAATATAGTACATCTCATTTGTTGTGCCATATATAGCTTAGAATTCCCATGCTTTCATTGCTTAGGAAACTCAGAAATTAAAAATTTATTTTCTAGTCATTTAGCATTATTACTGGACTCCTCTATTTTCAGATCACGGTTTCTTTTCCTCCTAACAACTCATTTGATATTTTTTCTCTTGTTACTTCATCCAAATACAAGTTAGGACAGCAGAGATGCTGGCCTCTTGAGGCTTGTGTATGTATTGTGGCTCCGTGTCTCTACTGGCTGGGGCTGTATTTCCCATCAGGCCCTTGGATACCAGGGAAATGTCATTTGGTCTTCTTTTCTGTCAAAAGAGTCTGTGGTCTGTATGATGTCCCTTTTCCTTTTAGTGGTGAACATTCTTAATAACCTTTCACCTTTCTATTCCCTTATTCATTAAGGATAGATTGTTCCCTAAAATACAGTTTCTCTTCCTGTTATCCCATTTGGATTCCATGTAGAGATTTTAACTGAAGTGTCCAATGCAAAGACAAATACTTTTGTATAATTTAAAAGTTTGTTTAGGTTTTTTTATTAATTAATTTAGTCTTTATTTTTGAGAGAGAGAGAGTGCCTGAGTAAGCGAGGGCAGGGAAGAGAGAGGGACAAAGGATCCGAGGCAGGCTCTGTGCTGCAAGACAGCCTGATGCAAGACTGGAATTCACAAACCACTAGATCATGATCTGAACCAGAGTTGGACACTTAACCCACTGAGCCACCCAGGCGCCCCTGTTTTTTTTAATATTTAAAGTGAGTTGGATTCAGCAAGGTAGGTAGAGAATGGCTGTGTATGTCTTTGCGTGTTAGGGTAGGGGTTCTTGAGCAGAAGGGTTATAAGTTGAAAAAGAACACCTGAAAAACTCAGACTTTGTCTTGTGTTTCCTGTAACAGTCGACCAACCAGTACCAGTTAATTGCAGTTGGAACTGGAAATTAGTTGCTACTTTTTCCACATATCCCCTCTTCCCCCAGACTCCATCCAGTTTATTTTCATTCCTCAGGTCTCTTTTAGGTCTTCATTTTATTGTGCTGCTTCACCCTCGTGTCCACCCTGATTCACTGATCTGCTCTGTCCTCGGCACAGAGACAAAGCCTCCTCTCTCCCCTCTGCATTGCAGGCTGGTTCTGCTCCTGTGTGGCGGCTTCTAACACTTATCTCTTACAATAAGTAATGTTCCTTATCATACTCTTTTTTTGTACTATCAGTGTCTCTCCATTACGAAATGCCCTTTCTTCTACTCCTACCTGTGATTTTACTGATAGACTTCTTGTCCTAACCCATGTGCATTTTGCCCTCTGCATCAGAAATATTTTTTCCCAGACTCTTCATTAGACCTACATTCTTTCATCCTCAAGACTCATTTCCTTCGCAAGAACTTTCTAGAGGTATCTGTTTTGATTCTTGTCTTTTTATCAATATTTCCATCTCTCTCCTTCATACTTCTTCAAGCATTAGAGTCTTTGTAGAGCTCTCTGAGAGAACTCAGCATGGTCTGCTAAAGATATTTGTGTTCCATTCAAGTAAATATTCCAAATAACACTTTTTTTCCTTTCCCTCTCCACCTCACGCGCCATTTTATTAGCAAATTCTGCCCTCTCTACCTTCAAAATATGTTCAGATTTCCTTCCACTTCTCACCTCCTCTACTGCTGGCTCCTGGTCCAAGCGGTATGATTTCTCACCAGTTGCTTGCTGTGTCTCCTAACTGGTTTCCCGCTTCTGCCTTTGCATCCCATCAGCCTGGCTCCATCAGATCTCTCCAGGGCACCTGGGCTGGCTCAATTGGTAGAGCGTGCAACTCTTGATCTAGGGGTTGTAATTTCGAGCCCCATGTTGGATGTAGAGATTACTTAATAAAATCTCTTAAAAACGCTGAGATTCCTCCACTGGCATATGAGGCTCCCATGGCCTGTTCCCCCAGTCATTTCTCTGACCTCATTTCCCTCCCCTTGGTATCCTTCTGATCACACTGACTTCCTTACAGGCCATGCATCCTTCTGCCCCAGGGCTTTGGCACCATCCTTTGTCTCTGTAACACTCTTCTCCAGGTATCTGAATGGCTGACTTCTTTACCTCACCTTTGTTCTTCAGATGTCCTCCTTTCTGTGTGACTTTCCTCCACCACTTCATTGATAATTGCAACCTCCCCCATCCCTAGTACATTCCCCACCATTCTCCACTCTGTTTTTTCATCCTGGCATTTATTGCCGCCTGACGTACTGCATGTATTCTGCTTGTCTGTCTCCACTCTAGAGCTTGGGCTCCACGAAGGCAAGCATTTTCTATTATGTTCATTCCTCTGAACCCAGGACATAGTCGGTGCCCAGCAGCTGTTTGTTGCATGAATATACTTTCCTATACCTGTGAATTCACGGTGTGCCTGCTACCTTACTGGGGTGATTGGGGTGGTCATTGGGAACATCCACCTTTTCTGTGTCCTAATGTTCTCTGGAGCTTTTGAAATCCCTCTTTTCAACTGTGCACTGATTGGTCTCCTAGATTCTTAAAACAATTGGCCTTCAAGCTAGGAAGGAATGAGGTTCCCAGGAGAACCTGTATAAACGGAGTGTGTTAAATAACTGACCTTATTTTGTACAAAGTTTCAATCTAGCAAGCTCCACACAAGGGCCTGAGAGGGCCTGTGTGCCCTGTAGATTAGTTCTCGACTTGTGTCATTTTCTTTCTGCCTGACTTTCTGGTTTATGTTTGTCCAGAGAGTCTGTTTTCTGCTGGAAGGCTTGCCACCAGAAGAGAGGGTATTGCCACCACACTCGCAGTGTTCCTCAGTGGGGCCCAGGGCCTGGGGCTTCCGCTGAGTGCACAGCGCTGAGATTCCCCCAGCATCCTTCTGAGAGCCAGAATCCTCTCCATGAGCGCTGAGATCCCCCCAGCATCCTTCTGAGTGCCAGAATCCTCTCCATGAGCACTGAGATCCCCTCAGCATCCTTCTCAGTGCCAGAATCCTCTCCATGAGCGCTGAGATCCCCCCAGCATCCTTCTCAGTGCCAGAATCCTCTCCATGAAGGTTTGTTCTAAGGAGCCCTCTGTTCCTTAGTTGGCCTATTTGGAAAGTGAAGGGACTGACTGTATTTTTAAGTCTTTTACGTTACCGGTGACCTTGACCAGGTAGCTGCTCTCTGGGTAGCGTTCTCAGATGAATGAAATGCGGTGCCGCCAGCCTGCAGGGTTGTGCTTTGAAATGGTGCTCACATTCCCGGCAGTGCTCTCGTCTTTCTAAAGTGGACTTAGCTCATGGTCAGCACGTATTCTAATGGTTAAATGTGTCTAGTCTCAAAATTTTCTGCCACTGAAGAACATGGGGATAGTAGGGACCAAGCATACAGCAGACAGTGTGGTATTTAGAAGCACCTGGCGTGGCCAGCTCAACTTGTACATAACCGCTGGTGCTAAGTTCGTTCCCGGGGACTTTTCCAACATTTGTCTCCGTATTGAATTTTGTTCTTATTCCTGAAACAGAGTGGCCACTGAAATCAGGAACTAGACTGCTGGAAAATACCTTTGGAAACCACTATGTTGCGTGGTAGAGGGAAGGTGACTGCCAGTTGTCCAAATGCTGGGTTTGATGCTAGTTTTTTTTTTTTTTCTTTTCTTTTTTCTCTCTAAAGAGGGCCTTTGATTTACTTTCTCTTCTGTCAAAGCTCTTTACAGACGCTTAGGAAAAAATGAGCCATTTAATGGTGCCAGCCATTAGGGTGCAACTTGAAATCCTGGGAGCGCCATCCTGTCGGTCCTGGCCACTGGATTCTGTTGAAGACTGTACAACTGCAGAGGCGGGGCTGCCCGTCAGTCAGTCACATGGTTCTGGTGTGATCCACGCTCCTGTTTGTTCAAGTGACCTGAATGCGCTTCCTCTTTGGGGACCTGTTTTAAATGCAGATGCTAATGCCCCATAATCACCCACTAAACTCAACCAAGTGAGAGCCAGGAAATTCAAATTCATAGTGCCTGTGACTTGGCCGCGTTGCCCACACACATATCAAGGTCTTAAATCAGAGAGACTGTCGTATACAGCAACACTCACATTGCAGACGGGCGCGGGGTTGCTGTTGCTGTGGGAACTATCACTTTGAAGTTCGAGACTTTGATGTGATTAAAGTCTCAGACTTAAAGTCCCTCTGTATGTGGTAACTTTTTTTTTTTTTAACACCAAACTGAAAATAAAAATTGATTTAGATTGGGGATGGGTTGGAGAAGCAGCTTGTAAAGGGAGGAGGCCTCTTGCAAACCACATGTAACTATGCCACGTTCTTATGTGCCTGAGGAAGAGAGAGATGACAGGCTGCTGGCCTCTTCCCTGTCTCTTTCTACTTCTAGTTCGTTCATCACACAGACCCTGCCCCCAACACACATGCCATCCCCCCCCAAAAGAGGACACTTTTAACTTTGTTGTGTTTCATGACCTATAGCGATCATCCTGATGGAGAAATGAGTTTATATGCATTAGGTGTTCTTTTTCTGTTTTTAAAAATTTATTTATTTATTTTGAGGTGGGGGAGGGGCAGAGAAAGAGAGAGAATCTCAAGCAGGCTCTGCACTGCCAGTGCATAGCCTGACATGGGGCTCGAACCCACGAATCATGAAATCATGACCTGAGCTGAAGTCAAGAGTCAGACGCTCAACTGACTGAGCCACCCAGGCACCGCCCGCATCTTTTTTTTGAGAGAGAGAAAGAGAGCGAGAGCGCGTGAGAGCGAGCAAGGCACACTGGCTGGGGAGAGGGGGAGAGGGAAAGAGAAAGAATCCCAAGCAGGCCCCGTGCTGAGTGTGGACACGGGGCTCAATCCCACGACCCTGGGATCATGACCTGAGCCAAAATCAAGACACTCAACCGACTGAGCCACCCAGGTGCCCTAGGTATTCTTTTAATGAAGGTCCCAAGGTTCAGATACTTGGGATCACCTGGCAGATGTCTTCAAATTGTGGCTGGTGAAAGTTTACTTCTTAGCCATCATGTTGCTAATGAAAGGAGTATGGGAAAGCAGAGTTTGTGGGTCATTTCCTCTTTAAAGCGTTGCCATTAAAATTCTAGATTACTTGATACCAGTAATGGAATGGACTTAAAAAAAAAAAACAAGAAATTTTTTGTGCCTAGGACTTTAAAATATTTTGCCCAAAGAAATTGTAGGGTCAGTTTTGTTTTTAAAAGATATCTCCTTAGGTATGCTTGGACTTGTATATGTATTTGTGTGTGCTTGTATGGGTAACACACATATATAAAGAATCCCTTCTGGTTTTTTTTTTCAAGTTTGAAAACTTGAGGTGTCATCCTGGTACTTTATTTTAAGATTCATGGAGGCCCTGTAATCTTTTTCTCCTTCCTTAACGACATATTCTCTTAATATTTAAGATGTGCCGTGCTTTGTGCCTGCCCTGCTCTATCCCATTTGAGCTTTGTAGAACCCCATGGGAGAGGTGGTGAAGCCCAGATTTCGTGGATGAGACTTGAGGCCTCTATGGTGTGACTGCTAAAAAATGCAAGGCGGAGAGTGGGAACTCCCAAGTGTGTTTTCACTCCCAGGCCTCTATGCGTCTACTGACTCTCTGCCCTTGGTAATTGCTGCAGAAGGCAGGGCAAAATTTAGCCCCGTAGTTCTTAAGGGGTTTTTAGTATTGATGATACTATAGCTGTGATGGGGAGGAGTGAGATAGCAAGGCTTATGAGAGAGCACAGAGTTTGTGCCTAAAAAGTCTTGGAAATGAGAACAACACACCAAAATATGCCTTCTGCTGTTTGCCTTTCTGCGCCCCCATATTTATGTTGACTCTCCCTATTAAGGAGAGTCAGGTGAGCAGGGAACTGGGCAGGTAAGTCAGTGGGAACACCTAGTGGGATTTTCTACCTCTTAGCACCCTTTCAAGAGGAGATGGAAGATGGCTTAATCTTCTCAGTGTAAACAGTACGTGGAGCTATGTATTTTACACCGAGAGTCTTATATAATTTGTCAGATCTTGAAATGTACACTGAATGTACCTAATATTGGCTACAGTGATGATGTCTTGTGGAGTTTTGTTTGTTTGTTTTAATGTACTGAACCCACTCGAGCACGGTTCTGGGTAGCAGACAAGATTACGTTCTGAAGTGGTGTCATCTGGTCTCTAGAACCCATAAGGTCATGTAGAATGAGTTTAAATAGCAGGACAGAACAAATTCATTGTTCCTGGAATATACTGCTCACTCATTCTAGTTATTTTATCTGCAGACATAATGGGTTTTATGGTTTATATATAGTATAGATGTCATTGAATAAGCATTCATTTTTGGTGAACGTGTCCCTTTCCCCCTAACTTTTAGTTTGAGAAATTGCAACAGCCAAGACTCTGGGTTCTGGAATGTATGTATATATTTGTGTATAAATAAATGCAGTTTTATCAAACCTGACAGCCTTAACAAATGGTGGTGAAAGATTTGGCTGTCTTTTAACAGTATTATGATGTGGTTGACAGTTTAAATAAGCAGCACTTTATCTTGATGAAGTGAATGCATTTAATTGGTTATCTTGGCCCACCAGGGTGTTTGTTGGTCAAAAATTTAATTTTCTTTGTGGGTGTTTATATTATTTTTCTTTCTAGATGCTTGCAAGGTATTGTTTTTAGAGCGTATGTGGAAAACATGCTCTTTCTTTTTAAAGTGGATTGTAGTATAGAGCTTTGTTAAGAAAAAAATTAAAATAAAAATGGTAAGGCAGAATGACTTAGTTATTTTTATATTTTCCTGTAAAAACAGCCTCAGTTAAGTGAGCCACAATGAGCCATGATGTATTTCCTCCATCAGGATGGAAAATAAGCCATTTATTATTTCAGGTCTGACTCACAGTGAACCTGCTGACACTGGGATGTTTTAAAATCATAATCACAAGGGACAGGTTAGGGCAGAAGCTTGGACGCTGGGCCCAGGATTACCTGCTTATTACAGTGTTTTACAACTTGAATGCTTTAGGTTTTCTGGCACAATGTCCGAAACCTCACACACTAAACACCCCCTTGTTGTACAATTATTGCTTGCTGGTTTTAGATGGTGCCAAATAGACAGATGCCTCATCGTAATTACCATTTTTTAATTTCACTGTTACACACACACACACACACACACACACACGTTATCTCCTCTCCCTTCCTCCAATGCACTCCCTCTGCATTTGGGATGTCCTCTGTTAATAAGGACTGAAGAGAGAGGGATGTGGTACAGGGGTGCAACACAAGTGATTACAAAGAGAGCCAGTTACAGCCAATAGAGTTATTGTATGGGAATAGATGTGCTTTTTTTTTTTTTCTAATGCTTATTTATTTTTAGAGAGAGACAGCGTGAGCAGGGGAGGGGCAGAGAGAGGAAGACACAGAATCCGAAGAAGGTTTTAGGCTCTGAGCTGTCAGCACAGAGCCTGATGCAGGGCTCGAACCCACGAACTGCGAGATCATGACCTGAGCTGAAGTTGGACGCTTAACCAACTGAGCCACCCAGGTGCCCTTAGATGTGCTTCTTAATCAGTATATTAAAGTAACAGGATCTTCTGGTGAGTCACCATGATTTTGAGGTACTCATTGCAAGTAACTACTCTGAACTTTTGATAGCAACTCTAATGTGAAGATATCAAATTTCCAGTGGTGTCAAACAGGTACTGCTAATGCAATGTTAGCATTGCAACATTATTGAGATTTTATTTCAATAATGAAATGCTAAATTTCAATGAGAGGTTAGTAAAAATAAAAATGCATGCTATTTGTTGCTCACCACTTTACTAAATCCCTTGAGTTCTCCCTGTTAAGAACTTTGGCTTTGAGGGTTTTTTTTTTCCGCTGAAGGTTATCTTTAGACATCAGTTTATACATACAAATACAATCTTCCTTGAAGACAGTGCCATTCTACTTGTCTTGGTTCAAAAACGGGAATCATGTTTAACTTTGTTTTCCTGGCCAAATTCTAATGAACTGTGTATAGTCCAAAATGGACAAATGAATAGCCTGCATTTTTTAAAGGAGATCACCAACTCATTTGACAAAAAAAAACTAGATGCCTTCAAACCTGTGTATTTTGTGCTATTGCATAAACGGACTCAAATGAACATGGACTCGTGTAATTCTGTACACACTCCAGGCATATGATATCGTATATACTGCTACAGGAACTTGGAAATTACATCCTCTCAGGAGGAAGTATGTCATTTGTAGACAGACGAATAAGAAAGGAAACACGTTGACCTTGTCATGACAAGTAGAAGGAGTTCCGCGGTAGGTTCCTCGTTTGGTGTTCCATCCTCCAGATGACTACTGCATAGTGTGTTCTGTCAGTCCAGACGTGATTTTATTTCAAGTTTACTCAGCTTCCAAAATTACAAATGAGAACTATAATTAATTAAGTTGTAGTAGTTTTGACAATATTGAGCTATGCGCTGGAATAAGAGATGGCTAAATTGAAGGGCGTTTGCATTGGGTCGTATTGTTTAATGTTATCCTGATTTGGAGGCCCTTTAAAAATACTAGAAATTGGTTTAACATTAATTCTAGTTAAGGATTTTAAAGCAGCGTTTTAAAAGTCTTTAGTACCTGCACTGAAAGATAGATGCACTCCTTTCCACCTACCTTTAGGATCCATCATATGAGCTGAGAATTATTTTTAATAAAGTAGCTGTGATCGTGACAAATCTTACTAGTTTGAAGGGGGAAGATGTCATTTTCCTGACATGTATTTCCTGAGGTGATACTGACAGGATACATTTTTCTCCCACGTACATAATACCTACCTTAAGAATCAGTAAAACACTTTTGGAGATGACACTGTAATTTGGAGACTTGTTCTTTTCTGAAGGTAATTCAAATAAAAGATGGCCCTGAGGAATTAGTAAAATGGAAATAAAAAAGAATAAAGTAATTGCTACTTTAACAGCAAGCTGATACTCTATGGGGATGTAGCAGTGACAGGTAGCCAGAAGTATGGGCTTTGACTTGCAGGATAAGAGAGTGTATCAGTCATCTCTTGCTGCATAACAAACAACAAAATAACAACAGAATCCTAGTGTCACGCATCTCACAGGCATTTATTTCTTGCTCAGGTGTGTGAAGTTGCCTGGGGCACCTTCACCCTGTTTCTCACTTTGAGGCCCAGACTGGAAGGTCAGTAACTCTCTGGGATAAGTTCTTCTCATGATGCTGTCAGATGCTCAGGATGAGGGAGCCTTACCGTGCAAGTTTGTTCCAAGCCTCTGTCAGTGCCGGAGTCACCAGCATCCTCTTGGCCAAAACCAAGTCATATGGCTAAGCCTGATCTCAGGGAGGAGGAAAGTGCACTCCATCTAGCAAGAGGCCATAGAAGTAAGCACATGGGAACAATTGGGACCAACAATTCTATTTACCACAAACGCTAAAAACATTAGCAGCCGAAGGAAGCATTTGGTTATGAGATTATATGGTGCTACCTTGTTGTCTTTGGCTATTGTCATTTCCCATGCCCCAAGAAACACCAGTTTAGGTTTTCATGCGACTGTGGACTGGATTTAACACATCACGAGGGCATGTTACTATCAGGTAAGGGGTGAGCAGAGATTTAGGAGATTTGGATTCTAAATCTCGGTCAGCTCTTTACTTGTTGAAGGATCCTAGGCAGTTCATGTAATTTGTCTCTGCCTTGGGCATCTTGTTCTGTAAAATGAAAGTACGGGGCTCTTCTATCTCCAGTTCCTTTTACTACTAGGATTTAGATTTCATTCCCTATCTGTGTGTGCAGGTTTCATTTATTGACCCCTTCAGTCCACTTTATATGGCTATGTATTGGAAAGGTATAAAACTTCAGGAAATGCTCAGGAACAACAGAAATGATTTTAGTGCCCAAAGGAGGTTAAGTAGTGGATAGGATTACCAGCACTGAGTCTACGGGACGGCTTAACTTGTGTGTACTCTGCTAAGCAAGATGGAGTAGTGACTGTTGAATGCTGCGTTGGTAGTTACAGAATCCCCCAGTAGGATCTAAGCTCCCTGACAGCAGAGACTGTGCTTTACTTCATCATTCACTTACAGTGCCAAGTACAGTGCCTGACAAGCAGTAGAGTGCATTTGGAATGAATGCAGAATGCAAAAAGCTTCAAATGGGAAATTCATGCAAGTATAGCTTGAAAGTCTCTGCGAGAAAAATGTGGGTTTTCTGGTGCTCCTCTTTAGCGCCTCGTGGTTTGCCTCTGGGGATTTGGCATGTTACAGTAGTCCCAGGGCTGCAGCACCGATGTAGACACCATATACGCTTTGACTCCCTGCTGTGTCTGCAGCACTTCGGTAGGTACTCGGGGTGCAGGAGATGGAAACCTAATCCCCTGCTCCAGTTTTCCAATTGTTGCAGTTTCGGTAATCATGTGCCTCTTTCTGTAACAGAGGCCTGGACAAGGCACAAGGGAGAGACATAGCGGGAGGCAAGATTGAGCAAATTTGGTCAGGAACAAGTTTTAGGGGTTTATGGAGAGCCTCTGGGAAGCATGAAATGGCACAATATATTTTGGTAGCCCACATACAAAGTCAGAAGGGTGAGACAAGGCGTAGAGAGGCAGGCAGGATCAGAGTTGAGGGCCTTGCATGAACTTGATCTTTACCTTTCCAGCCTGGAAAAAGGGAGCCACAGAGGGGTTTTCAGCAGGGTTGAGGATGTGATCAGCTTTGCTTTTTTCAGAAGTAGGGAAGGGGAATGACCACAGAGATGCTGGATGGTACGTATGAAGGACCCCCAGATGACATGTGGCTTGGGAAGAATGGAGGGGTAGGGGGACACCTGGCCTAGCATGAACATCCACTTCCATAGCCTGCCTCAGTCCCTCCTTATTGGTGCCCTGCCCTTCCAAAAACCCAGAAAATGTGATGTGTAGTCATTTAAAACCCCCTTTTTCACAAGCTGACAGAAGCTGGTGTACTACTTCTGAAATACTGCTAGTCCTTGAAGCAGTCTGTTTTAGGTTAGAGAGCTTCAGGTGACAGGATGGGTGTGGTCTAGTCTCAGTGTTGAAGGATGTTATAACCTCGCTTTGGTAAGTTGTCAACTTGGTATGTTTGAAACCACCTTGGTCACTACAGCAATGGATGTTATTTTGATCTTCGGTTTTTAACGTTTGCTTTATCTTGCTATCAGACATTTAGAAAAATGGTTTTTGCACTATTTTGGTTAAGTAGAACATGCCTTTCAGTAAATTGCACTGTATTACTGTGTCAGAATATCTTTTCTGTTGTTCCAGATTTGTTGGTATTTTCATTATTCACTCATGCACATCTTCTAGCTTATTAGGTTCAATGTTGGCAGTATCACTGGTATAATTTGGGGTATCCTTCTACACATTAGTTGCTTGTATTTGCTTGCCCTGCACCTTCACTAGTCACCACTGGTGACTTTCCCTTTGTGCAGTTGATGATGACACAGACTCTTCTTGAAGAAGCTAACAACAACTGGTCAGGGCTTCTAGAGCTACTTATCCATAATTATGGTGGGCACGTGACTGGAGAGAACTGTAAAAGGGAATGCCATGGGGTTTTAGGGACTGGAAAGGTCATGTTGGGTTGGAAGCACCAGGAAAAATACTGCTTGCCCTCTTAAATGGGTGCTGAAGTGTAGGTAGACTTTCAACAGGCTGGGGCAGTATTTGGGCTGGGCAGGGAGGAAATTCAGGGTGGTGGGTGCAGCTGTGACTGGGGGGGTGCTTGTGGGAGAGGGTGAGTGTGGTAAGCGGATTGAGAAGTACAGTGTAGTGGGAGTTGGGTTACTAGAGGTGATGCTGGAAAAAGGGGGGCATGTCCTCATACATCATTTGCATTTAAGAGTGTAGTGCTCTTGGGCAGGGGATTTTTCATATGTGTATTGGTGACAATAATACTGTTAAAGTGTTAAGCACCAACTGTGACACTCTGGACTTAAAATTGTAATGGAGCATCTGTAAACAGATTGGAATTATCCTCAAAATATCCTGGAAATCATCCGCTTATTCCATGATCAGGGAATAAATATGATTTAACAGTGGATTTTGAGAGTTTTATTATTTATTTACTTCTGTAGACATGTACTAGTAACTGACTCTTAGTATTTTTTTTCCTACAGTGTGTGGTTTTGCAGACTAAAAGTGGGGACTGGATTACAGTTAATCGTGTGTGCATGTGTGTGTTTGTGTGTCTATGTCTATATATTAATCATTTTGGAAAATTTAAGTTACCAATTTTGTCAATCTGAAAGCATGCTTAAAAGGACTTTAACATAACGGAGCATAGTTTTCCTAGGAATGCCTGTGCTTTTGCTGTTACAAACTTCAACGCTTAAAAAAATGTTAAATCATATTGTTGTTTTTAGTAAATGGTAAAGAATATCACTACCCAGTATTACTTACTTGATTTTCAGTAAATGACAAAATACGTACCAGTTTGTAAATTCTGGAAACAAAGAATTTGGGTTTCTATGGCATTTAACAAATGTGATTATTCATAGCAAAATCTGCATTCCCGTAGCAGTTTAAGAGGAAAGCAGTCTGTCAAAGAGGAACCAGTTGGGTTTTAGAAAGGAGGAATTAACATATAGTTGTTTAACTCTCCGTAATGTTAAATAAGTATACTTTTGGTTTCTGTCTAAGGGGGGAAAAATAACATTTTAACCCAGTGGTTTGTGGTTTATTCTTCCACATAGAACTGTATTTAGGGATGACAGTAATATTTACAAATATGTGAGCAAATACAGAGCTGTCTGGTTTAGAGCCATATTGCCTGTTATGACATTTTCAAAGAGAGCTTCCCGCAGGGAAAGGCTTGTGATGATTAAGTAGCATCACCTTTCAGTCATCTGCAGCATAGATTGCATGTCTGCCCTTTTGTTGATGGTGGTGGCTTGGTGTCCTTGACTAGTACCAATCTGACACTAGGCTGAAAACGTCCAAATCAATTCTAATATAGGAGTGTAGATCACATAAGAAGGTAAACATGCTGAGAGAATCACATACAGAAAATACCATGTATTCCAAAGCTTAGGAGAATTAAAAAAAATCATCTGGCATCAAGGTAATTATGAGATAATTGGGAGTTACATGCAGTCATATGTGCACATTACCTAGCATGTACATACATGCACATATATATACAATACCACTATTCAGAGTTTCCAGAAGATGGACTTGTAGGAACAAGTAATGACATTCAATTCTTAACACACTTAAAAGTGTTCATATAAGTGCTTCTTGGGTGGCAAGTTTGTGTTTTTTTTTTATTCGAAGTTGAAACACTTCAGGCTAATTCTATCATATTAAACATAAATCAAACATTAAAAAAACCAACTTTCCCCTGCTTAGCACGAAAGCGTTTAGGGTATGTCCTTGTAGCAACACCAGCATCAACTGTAGCAGCTCCCCAGTTGACCTTCAGTTTCCCAACATACACATTAGCCACGCCCTCCATGTCCTCCAAAGCCCTTACTCGTTGAACATGGCATTCTGACTGCTTGAGCTGGCCTCTGGTGCCCGGCATTAGTTGTCTTTTTCTTGGAATTGGTTTGCAGTTATACTTGTTTTCCCAATTAATTAACTAATAAATGAACCCATTAAACACGAATGAAATACTTGTTTTTAGGAAAACAAAGTGGAACATTTTGGGAAGACCTACGTTGCTGATAAATTAGGTGTGATCAGATCCTATAAAAGATTAGGAGGAGAGCGTGGAGAATTCTGTAGTTGGATCGCTGTGCTATGAGTAGATTCCTTCTCCACTTTAAAGAAATGGGAGATGTTAATACTTGGTGACAATGCAATGTAGATTTATAAGAAGGGCTGGAAATCCAGCCAGAGGACATCCTCTCAAAGGTTTTTATTTTATCGCAAGCACATTTACATGTATATTTTTAAGGTAAATGTTTAAATCCTGTGTATCATTTTAAAGAAATTCTGTACTTTATCTTGTCTTTTTGTTTTTAATGTTTATTTATTTATTTTGAAAGAGAGAGAGAGAGAGAGAGAGAGAGAGAGAGAAAATCCCAAGCAGGCTTAGCGAAGTCAGTGCAAAGCTTGGTGTGGGGGCTCCGATGCTTAACCGACTGAGCCACCCAGCGCCCCTGGCTTGCCTTTTTTCTCTTCTCTTCTTCTCTTCTCTTCTCTTCTCTTCTCTTCTCTTCTCTTCTCTTCTCTTCTCTTCTCTTCTCTTCTCTTCTCTTCTCTCCTCTCCTCCCCTCCCCTCCCCTCCCCTCCCCTCCCCTCCCCTCATTAATTGACCAACTAGGGTTTTGATCTGGTTTGGATTCGACTGGATAACAGACATATTTTGACCTTACAGTCAGTATTACCAAAAAGCCACATCAAATGTACTTAATTTGTGATACATCTTGTTTCTTCTTATCACCTTGTATTGAAATGATAGATTTATCTTATAACTGTGTTCTGAGAGCAGTAAAATGGGAATAAAAGACATCGGTTTAGTAAGAAGTTGAAAGAGGCTTGGAAGATTGTTGCCAGGGCCTTCCATTAAAATGGCTGAGGAAATGGCCCTGACGCTGGTGTAGCTGTTGAGTGACTAGGACAGTGAGAGGGTGAGAGGGTGACTTGAGTGTGTGTTGTGGCTGTTGTATTCATATTCATCCCTTACTCAGCCCATACAAATTTGCCTCTAGATTGGAACCTTGAACTCTACTGATTTTATGATAGTGTGAGTATCATATAGAAAATTGTGCTTATCAAGTCAATGGGCTTGGTGTAGTATGTTTTTGTTTTGTTTTATTTTGTTTTGCTTTGTTTTGTATTTAGGGCCGTCTTTACATGTGTCAGCTAAAACGGATGTATTGTCAATCTCCGGCAGCAAACCCTGGAAAAACCTTAAAATGTTTGGCAGTTAGTGGCCAAAGATGGTGTTAGGGACTTTGTAAATCATGCCTGCTAGATAGAATGCATTGTGTTGGGATGAAATGAAAAGAACAGGGTTTTGTTTTTGTTTTTTTTTTAAATTCTAAATGATTTACTTTTATTTACTTTTTAAAGTAAGCTCTAGGCCCGGTGTGGAGCTTGAACTCACAATCCCAAGATCAAGAGTCTAATGCTCTACCAGCTGAGCCAGCCAGCTGCCCCTCTAAATGATTTTGTGTAGAAAAAATCATGAGGATTAAAAAACTGTATTAACAGTTGAAGATAAATGGTCTCCCCAATGGTGTTTGAAATAATCTTTTATATTGCTTACGTGAATCTCATTCTCTTTTACATTAAACATGTACATTGATTATGCATCTTCACATGTTTTTCCTCATTCAATCCCCAAGGGATCTGTATTAATGAGTTTTATGCTTTGAACTTAAAATTTTTTCTTATCCTCAAAAGTGAGACTGGGGAGAAAGGGTTTTTCATATTTCCTTTGAGAGCTTTTATTTATCTCATATACCTCTGTCTTTTGAAAATTTCTTTTTTTTTTTTTTAAATTTTTAATGTTTTATTTATTTTTGAGAGAGAGAGACAGCGTGAGCAGGGGAGGGTCAGAGAGAGAGGGAGACACAGAATCCGAAGCAGGCTCCAGGCTCTGAGTTGTCAGCACAGAGCCCGATGCGGGGCTTGAACCCACGAACCGCGAGATCATGACCTGAGCCGAAGTCGGACGCTCAACCGACTGAGCCACCCAGGCGCCCCTGAAAATTTCTTAAGTATATAGCAGGCCTGATTTTTGCAGATGATGAGTTTAAGTGCTAGAGAATAGATTTCACTATCCCTTGGTTCACTTCGTGGTTCCATCACTCACATTCACCTTCAGAAAGTTATGGAGAGGAAGCGTAACTGACAGCTAAGGTGTAGGTTGGTTATTAAATCTGTAGCTGGTTAAAAAAAAAAGGTTTAAAATTTAATTTGTTCATATGATGATGGAACTGAAAATAAAAAGAAAACCAGAGTGCTTGTCTTTTGCTGAACTTTACATGAATTTTCTGTGTGTGATTTCAACCAATGCCGCTTGGCTCTGGAGGTTATATATATATAATTTCATTATTAACAACATATGTACTTCCATAGAGTTCCAGTTACTTTTTTTTTTTTTTTTTAAGATTTTATTTTGCGGTGCCTGGGTGGCTCAATCTGTTGAGCGTCTGACTTGTAATTTCAGAGTGGCTCAGGTGGCTCAGGTCATAATCTCATAGTTCTTGAGATCTAGCTCCACATTGCAGAGCCTGCTGGAATTTTTCTCTTTATCCCTCTCTCTCTGCCCCTCCCTTGTTGTCACACGCATGCTCTCTCTCTTTTTCAAAATAAATAAATAAACTTAAAAAATATTTTATTTTTAAGTAATTTCTGTTTCCCATGTGAGTCTCGAACTCACGACCCCTAGATTAGGAGTCGTATGCTCCAATTGAGCCAGCCAGGCCCAACTTAATTTTTAGCCACAGTTCTCATGATTTTTTTTTTTTTTTTGATTACATAGAATAGGTCTGAACTGAGGATCTTTGGTGATATATCCATTTCAAAGTATTTAACAAATCAAGATGTTAATGATAAAAACGTGCTTATACAAAGATATGCTTTTAGTTATTGCTTTATCTTTTCAAAAGAACAGCAAAGCAAGAATGACATCTTGTAAAACATGTGCCAAAAAGTGCCAGTCTGACAAAAAAGGCACTTAACCATTGAGAATTTTAATAAGAATTTCAAATGATGTTACAGGGAAGTGTTCGTGTTTAATGCGTTGAGCAGCTCAGAAGATTTTGTTCATGTTTCTTGGAGACTTGATGAGAACAAATTTGGCTTTAAATTTGTATTTATAACTTAAAAAATATGATCATTAAAATTTGAAAAATAGGGGAGTGGGCTATATTATATATATATATGTATATATATCTTTAATGTAACAAATGTGAATGTTTTAGTTCCATTTTTCTCTTTTGTTCCAATGGAACAAAAATGTTCCATTTTCTTTTCTGTGCATTATCTTTTAAAAATCACTGCTAAATACTATGTATAACACTTGCGAACTTGCTTTTGATTAATAGAGTAATAAGTTCATTCAGGGAATAATATAAAATATCATTGGCATGACTAGAAGTGGCTTGAGCAGATAAAAATTAGCTTCAAGTCAAAAGCTAAATTCCTCTTTTCATATTATCTACTGTCATCATTTAGAGAAAAGAAGCATGCCTCATCTTAGGGATTCTTATTTAATATCTCCCAAAGGCTGGGCTTTAGCAAACCAATTTATCATTTGTCATTTGGTAGAAGTTGTGGTCTGGTGAAGGGGGAGGGAGATGGATGCAGGCAGAGAAGGCAAACAGGAGGTGGATTGAGTTTTAATCTGTGCCTGTGGGATAATTTTACGCACCGACTGGACGTGGCTCAGGCTCATGTTTTCAGACCTCGTTCTGTCCAGGCGTTAATTTCGGGTTTTCTGTCTTTCCAGCTTTTATTTGTAGTGAATTTCTTTAAGAGGGACCACTGTTGATTAGTTGCTAATCATCTATAATTTGTGATGATTAGAAAGTCTGAATTAAATATTGGATCTGTTAGATCTGATTTGGACAGAAATTTCAATGCCCAATTTCGTGGATTGCCTGTTTTAATCATCGTTGGTGATATGCAAATTGAGCTAGAGTCTTGAATATGAAAAGTACCTTCGGAGTAAATGAGACATAAATGAGACAGTTTGGCAGCTCCATTAACTCTTTCTGAATACTAGGCTGCTATTTAGTCTACCCAAACAATAATTTACTAAGTTTAGCATACCCAGACAGTAATTTGCAAAGTAATACCTTGAAGATGCTAGAAAGAGTTAATGAAACTTCTGAAGTACCTTGTGTTTTCTTGGAGAACCTGTGTCAGCATTTATAGTGGTTGTACTTGAGAAAAAGTGTCCTTACATTGAATGCTGATTGCAGGAATTGTTGCTGAATTTATGCTCCTATCTTTGGGTTTTTGTCCCACTCCTGTGCTATCTGTGGCCCTTTTTTGCAAGACTCTTTTCTTATTCTGAGTGAGTGTTCCCTAGGGTTCAGGCCTGTACCTCAGGCTGTTTGGTGGTGGTCTCTCTTCTCACCAGATTTAGCCAGGTGCCTCGATACAAACACATGGTTTCTGGACACCATTTCGTTCTTGTGGTCTTGTTCTTCACCTCCCGTATTCTCCTGCATCTACCTCTCCACATCTTTCTCCCCAGCTTTCAGTCTAATTTTCAACCAGCTGGTGACCAAACCAACTCATCGTCCTCCGTAAAACCGGTCCCCCCACCCTCCACCCCCCACTTCATTATATTTTGAACAGCACTTACTGCCACTCTTTTCAGCAGTCTCATTTGGGATCCAGCCTCATTGGAGGAGCATGTGGATGAAACTCCCTTGGGGTCTCACCTCTCTCCCTTCCCTGTGGTGCTTGCCAGCTCATTTCTGGGTCTCTACATTGGGCTTGCTGCATTCAGAGTCCTCCTTCCTTACTCTGCTCTGGGCAGGCTACCGTGTCAGATGCCTTGACCTGTCACTTGAATTATTCATCTCAAACACCTTCAGATAGTCTGTACTGGGATTCCAGGCCACTCACCATCTGAAAGGCCCGTCTATCGAGCTTCCTTTCCTGCAGACTCCTGTACCAGCCCCCCTTCCATGTGGTAAGACTATATCCCCACTCCTGTAGTTGTCTTACTATTCTTCACACCCAGCAGGGCATGCCTTTTTCCCTGTGCACACTGGTCCTTCTGGAAGTATTCAGTGGAGAAGCCAGGCCCAAAAAGGTATGTTCTGCACAATTCCATTTGTATGAATTTCAGTAAACAAGCAAAACTAGTGTCTGAGCTAGTTCAGGATAGTGCTTACCTGTGGGGATGGGGCTGCTGGCTGGGTGGGGCATGAGAGAGCCACCCACCACTAGGGTGCTGGAAATGATTTGGATGGTTGTTGCATGGGGGTATACAAATGCAAAAATGCATAGAGCTGTACATGGCAGAAACCAGTGCTTGGCTCTATGTAAATTAAGCATCAATAAAACATAGACTAAAACAGTGTGCACCTTCTAAGGCTGTGATAGGTTTAAATTCGATAACGAGTTTAAAATGCTGAGCATAGAGGCTGCTGTGAGGGGAAAAATCCCCATGCTGCAGTAGGATAGAGTTGTTTTTCTCCTGAATTGTGTAGTAGATATTACCCAACAAGACTAATTTTGCAAATAATTTGACCTTGAAGACCATTTTTTTTATTACATTCTTTACTTGAATCTTTATTGTCACATTTATTGCTCAGTTGATATTGTTGGTTTAATGTGGATACCTGTTTCTATTTGTTCAGCGTACATTTTTGATCATCAGTAGTAATAGTGGCAAGTGTGGTGTGTTGTGGAAAGCTTGTAACAGTTTTAATGTCCCGTTCCCCGCCCCCCAGAGTTGCACACATCAAAAGAAGGATTTCGAGTTTATTTTAGAAGTGTTTTACACAAGCTTAAGTTTGGAGTTATTTCCCTGGTTAGCAGGGAAGCATCCATAAATGAGACTTAGGGGAAGGCATATTACATCTCAGTCTGGGGGAGACTTTCTTAGCAGAGCTGTTAAAATGGGCTTAAATGATTTTTAAATAATAAATGTTTTGCAAGATGATGGTTAGCAAACTTTCATGTGTGTATGAATCACCTGGGGATCTTGTACAAATGTGGGTTCTGACTCATCAGGTCTGGGGGAAGCCTGAGGTCCTGCATTTGTAACCAGCTCTCAGGTGCCGTTGCCGGTCCCCGAACCACACTTTGAGTAGCCCAGAATTAGTGACATTACAAAGGGCAAAGCAAGAACAACTCAGCTCATAAAAATCACCCTACCAATTTGGGTGGATAGTGACTGTGTGAGCGAAATTTGTATGAATATAACTGAAAGAACCCATTCAAGAAAGTACTAACTCTTCTTTTAAAGCTTTAGTATTACGTGATTTTTTTTTTCATGTTAGTGGGCCAGACTGGTTGATTTCATTAATTTGTTTTTGCTCCCTCTTAAATAATGTTGTATCAGTTGAAATTGTCATGAATTCAATCAGAATTTTTAGGGAAAGAAATTTAAAAATAACTTGGAATCATTTGTGACTGCCCCTCCTAAAAAATTAAATAAAATAAAAAACCAGAAAAACTAAACTAAATACCACTGGCAAGACACAGTCCTTCCCCATTTGTCACCATGTTCCGTGAACAATACTTGACAAGATAACCACCGCTGTGCCGTATGCCGTTTGAAGAGCCAATTTCGCTACCTCGTGTTCTCCCACTTGCTGCGGGTAGATTTCCATTCCCCTTCTCTGAACTGGGACCTATTTTATTCCGTTGTTCCCTCTTGCTTGTCATATTCTTGACTCGGTAGAGGATGATTTTATACCCTGTCAGACTTTAACATCTGTCGGGCTATGATTTGAAACTGAGAAAAATCCAAGTTACAAATTGAAGATGAGATCCAGCCCTTTGATGTTGGGAAAGCAATGCTGTCAGGGGACTTGTCCCCAGAGCAGTGCCCGCCAGCCCGCCACTAGCCTGCCTGCTGTTACAGGGTAACAGGAAGAATGCAGCTCTTCCTGGGCACATTCCTTTCTGTTTGGGACCGAAGTACCAGACGCACACATTATTAAATTACTTAATGAAGATTTTGTAGCACATCTCTAATCCCTTTCAAAAGGCCCTTTCAGCCCAAGAAGGGTGTGTGGGGGCAGGGAAGGAGGAGAAGAAGAGAGGGGAGCTTTCACATCTGTGACCCTCAGGATGCATGTGAGTGCTCCAAGGCTGGCTGTTTCTTTTCACCCCTGAATTGGCAGACGGGACCAGTGCAAGCTCATGGGAAGGGTCTTTAGGGGGCAGGACCCTTTACCAAGGGGAGAGTGCAGGGGTTCTGCTTCAGCCTTGACTCAGTATTGCCATTTACATTCAGACACAGGAGATCATCGTTAAGCTGTGATTAAGAGCCTCCAGAGTGTGGGCTGTGGTTTACAGACCCTGATATCTTAGTGGGCTCTGCTCACACTGGTAAAAATAGGCTCCAGTGGTCTCTGTCAGAATCATGTGTAATTGAATTATGTAGATGGTTCCAATAATAAAGATACCTTCACCTTCCTATCACCTTCTCATTGGAGAGATCTCTGCCTTAGAAAGTAAGAGAGCATACAGAAAGTTTGGGTGGCCATGAACTTGTCTCTTCTATCAAACTCTGAGACTTTATCTCTAATGATAACAAGAATAGTGGTCCTAAATACTAAACACGGTTATTGTTGGGATTGATTGAGATAATATATATGGAAAGACCATGGACTTTAAAGTATTAATCACATATAGTTATTTGTAAATAATAGTCCTCCAGGGTTTTGCTTTCCGTAAATAGTCCTTCCCATGTGTTCAGGACTAAGTCGGCAGAAAAAGAGCAGTCCATTCCTGCTTGCACTGTGCTGGGGCAGGTATGGAGTGCTTTGAAATGCTGTGCTGTCTTTGAACAGAATGAGGGTGACCGGAAAGACAGGGAAGGATTAATGGTGAGATGGCATTGGGGACAGTGAAGAGAATGGTTGTGCATATTGTAGACTTTCTTCCTGAATACCATAGTGCTTACATGATCACAAACAAATCAGGAATTATCAGCGATGTTTAAAAAGTAGGTGTGACTTCTCTGTGTTGCTGGCTTGGAATGTAAGCTGGCTGAGAACAGAGCCTGCCCAGTGCTGTGTGTATTTAGTACAGTGCAAACTGGGATTGTTGGGTCATTTGGAGAAGGTGGCCCTGATGGTAACAGTGATAACCTTACCCTTGAACCTCACTGGGCCAGCCACTGAGCTGCTCCGTGCTCAAAGTACATGACCTTACTGGAAACTATTGTCCTCATTTTATAGTGGAGGAAACAGAAAGCTTAAGTAATTTGTCTAAGGTCATATAACGAGTAACTGGCAGGGATTTGAGTCAGGATCTCCAAAAAAGGCCACATTGCTTCATAAGTCTAGTTTTTAAAATTTTATTCCTCAAATAAGGAATAGCCCACAAAGACTTTAAGATAGTCTTCCAAAGGCTTACATTTTTACTAAGGCACACCAGCCTATGGAAAGAAATGGTGTCAGGTAATAGTACCAGTAATTACATAGCTGGATTAGAGCAGCCCTGCTCCATTGTCTTGGCTCGGGCTTTCTGGTGGGCTGTGGGGACAAAAGCCTCAGGACTCCTGGGAAACAACCCAGTGCCCATTTGAGAGCAAATGGGGGTTAATTTCCTTCTCATGTAAGGAATGATGAGCTTTCACGCAAATGAACACGTGGTCCTTTTGGCCACTCAAGAGGACTTAAATCAGGTTCCATAACTATCACCCTTTACTGTCCCTTTGTTGACTGTGCGGTTCCCCCCTGAGCCCAGAGCAAATTCTGTTGTATTAAATAGTCACAATGCTTTTATACTTAATTAGGCTTAAACTCCCCCCCTCTCCAAATTATGTTGACATTTCTATAGAGCCTGTCAATCACCAGAAGGAAAAAGACTCACATGTCACTGTTTTGTAGCTAGCAGACCAAGTTGTGAAATAAACATACCTTGAAATGTGACTTTCATACCTCATGTTTTTTATGGCCTTGCTACTTAAAGTATGGTCCATGGATTGGGCTGATGGCATCAGCCTCACCAGGGAGCCTGTTAGAATCTCAGTCTTGATCCCAAGTATACTGAATCAGAATCTGCATTTTGACAAGATGCCAGGTGATTCCCAGGCATGTCCAAGTATCAGAAGCACTGGTTTTTATGGTCCTCAAACCCATCCAAGTTAATGTTTATGCTTATTGAAAGGAGGCTTCTTTCTTCTCTACAAAGCCCATTTCAAGGATCAAATATTCTGTTTTAGACCTGGGCCCTAAAGAACAGATATCTCAGGTTTAGCTGTTTAGCATCAAGGGGCATTTTGCCATTTCTAGCAGTTTGACTTATTTATTAAATCTCTGCATCTGTCTCAGTTTTCTCTGTATTGTGTACTCCGTTTGTGATGCAAAGCTAGTAGGATGTTTCTTTATTTGGGGAGAGGAGTTAATCTTGGCCTTTTGAGTGTAAAAATCTCAACCAGATAACAAACATCGTACGTCATGTAGACCCCATTGAAGATGGAAGCCCATGAAGCAGTTGTGTTATCCCGATGGCTCCTCCTCCAGCTGCACAACTTCCTCCTCCATCTTGTGCGCTTCCTTAGAGGGGAGTGTGAGGCACATAGGAAGGTGTTACGTGAGCACACGCAGAGGTGCTCTGCTTCTTTGTTTACTGTCTATGCATCCTGCCCTCTCAACAGACAGCCTGGGCCTGATCCTTCTCATTTACTGGCTTTGTCATCATGGCCTCAGTTTTCTTCATCCCAAAAGGAAGGTGTTGGATTCATATACTCTGGAGAAACTCACCAACCCATTTTTACCCTCTCCAGCCAGCTCTTCATGGCCCATGGTCATTTCTGACACCTCTGCTTTCTACTCTTTTCTCCCTTCTCCACCTTTGCTGCCCTGCCTTCTGCTAGGCTCCTCCTGTCCTCACTTACCTCCTTAAACACCAGAGTAGCATAGAAGTGATCAGTGTGTGGTTTTTGTGTACTATCAAGGAGGGAGATTCCAAGTTCAAGGACTCAGAGTTGAACTCGCGCATTTATGTGAATTTATATTGTCTCCATTTGGTATACAGTTCTCTTGGGAGTGCTTCAAGCAGAAGTAGCCCTTGTTTGTTTGTTTTGTTTTAGGGAGGAGGGCTCTCCTATTTTGAGGGAAGAGGGCTCACTAAGTCCTCTTCAAATTCAGAGAAAGTAGGAAATCTTGGATCATGTTAGTATTAACTGTGGGTTGTTGTCAGCCCAGCCCTTTAGTCTAAGGGGACCTCATTAGGCAGTGCTCTATAATGATGACAGGGTGGCTTAAAATGTCTAACTAAATGTAAATGATCTCAGAGCCAGTAGTTGAGTTTCACATGAAAGCCAATGAAACATCTAATTAAGGAGCAAAGGAGGATGTCAGAAAGATCCAGAGTCCTGAATTTTTGTTATATTGCGGTGGATTTTACTGGAAGCCAGAGGATTCTTTATAAACAACAAAAAACTTAGTTTTTCCCTTTTCTTTACCTGCGGAGTAAATAGAACCAGCTCATAGGTCAGAATGTCCAGTAGTTTGTATTACTTACTACCAGAGTTCAGATTTGAACTTGAAATATTTTTAAGCACACTATACAATGGTAAAAGCTTTTCTTTACTACATGTATAATTACCTTGCTAAGCTTTTTTAAGCGTTACGTAAGGAGAAAACAGTAACATCTTGGAATGATTGTAAACTGGCACCTATGACCCCGGAAGTGAACTGTTTTCTAATTACTGTATTATATGTGTGACTTAAGGTTCTGCACTCCTCCTTGAATCTTAGATTTTAAATGGTACTATTCAAAATGCTTTCTTCTATTCTTGAGGCATAGTTGATACTTTAGAGGTGTTAAGTTTAATATACATAATTGTTGTGTAGGCTGTGAAATTATTGCTTATTAGATTAGTAATATCATAAGCTATGTACCTTTTAATTATGTTTAATAATGTGAGACCCAGAAATGCCCCCTCTGTGCTCCTTGAAGATTTCATGGCAGGACAGTAGGGGCGCATCATCACTGTTAAGCAGTAAAGCAATAAAAGGGACTGGAAATTGGGGATTGGGGTTATTGAAACTGGAAAACAAGAGAGAATAACTTGTAGATTCATTATGGTGACTAAAAAAGTGGTTTTCCTGGCTGTGCTAAGTACTTCAGAAGGACAAACCAGGGTAAGAGTGTTAGTCCAGTAGCTCACATCCGAGGCAGGGCTCACCTGATGTCAGAGTTCTTGTTGTTGAATTGGAGCTATTCAGAAAATGTTCCTGAGGCATGTAGAAATCAGGGCATCCTTCTGTCAGCCTTTCTTCCGCCTTGCTTTCACTGCCTTTCAAAAAGAGAGCAATCTTTGTTCTGGATCTTTGAAATATGGATCGATCTGTTGCTTTTCAAAATTGCATATAACTCCCTCAAAGGTACTGTGGGCCTGATTCACAAAGCAGATGGTGGGCAGGAAGCACCTTTCTCTGTATCCTGAGTTTTGATAAGTTTTTGTTTGTTTGTTTGTTTGTTTGTTTCATAGTAGAGGACCAGGTACACAGGTTCTCAAATTAATTTGCCTGGAGTTGAGTCATCTGAGAGCTGTTGGAGGAGGAGGTGAGAGTAGCATGGGGTTTAAATGAGACAGGCATCGCACGTTATGGCGCCTCCAGCTTCGAAGAGTAAGACGTACATAGTGTTGTTGGATGGAGATGTCCATTTGTGAGCATTCAGCAAACCTAATGATTCATTTCATTTAATCTGCTTGCAAAACTTTAACTTATTTGTCGACCAACAATTTCAAGTCATCTTCGCTATAAAGTTATATATGCTCTTCCTGGGAAATAATACACAGCCAGCAGCTAGTGGGGACAGTATGAGAAGTGAGAGATTGATTAACTCCAGCCATTCCACCCTGGTATGCACAACCTCTTGGGGGTGTGTGTGTGTGTGTGTGTGTGTGTGTTGTTAGCCCTGATTTTTTTGTTTTTAAACTGTATGACCATTTATGTGCAGCCCTGTTTTTTGTTTATAATTGTATGACCATTTATGTAGAGTTCCAAATAGTGGAAATAAGTTATGGTGAATAAAAATCATAGTAGAGGCTGGCACTGTTGGGGGAAGGAGGAGTTGGCAGAGTGCTAGATCAACTGGAGAAGAACACAGGGAAATTTCAGGGGTGATGGAAGTGTCCTCTTCTGGATTGGGCTAGTGGTTCCATGGGTATACGCAATAGCCAGATACAACGGTCTCTTAAGATCTGTGCATTTAATTTACTGTAAATTGTACCGACCCCCAAATGTGGAATGCTTCGTAAATGTGTCATCCTTGTACAGGGACCATGTCACTCTCCTCTGTATCATTCCAATATTAGTATATGAAGCACAGTACAGCCTTTCTTGTTAGTTGAAATTTTAAAGTTTTTTTTCCCATAGAAGACTTAGATTTGGTTAAACAATACAGTGATTGGAAAGATGATGTAGTCACACTCTGAAATATCTGTAATGATTTTGACTTCAGGTAAAATATGCACTGGAACCTCTTAGCACATATAATTTTGTAAAAGAGAAGTTTTCTTTATTGGAGTTATTAAAGGTTTTCTTTCTTTCTTTTCTTTCTCTTTTTCTCTTCTCTTCTCTTCTCTTCTCTCCTTTTCCTTTACTTTTCTTGTGTATTTATTTTGAGAGAGAAAGAGAAAGAGAGAGAGAGAATATCCCAAGAAGGCTCTGCACTGTCAGCACAGAGCCTGACACAAGGCTTGATCCCATGAACCTGTGAGATCATGACCTGAGCTGAAATCAAGAGTTGGACACTTAGCTGACTGAGCCAACCCAGGTCTCCCCATTAGATGATTTCACACTGAGATGCTCCAGGGCAAAGTTCAGTGTGTTTGTAGAAAAGTCCTGTTTCTTCTGGAATTCTCAAAGAGATAAAAAGTAGCAAATCCAGGATGAAAAGTATTTTAATTCTAGTATCATATATGAATTCCCACAACAGTGGTCATGTCTAAATATGCACAGACTTTCCTTACTGTATCTCCTTCTTACTCACGGAGTCACTGTATACTAAATACCGAGGCATCCATGCCTGGCCTAGTCCTGGGGGCTGGAGGCCCAGCAGTAAACAACACTCACAGAATTCACACCCATGTGGAGGTTACAGTCCCAGTAGGAGAGATGGATAAAAAGTGCTTTAGAAAAAGTAAGGCAAGGAGAGTGGGGGGTGGGGGGATGACCCTCGATTTGAGGGTGGCCTTATTGGGGTACATTCATGCAGACACCTAGTATGATGAGGTCTTCTCTTGGATCTTTTGAATTTTGCACCACATGCTTATATTTCCTCATCACAAATAAATGAGCGCCTGCAGGGGAGGGGACGACACAGGGCCTGAATGTCGGGAAGAGACCCTGAGGGCGTCTTAGAGGCTGTCCACTGTGTGCTCTCTCTCAGTAGTGACTCTGCATCTCTTCAGTTTGCCTTGAGAGCTACATTTCGCCCTGCCCTCTAAGGAAGAAGAAGAAACTATTTCCTGACCTTTTATTCCGTTTTTCAATCAAATAATAGCACACATCCAGGGAAATTACGGTTGGCAAAAATAAGAAAACGTAGTAAAATTACAAAGTGACTGGCCTTTAATGGTGTTACATTTTCTGTGGTCATAGGCCCCATTGGCTGTTTCTTGCATCAGCCTCTACTCTGCTTTCTGTCCTTCCCTGACCCTGGTTGGCCTGCTGGGTAAGGCCAGCACTAGGATTCCTGTTCCAGGCCTTGGGCCGCCTTGCACACCACCCTACTCGTCACTGCCTCTGCCTCTGGCTGTCTCTGGAGCTTCAGTGGCTCACAAGGGCTCAGTGTGGCTGACGATGATCGTCAGTAATGGTTTCTAACCTTTGTGAGGCTTGCTTTCCCTATGAGCTGCTGCCTGTCTGGACCGTGTCTGGACCGAATTGTAGCACTATGTGTCTGGAAGGTGGGAGCCACTAGGAAACTGTCCTACAACATTGCCACCCTTCAGCAGCAAGCTACCAGCTCGCCCTCTTCCGAAGTGTGCGTCCTGTTTTGGGTTTCTCGGGGCTCCCCCTTCCCCCTTACTTGTTGGCAGAAGGGCCTCTTTGTTTCTCAGTTGGTTTGCAGAGCAGAAATCATAGACTTCTGGTAAACTTCTTGAGTGGTCCTCCCTTTCTGCTGGGACTGCTTGTCTTCCTGGCCTGCACTCATCCTTCATCCATCAGCCATGCCCCATACCTCCAGAGGTCTTGCTGACCCTTTGCATTGCATTTTTTTCGTGGTTTTTTTGTTTGTTTGTTTGTTTGTTTTTTTGAGAGAGAGAGGGACAGAGTGAGCAGGAGAGGGTCAGAGAGAGAGGGAGATACAGAATCTGAAGCAGGCTCCAGGCTCTGAGCTAGCTGTCAGCACAGAGCCCGACGCAGGGCTCAAACCCACCAACCGTGAGATCATGACCTGAGCCGAAGCCAGACGCTCAACCGACTGAGCCACCCAGGTGCCCCTGCATTGCATTTTTTGCAATACCTACCACCTTAAGAACCAGAAAGGAATTAAAAGGAAGACGGCCGTGGACATTAGGTAGAAGAGGATTTTGCTGGCCAGTATACAAAGTGAAATGTTAAATGAAACTTGTCCTGTGCCAGGTGAAATGTTTAGTTAAACTAAGCCCACCCCCTTCCCCAGACAATTTGTTTTCTTGAAAAAAAGCTGCACAGGGGGCATTTAGTACAGTTCTTGGTATGTTGTTTAAACTGGGACGGAATATCAGCCTACACCGCCACTTCCCCATCGTGCTTCCCGGCAGGTCTGAGCCGTCGCAGCAAGTTCTAGACTTTGAGACTGCTGGGTAACCTGGGCTGTGGAGGTGGAAAGCTAACCTCTATCTGTTACATTTTCTGGGTCTGTGCTGTGTTTGGCTTAGCTTTAGCTTCCTCTTGTTCTGCATTTGAGTTGACATATTTCAGTTCTTGCTGGGCTGCCGCTGAGAGTTCTTAGTATCTGTCCTGCAGAGTAGTGTTAGGCCCCTAACAGTATTTCCTCCTCAGCCTGGGTGGGATGACTAACGTGGGTCCGGTTATTTTAGACTCACAGACCTTTACAGGACTTGAAGGGTCTCTGGAGGCCATCTGTTTACTCAAGGGAAGCTCTGAGTAGCAGAGAGGTTAAGGCTGTGCCCGAGGTCAAGGCTGTGCCCGAGGTCAGCAGGCTGGTTAGTGACACCAGGTAGAGCAGGGTTTCTTGGCTGCCAGCTCAGTATCCTCTCCTACCGGCCGCATCACCTTGCAAGCTAGCTGAAGGCAATTCTCTTGTCTTCATTCTGCACCCTTGACAGATGAACACTTCTCTAAAACTTGAGTTAGTTTAGCTCTGAAGGAGTGGGCCTTCGGATAATGGTCATTTTGCAAAGAAAGCTATTTTAGGGAGGGTGGCTGCCAGGAGTTATTATTTAAAAAGGGACCCAAGAGTCTTAGCAAGGAGAGGATTTCCCTGTTTGAGCCATTTAAGTCATGGTATAAATTTCTCTCATGGTGTTTTGTTTGCATCGTTTGGCTTAGATGTTGTTAGATGTTACTGGCTTAATCCAATTCCTTGTTTTGTGAAAATAGGTTTTTTGTTTATCCAAGTGGGCTTGTCTTTGTCAGTGTGCCGGAATAGTCATTCTTGGACTGAAATGATGGCTTTTGAAACTCTCTGCTATGTTTTCAGGCATGCCATAGGGGT
Source organism: Cryptoprocta ferox (assembly GCA_028646485.1). NCBI lineage: Eukaryota > Metazoa > Chordata > Mammalia > Carnivora > Eupleridae > Cryptoprocta > Cryptoprocta ferox. The sequence continues at coordinate 59,072,627 of CM053574.1, forward strand.
TGTAAGATAATACTGTTGTTACCAGGAGGAGTTGGGTAAGGGCCATGAACACTGGGGAGAGAGAGGAGAGAGGCTGCTATAGGACAGAATCGCAGATTTCTGCTAAAGCTTCTTGATTGCAAGTTACGGCAAAGGAGTAGGACTTGCGGCTCTTCCCATCCCTTGTATCTGCGTCTTCACGTTGTTTCCAAGCGCCCCTCGGCTGCCTGCTGCTTTGGGCCTGGTCCAGTCGTGCTCTGGTGACCAGCACCAGAAGCCTGACACCTGTCCTGCTTCCTGCCAGTTCCGAAGAGCTGAGCTCCCAGCACGCGGGATCAATGGGGCTCCTTGAAGACTCGTCTGTTGTTGACACACAGAAGCACATTTCCTCTTTCTGACCTTCCAGACAGAGTTACTGTGGAGGCTTTGAAATTTGTTCTGAGACGAATACACTCAAAGGATTCCGTTAATCTATTCTGATTTACTTAGGAGGCGGCCGCGTTCATTATTTGACTTATGTTAGTGGTTAATTAACCAAACTAGAACATGTTTCCTTTTTACAAATTGAATGCTGAGAGAGTAACAAAGACCAAATATTTTGCAACACACAGATCCTTGAGTTTGACTCTGAAATAGTATATTTTATTTTGCAGCCGCTTCCGGTTTTAGTGACAATTAAATGCTGTTTCTATTATTAGCAAGTTTGGAATTTTAAGTAAATTGAAATGGAAATGAAAGTTGTTTCTAAAAATAATGCTAACTGTGTTTATGTGAGTTTTACCGTTGTCTTTGTCTTGTTTTTAATTCTGTGTCATTGGTCAGGAAGGCCTTGACTGGGGGGAAATGTGAATTTTTTGCCAGTCTCTTTTTGTTTAGATTTGATGAGAATTGGATGGAACTGTTTATGAGAGTAGATGGGAATAGATGAGGTTTCTCTTAGTGTTGAGCACTCTTGCCGTCATTGCATGTTGATCTACCTTGACTGTCCCGTGGACAGTGTGCCTCAGTGGACCTCTGAGTCACCGTCATCTTTTTGACTCTGAGGAATCTGCCCTTTCTACCAAGGAAGCCTGCATACCTAGCTGCTCATTTTGAATTTTCTAAAGATGATTTGGTTGAAGACTGCTCTGATCACGCTAGTACCTTTTACCAATGTGGGCTCAGGAGATTAGATGAACAAAGGGGAAGTAATCATACTGTTCTCCAGCCCTATTTCAGTGGGGGTCTTCTTAGAGTGACTTCTTGCCTTGGAGCAAATCTGTTCCTCACTCATTCAAATAGAAGGATGAAGATGTATTTCAAAGCTAAAGTGTGTTTTTTGTTGTGTTTTTGTTGTTGTTTTGTTTTGTCTTGACTTTGGGATTCTGTGAGCATTTGGCAAGTTGTGGAGGGTTTAATACCCTTATTTTCACCAACTAACTCGGTGGAAGATGAAAAGGTTGGCAGGGAATTTAGTTTCACTTGTGACATCACTTGGGTTATTCAGATTCTGGTGAATCAGGGAGTTGTAATGAAAGTAGAGCTCTGTTCTCTAGCTATACCTGACCTTGCTGAGAAGTCTACTTCAGGGAATTCTAGCCAGGGCCTGTCTTAGGAACACAGTAACCATTGGAGAGGAAAGGGGTGAGGTTAGCCTACCTTTTTTTCTTTTCTTTTTTTTTTTTTAATGTTTTTTAATGTTTATTTATTTTTGAGAGACAGAGAGAGACAGAGCACAAGCAGGGGAGGGGCAGTGAGAGAGGAGATACAGAATCAGAAGGAGGTTCCAGGCTCTGAGCTGTCAGCACAGAGCCTAACGTGAGGCTCGAACCCACAGAACGTAAGATCAGGACCTGAGCCGAAGTCGGATGCTTAACTGACTGAGCCACCCAGGCGCCCCGAGGTTAGCCTACGTTAATCCTCCTTTCTCAGTTTCTTTAGGGTAAAATTAACATTCATTCATTCATTCATTCATTCTTATTTAGTTTTAAGAGAGAGAGACAGAGAGAATGAGCAGGGGAGGGGCAGAGAGAGAGAGAGAGGGAGAGAGAGAATCCCAAGAGGCAGACACTTAACTGACTGAGCTACCCAGGTGCTCCTATATTAACATTTATTTAAATGTGGGCTTGCATTTGCCTGAACCCCTAACTTTCTGTTAATTTAATTTAATCTGTGAAAATTTAGGCTTTCTGTATGACAGGAGATGTAAGGATATGGAGGATAAACACAGTGTTCAGTGCTCTGCATTATATAATTTGAAGGTAATTTGGAAAGCACTGTTGTTGAGATATTTGTTTATTTACTTACTTACTTACACGGGGCTTGAACTCATGACCCTGAGATTAAGACCTGACCTGAGATCAAGAGTCAGACACTTAATTGACTAAGCCCCTTAGGCACCCCCTGGGAAGCACTGTCCTATCCTGAAAAAGTTTGTGCATTGGTTCTCTTTTGTCTGGAAGACCCCATGGCCTGCACAGAGGCAGAGAGACCATTTCCATTTTTACCAAACCCCCAGCCATTTTCAAAGGCAGGGGAAGGATACCGTGTATGCCTAAGACAGCACTTGAAATTGGAGGAGTTTCATAATTAATGTCTCCCTAAGTGAAGACTTCTGTTTAATTTGCCTTTCTAGACCATTTGGTAGAAATTGCAAAGGAACAGGGTACGAACAGCACATCTCCGTTGGCAGTCAGTGCGAGCAGACCATGAAGTGCCAGCTCCTTTGTTTAAAGGTGGCATTTTCTTCAGGCACTGGAAGGAGATTCGACTTGTCGTTCAGTGAGCCGTGCTGTAGGTGTTGACTGACAATCTTCGGGAGCATTCCCAGTAATTATTATGCTTGGTACCAGTTCCTCCCCCCATTCTTGAGTTTCTCTTAACAAAAATGACTTTTTGTTTGACCAAAGTACCCAACCATGGAAAGAAGATGGAACTTGGATAAATCTTTATTTTTATTCTTTGTATTTGAAAGGGAAGATTAAAACTATTCATGTAAATAACTGGCTTATCTGGATTTTACCATCATTTTTGTGTCCTGCCTCTGCGGATCAGTGACCGCCCAGCACTGTTGATGCCCGGGGAGCTTCTCCCGCTGGTCTGCTCGTTTTCTTCTTTGTTCTGAGCCTTTTCCCAGGCAGAGGAGGTCAGGCAGGTACACGTGCCTCTGGGAAGGAGGTGGTGGGAAAATATGGAATAATGAGCCCTTCTGACTTTGGATTCAGCAGTGTAGCATTGGTGCAGTAGGTGGAGTTATTCTTGGAGCCCCGGTTTGAAGATTGCTGTGCAGAAACCCATCTGCGCCACTGGTTGCCAACATTTCTGGTACAAATATTGTCATTTGCTCTTGAGGCAATCTGCTATTTCGGTCCTAGATGCAGTTTTGTAATATGCTGGGCAAAATAGTAGAGAAAAAATATCTTAAGGGGTGGTATAATCTTCAGTTTAAAAACACTTTAGCAGTGTTTCCAGTAGAGGATTGTTCGGCGTGTCTCCTTTCCTTCTTTCCTTGGCCGTAAACATAATCCAAATTTCATTTTTTTCCTCCCTTATCTGAGCCATGGTTTCCTTGAGCTGCACCACCCCAAGGAAGGATGGAAGGATAGATGAAAGGCTTAAGGAATCGTGCTTTAAAATCACACTGTGAAGATTTAGCACGTCATGTTCATCCTGTTGGTAAGAACGCAAGTTGCTTGCAAGTTACTTGGTTAACAGCGGTCCATCGTGATGCTGCACAGCCCTTTCCCTCGTGTATCCTTCCTTGTTCCAGGCAGTGAGAGTCACTTCCGCCATGGGGGCCACCGAGAAGAAGGCCCCTTTGTTGCGTGTGCAGAGTGGGAGCTCCCTTAAGGTTATGGGCCATTTCCAGAAACCCTGGGGTATCGGTACTACCCTTTGATTAGGCTTTGTCAGTAAGCCTTCCCTAGAGTGGGAAAGCATGTCCTCTAGGAAGGAGTACTTTTTTTGTTTCTGTGGCTTCTCTACATCCCCCCCCCCCCCCCCCGATGGACAGTAAGAAGTCCATCTTACAGGGGTGCCTGAGTGGCTCAGTTGGTTAAGCATCTGATTTTGGCTCAGGTCATGATCTCATGGTTCGTGAGTTCCAGCCCTCATCGGGCTCCGTGCTCACAGCTCAGAGCCTGGAGCCTGCTTCGGATTCTGTGTCTCCCTCTCTCTGCCTTCCCCCACTCATGCTCTGTCTCTCAAAAATAAATAAGCATTAAAAAAATTAAACCCATTTACACTATGACTCTGTGTACATGTGCACACACATGATACCAGAGTTTTACAAGATGGTACTGTCCTTGACCTTTTGTGTGATTTGCTCTGTTTTATTAATATTTAAAAATGCTGGCCTCAGTTCTATAAATTAATTTCACTACTTTATGGATTGTGATCCAGAGTGTTTAGCCTGAGGGCTTTCCCACATTTATTCTTTTAAGACCTTCATGTCATGGCAACGGCAGTGGCATTAGGGGAGAAGTGGATGCATCCATATGGAAGGCCGGCCCACAAGCATGAAGCAAGGAGGAAGGAGTTCACGATTCACTTGGATTCACACTGAAGGATTTGGGCCGAATCAAGAAAGTAGTGCCTCTTTGGATTGGTCTCAAACGTGGAACTAGTTAAAATTGTGTACTAAATGTAACACTCCCCGGAGGTGATGTGATTTGAGCCGTGAAGTGACAAACTAGCCAGGATAGGTTTATACTTACCTGGACATCTTTGTCATTTAGATTTTACTTTCAACCCTTGAAAACCGGTGGGTGGTTGGATCCACTTTGCTGGATGGTGTTTCATGCTCCTTTTCTTCTGCATTAACTTCGGGTTCACCTGACTGTGCTCAGCTGTCTGCAGAATCCAGGATCCCATGAAAATACATTCCACTGCTCATTTCCTCAGAGCAAATGCACAGTCCACCTTCACCCCGGACTCGGGTGCATGGTCATCAATGTAAAGGAATTTTAGGTGCTGTCAGTGTTTGAGAAGAAATCATTACCAGAGCATTACCCTGTCTCTGCATAGCAGCTGGGGGTGACCAGGCTACAGTAGTGTTCCTCCCACTGAAACCCCGACTGGCCCATTGGTATCTGGAGCAATGATCTTGCAAAGACTCCATTGTGAAGTTGGCTGTGTGTGTGTCCAAGGGAAATATTAAAGGGGAAAGCGGGGGAGGAAAATTCCAGGAAGTTGAAAGGTGAGGTTGACACGTCCTCATTCACTAATGATGCTTCTGTTTTTCTTTCTGGAAAACAATGATGATTTAAAAATTGATCTCAGAATGAACTGGCTTTTATCCATAACCGTATAATTATATTTTTAAACATCCTTTCTTAATCATTTATTGAATAACATCATCCTACTAACCTTTTATTATTTGGTGTCAGTGACCCAAAGTACCACTAACAAAATGTTTCTCAAACTTGCCTATCTTAGGAGATACTTGTTAAGAACATTCTGGGATTTCATCCTCTTCCTGTTGAATCAGAATCCATATGAAATGACACAGTGAGTTATTTTCTTAGAATATCAAAATTGGAAGGAATGTCAGTCCTCAAGCTAGTTAGGTTGTTCCCAAACCTGGTGACCCTCCATATCATGAGTGTTTTAATACAGATCCCTGGCCCCACTCCATTCATACTTGAATCCCAGCCTCTGAGCCAAGGGCTTTATTAGTGTTTCTGTTTTCAGCAAGCTTTCTAGAAGAGTCTGATCATCAGTTTGGAGTGATAACCACTCCAGATGCCTTTAGGAAAGGAAAATTTACTAGATGTGCCTGGTTATTGGACTACATAATAGCAGAACAAAGAATCCTCTTCTGCTTATCTATTGAGTTAATCAAATAATGTTTGCATCTCAGGTACTGACCAGGTAGGTGAGTGTGGGCAGTTTTGAGATGAGTGAGCAGGGTCCCTGCCCTTGAGAGTGGATTGTTACTCAGCCTTTCTCAAGGCCTGAGTTTGGGGGTGGCATGAAAGTCATCTGGGGAGCCTTTTCAAGCCCTAGCAATCAGATGCGCATGTGCCTGTGTGGTGGGGCCAGAAAGTACAGGGGCTAACTCTCCTTCTTTCACTGCTGGCTACTGGCCACCCTCCATTTGTCTTTCTCTTACAACTTCTGAAATATTTTAAAATTCTAGGAAAGCAGAGAGGCTAACATAGTTAGTATCCATGTGACACCGCCAGGTTTAACAGATGTCACTTATTTTGCTCTAACCCTTCTTGTGCTGGATGGTTTCTTCAAGAAGTCTGCCTCCTGGCTGGGCTGATATACGTGGGTCCATTAACCCTGTGTAGGAACCTGCATCTCTCTCCCCCACCCCCACCCCGCCAACCTTAAATATAATAAATGTTGTCAGTTAACATAGGTATCATTCTGCAACTTGATTTTTTTAAAGTCAGTTTTATGTTTTTGAGATTTATCCATTGTTGTTACATGACCCGACATGACCACATACTTAACAGTAAAATCAGGAAATTGAAGCCAGACAGCTTGAAAACCTTCTTAATGGAAAAAATTCAAGATGATGTGGGTGGGAGAGAGTTTCTGTTGAATTTTTAGTATAGAACATTGTTATTTATGGGAAAATAGTTGATTTGAATTATGCACTATTTTGAATAGCTCAGTATCAGCTCAATGAGAATGCATCGCATGTTTTATGAAAAGTTAATTGTTTTTATTTACTGTGGGCATACTTATTGCAGTGTGGTCCAAACAGGTGAAAGTTAAGATTTGTGGCATAAAACAGGAAGCAGATGGGGGCTAATTAAAGTTCTGTTGTTGGTAAAAGGATGACTGATCAAGGAGCAGCTGGTTTCCCAATTTAAATGCAATTTGGACTGTTGTTGAGGGCAGCCCTCTGCAAGTTCTCATGACTGTCTTTCGAAAGTGAAGGAATGTGTTTCAGCAACAAGTGGAAAGGCTGTTGCGCTCTATTTTTGTTCACCTTTTTGCCTTCAAGTGGGGTCTCTTCAGGGTTTGTCAAAGATCACAAAACCCAGCCATGATTTTCAGGGGTGCTCCATCCACACTGGGCACCTATTATACCTTGGGAAAGCCTAAATTCTCTTCAGTATCCTCCATAGTGCCCTAGTGTTTGATTTAATGTTGCCTTTTTTTTTTTTTTTCTTATTTCTCCCAGCACCTTCTCCTGTTGGATTTAAAAATGCTGGTGCCCTGGCCCTAAGCCAGGCGGGCCCATGTCTGCCTAACTGAAGTGGACTGTGTACATGAGTGCTGAGAGGTGCTGGGGAGACCGTCTTGAACTGAAGTGTCTTTGAGCTTCTGGCTGAACTTATTTTGCTTGATTGTGCCCTGGATGACTTTCACCTTGAAATGACAGCATCTTTTGTTGCTACTGCTAATAATGGTTGGATAAACATGAAGACCAAGTGCCCTGGATATATTTTGCCTAAAGAACGAATCAGCACTGGGTTCTTTCTGAATTTGTGCAGGTCAGATGAGGTCAGATGAGGTTGGCCTTGCCTGTAGTCAGAGGCTAGACATTTGCTTGAGTAGGTACTTTGCACAACTATCTCATTTTAATCCTCATAAAAACCTGTTATGGTGGCAACTCTTATTCCCACTTCGCAGATGCAACAGTTGAAGTGTGGAGAGGTTGACTCGGCCAAGGTCGCACGTTTGCTAAGTCCCCAGGAGTGGGTTAGACTCCAGGTTTGTCTGTGTTCCTCAACCACTGTGCCCTACTAGTTTTGTGTAATACTATTGTTTTTTCCGCTTCTGCTTTAGGAAAGAGCTGTTGTTTCCTGGAAAATAAAAAATCTTAGGATATAGTTTGTGAACTTCCTCTTCTTTGATTATGTAAATACTTATGTGTGTATGTGTATGTATCACATGATGCAGGTCCTGGCACTGGTAGGAAATCAGTTTTACTTTATTTTTGTTTTTAGAATGAAAGCCTGAAAGAACAGGCATGGGTTGTTTGTTTGTCCTCGCCCCCACCAAAGGAAGGAGCTCTATTCAGACTATAAAAGCTATACAGGCCCCCCCTCCTTTTTTACATGCTCTTTCTGTTAAAAACAACAGCAGAAGAGACAACATGCAAATGTAAACTAGAAAGTGAAAAACCCCCATTACCTTCACCATCCAGAGGCAGCATCATCATATTCATTAAAATGTCTTGTAAAAGAAATAATTGACCATGTAGATCACATGTCACTGGTAATAAAAAGCACTATTTATATTAGCTACAAATCCCCCCACCCCCCCAAAAAAGTGTGCATTAGAGGTTTCAGGGGCATCATAATTGATATTCATTGTCTAATGTTATATGTAGACTTTCCAGTCCTAGTCGCTATTTTTGCCCAGGCTGATTCTACACGAGTTCTGCTCCTCATTATGCTAATGGGGAGAGACTGCGTGCGGTTTTCATGACCCTAGAAACTAACCCTTTGCTCACATCACAGTTCTCACACTATGAGGACTGACTGGCATCACAGTCAAAGCTTGACCCAGGAGAAGTCTCAGGATTCTTTGTTATTTTTCTATTTCATTTGCAAATCAGCCTACTACATTCCTCCTCTTTCCTTTTCCCCTTCTCTTCTGCTTCCTGTACCTTGTGTGCCTCTTCCTCTCACAAAATATTGAGGAAGCTGGAAGAGATTTAGAGATGAAATTAAGGGTGGGTGTCCATTCTGCCCTAGGCAGCTCTGCCTTGTGCATTTTGTTGACAGTAGTTGAGTGTTACTCTCTGATGTTTGGGGGAGAGGCCTATGCCAACCTCTTTCCTACAGAGTAATCTGGCCTGGCTGGACAGTCTCTGTGTCTCCTTCATTCTTCAGAGAGTAAGAAGTATGGTTCACAGAGCACCTGGGCTTTCCAAAGTGACTGGGACAGCTGGTTGTTTGGTCAGGAGCTTGAGGCAGCTCTGCAGATCCTTCTAATCGTAAAACCTCACAAATGCACAGTACTTTATGTTTTTTGAAGCAGTTGTATTCATTATGACTCCTCTGGGAGGCAGGTAGGAATGGCATCATTCTTTCCACTTTGTAGACAAGAAAGCTAAGACACACAGGATATTACATTTTCCAAAGTTATATGTACAAAGACAGAGTCCGACTTAGGTCTTCCATTTGACCACCATCTTGCCATTACAGCAGCATTTTCCAAAGTGTGTGCCACTAAAATTTGGTTTCACGGCAGAGTCTGTCAAGAAGCATCAGGGAACGTGTGTGTGTGTGTAGAGGGGTACGTGTTATCACACCTACAAAACAAAAAGTCTAATGGAGGGTGCTTTGCTTTGTTTTTGCTATGCAACGTGTATGAACATGCACGTAGGAAGAATCCTAGGATTTATTTTGGAGGTGTTCCAAGAGACCTCAGTGGTTGCAGGAAAATCTAATCTTCGGGGACCTGGAGGGAAAGTCCAGGGGACACTATTACACAGGCATGATTTGGTATAATGCTTTGGGAATAAAGACTACCCTGGGGGTGGAGCGGGAGGCTGGCCATGGGGAATCCTTTTCATCATGTCATTGTCAGTTCAGTAGGAGCTTTATGTAGTAGGGCTTAAACCAGAGCACAGGAAAGGTCTTCATCAACAGGCCCAGCATTCTAGGACCAGTTGTCAATGTTACCAGGTAAAGACCTGTGAACTGTAACCTGAATGACAGCTGCACTGTTGGGCAAGGATAGACCGAAAAAATTTGGACCAGAACAGCATGCTGCTTGCACGTTTGACAAGGCACATTCCCTGTAAGAAGCCATCTGCATCAACATGCCTACCCCCAGCCTTTCCTTAATATTTGATACTCAACTTTGCACTCATTACTCTTATTAGATTGACTAATGATGGGGGGGCATGATGATAAAAGTGCAAATGGCAGATTCTGCATCATCTCATTAATGAGCTCTCCTCCTTCCTTTTAGCAGATGTAGGACTTAACAAAACTCTTGTATTTTGAAGTAAATTGTTCCACCCAGACAGAAATGATGGGTTATTTTGCATTGAAATCTGAAATCAATGAAGCGAGTCTAGCTTCTTAGAACCGATCTTGGACATCACACTTGATGTTTTTTTTTTTTTCCTGTTTTCTTCTGTTTTCTTCCCTTCCTTCTCTCTTTCCCTCCTTCTCTCTTTCCCTCCTTCCTAAGAGCAGAGGATCTACCTGATTTCATCCTAAGAGGTTGCAGGAATTGAGTGTAGATCAGAAGTTTACAATACAGTATTTTACAATTAAAATAGAAACTCTGAATTGAAGTGTTTGGTATCGTTGTGGTGGGCAGAATAAAATGATCTCAGTAGGAGGAATGGCTGGGAGAAAGTGCTATGAAATGGATGGGGAAGCCAACAACCTAAAGAGGTAATTCGCTCAGCAAGTGTTTCTCAGCTGTCCTCCAGAAAAGAGATCAGAGAAAGCATGAGACCGTGTGACTTAAGCTTTACAAAATGTTTGAACTACCTGCTATTTGCTAGTAACTTTGTGACTTTTAAACTTGGTTGTAAGTTGCAAGGCACTAACTTCTTTTGGGAAAGAAAGGTAAGGAGGCAGGAGACAGATGGAGACCAAGGCGTCTGTGCCATGGAAGAAGGTCAGTGGGATTGGCCGCGGGTGGTGGGGTTTATGCCCACAGTCATGTGCTTTTACGGTCAAACTCTGATGGGACAATCAACCATTAAAATTAAGTTCCCAAGGTTTAGACCTCTGTGTGTGTGTGTGTTGGGGGTGCCTTTCACGAGGATGGGGGAAGTGTGGTGAGGTGGGAGGGAGTGTTGTGTGTGTGACAAGCCCAGAGCCAGATGCCGCCTCAGGCCACCCTCACGTCACTGCAGTCCAGCTGTGGTGGGCCGTTCTTTGGCACTGGATTCCGTGTGCCCCCACCGGGACACTGACTTAACTAATGAATAATGTGTTGTAGCCATATCCATGCTTATGTCCAACGGTCTATGGTTACATTGTAGGGCATCGTTTCCTTTAATTTCCCTTTAGCTGTTCAAAACAACCTGAAAGATATTATGGTCGAGTCCAGACAATGACCTCAAGAAACAAAAATAAACTTTTCAAAAAGCGAGAACTGAATTTGTATGCCAAATGTCGTGAACGAGGGATAAAAAGTATGAAAACACACTAGGCTTCACGAACGGAGAATTTAAAAATTTGTTTTCAAAACAAATGGTCCCTGCCCCAGGATCCTGCCCTCCTCTGACTATGAGAAAATCCGAGATGATGCCATGAGTTCCATAACAACCAAGTAGCATTCAAGTCACGAGACAGAAGCCAAACAGCTGCTTCAGTGTAAAACCCCATCATGTTCAGAGACATCGATCCGGTCCTGAAGATGACGCTTGTGAGGCTGTTCCCACACATCAGGCTCTCCGGGGGCAGGACCACGGATGCCTCCCAGCGTGGGGAAGAACCGTGCCAAAATAGCACTTGAGATGCTTTTGCTTATCAACAAAAATTTATGCGTACAGTAAAATACAGACACCCACACACTTAAATTTTTGGATAACCAAAAAAATATCTCTGCTTTTCAAGCAGGACACAGACCCTCCTTCTCTCCCACCATCTTGTGGGGAGATGGGTTTGCACTTTCTTCCAGGTTCCACGTTGTCCTTTGTTCTGATCTTCTGTTTGCTCTCCTGTACGTTGCGTGTAGGATGCAATAAATACAAGCTCCTAGCTTGTGTTTCTTAAGGTGTCCTCCCTCCCACCCTCTTTTCCCCTCTTTTTTACCTTTTCCAACTTCTAGATGTGTTTTGTTAGTGCCTTGAAATTATTTTTCTTACAAATATTACTTAGCTGATATTTATTGGGCATTTTGTATACACTAAACATTTAGTACAGTGATTCAGTAGGATAAATACTGTTAGATTGTAAGTCACTGGCAAAGGAGTGCTCATACAGTGTATGGTGGCGATGGGTGGTGGCTCCAGGCTGCCACATAGGACGCCTGTCAGCTTCTATTCATGTTCTACCCTCACATTAAGAATCCCCTTCCCTTTTTACCCAGCAGTCCAAACCTTACCTGTTGTGTGGTTAGCCATGTATACATGTACATACATATACAGGAAAACCCTTGGACGTGGGAAAGAGCTTCATGCTACTTTGTTTCCATTGTACCTAGTATGCCTAGGCGCTCTCAATACATACTTGTAGAATGAAACTTATATTCATTGCTTTTCTTTATTTTTAGTTTTTTTAAATGTTATTTATTTTTGAGAGAGACAGGGTGGGGGAGAGAGAGAGAGAGGGAAACACAGAATCTGAAGCAGGCTCCAGGCTCCAAGCTGTTAGCACAGTACCTGACATGGGGTTCGAACCCACAAACTGTGAGATCATGACATGAGCCGAAGTCAGACGCTTAACCTACTGAGCCACTCAGGCGCCCCTATATTGATTGGTTTTAATTTGGCTGAATTGCGAGACCCTAACTTATGTTACTGATACATGAATGTAAATAATTTCCAAGATTGTCAGTAGATTTAAATAGCTTATATTAGACTGATTACAGTTAGGCTTTGCTCAACTTATTTTATTTTTATTTTTTTTAATGTTTATTTATTTATTTTTTGAGAGAGAGTCAGAACGTCAGTGGAGGAGGGGCAGAGAGGGGGAGACACAGAATCCAAAGCAGGCTCCAGGCTCCATGCTGTCAGCACAGAGCTCGATGCAGGGCTCGAACCCATGAAACGTGAGATCATGACCTGAGCTGAATTCAGATGCTCAACTGACTGAGCCGCCCAGGCGCCCCAAGCTTTTCTCAATTTCTTGATTAATTTTGGAAGGATTTTTCAATGACAAATTGAATGTAAAATTTTATCTTTTGTTTGTATTCTCAATAAAAATGACTGACTCCAGGTCCTGTGAGACCCTTACTTTTGGGCACACACTCACCCCCCCAACCCCACCGCTGCCCTACTGACGTTCCCCAGCAACAGAGTAGTGCCCTGGCACTCGCTGGTATGGGATTGACTCAGCATGTTGTATTCCAACCCCCATTCACCAAGTGGTCCTTTGGGCATAGTCACCTGTATAAATAAATAAATAACCCAGCCTAGAAAAAAAAAAAAAAGAAAGAAAATGTTTTGTTCTAGAATTGAATGCTACTCTAGCTTAATTTATAGCTACTTTGAGGACTAAAATGATTATCCAATATATTGGTGTCTGTCTTCATGAATTGTTTAATAGAAATAGATTGTGCCTTTAAAAATGGTTGAAATGTAAAACTTAACCTTCTGGGGGTAGGATTGCACTAAAGAATGATTGTCTTAAACTTTGTTCAGCCAGTAACTATTCTAAGTTGTCCATTACAATCTTAACTAGGTTTTCAGAATCTGACTAAAGTACTTTTCTCAGTAATAAAAAATAAATTAATACCAAAGAGACTGCCATTGGTTTAGAGAAAAATGGCCTCGGAGAGTAGGTGAAATGCTGAAGTGGTTTGTTAGGCTGACGTCACTGCGTGTAGTTAAGTATCTGTGATAACAGGGATGATAATTTCTAGAGAACCTTATTACCTTTGTTCTAGAATATCAAGAATTTACACAAAAATCCTCTAATATTCTTGAAACTGGTAGCATCTTTTACAGTTTGGGTACTCTGTGTGGTTTCCAAACATGTTCTCATTTAGTCTGCATTGTACCCCTTTGGGGTATATGGAGTAAGTGGCCTAACTTGAACCCGAATACAGGACCTTCCCTCTGGGAAGACCCTTAATTCTGAACTTTATTGACAAATGCATACCTTTTTTTTAGGAAGGTGGAGAAAAGGGCATCCCTGAATATACTAAATACATATATTGTGGTGGAAATCGTAGCTGTGGTTCAAGGTATCCTTGAATGTAGTAGCTTGGAAGAGATGCAAAACATGTGCACTGTGTGCAAGACTCCAGGCACAATGGTTGTTATTCACAGTTCCTTTTGGAGGAAATTCAAAGTGTGATAACATGGAGAACAATGAACACTGAGTTCTAAAGAGGAGGTTAAGGTACCACCAACTTCGGGCTCAGATGAGGTCTCAGGTTCGAACCATCCTAAGAAATGCTTCATTTATTCATTTTTCCTTTGCTGGTCTCCCTCTAAGTGTTTAAGAAGGAGCTAACTGTACAGACTTCTCCCTTTGCTTTCTCAGCCCAAAACAAGAAATGAGTGTTCTGTGTAATAGCATTTTCAAAGATAACGCCTTCCTAGAAATGACATTTATAACTACTAAACACGGTGAGGTTTTTGTCTTTGGAGATTTATAAACACAGTCTTGTACTTTTAATTCTTGGCTGCAGTGTTCATGTTTCCAAAGAGGACATGAGTTCCAGCTGCAGCATTAGAAGAAGAATTTAATGCAAAGAGAACTTTCTGGACAGGGAGGTTTGCTAATTGCTCAGGTGGGGATCCTCAGGTGGTTTGGGCATCCTTTTTGTCTCGCCCGGCTTTTTCTCTTCTCTCTGGAATATGGACCTGCCTAGCCTTGTGGCCGAGCTCAACAACTGTGAAACACCAAGGATACGTAGTAGGCTGTCCTCAGGTCATCCAAATCTATTTCCAGAGCAGACTCCAGTTGGAGCCTTCCAGCACCCCCTGAGCCCAGGAATGATCTTGGCGAAGCACTTTTACCAAGGCTGGACTTCATCTTGACCTGAGGCCTGACTGAGGTTGCAAATCCTGTGGGTATCACTAACTTAAGGGTGCTTACTTCTGGTGGATTGTCCGTGACTGTGCAGGGGTGAGCAGGGGTGAGACTGTGCAGGGGCTGTTGCTCACAGCATGGGTGCTTACACTGGGGAGGAAAGCCATATTTACCAGTAAGGACGGCACCATATTGCCCTGAGAGCCCTGTGTGTAGATGCTGTTTGAGATGTTAGGTAGAGCCTCATGTTAAGACACAGGATCTGTGCTGGTGGGCAGGTGTGATTTTTAGGGTGGGCACATTGCAGAAGGCTTTGAAAGCTATGATATTTGTAGGCCTTTAGGTAGCCACGAAAGCTCCGTTTCTGAAACATTTGTTTGGGGTTCTTTTGGAGACCCTGCACTATTGATGTGGGCACCTGATGGTGCCGAGGGAGCCTTGGTTGTTTGGAGGGAAGGTGTGGAGAGTAGGGCCATTTTCCAACAGACTTACTGTCCCTGGGTCTGCTTGCTGAATTGGATCCTGATGTCTGCAGGATGCTTGGAGGCAGCCCTGGCTTGGGCCCAGTCTCCCACGGCTGGGGGGATTTTGTTTTACCATGAAGCAAATGGGCCCAAATGGTTTTGTTACTATTAGGTCAGCCAGTGACTTTTTTAGTAGTTATTTGATTTGGGACAAGAATTTTTGGGAGCTGGCCCCTAAACAAAAAATAATGTGTGTTCAGCAGTCACAAACCATTGCTGATTTTTGCCCCTTAGCCAGAGAATTGGGCAAACAAGCTAGTTTCTGGACTCTATATAAGTAAGAAAACTTTACATTGCAAATAATATATAATTCAGAATGTTATATTTTTGCAATTTCTTTCCATTCTTCTTATAATCTGGATTTGTTACATTTGAGTTCCCCCTCCCCTCCCAAACACTTTGACTTCATACTTTATAATTCTGTATACTAAGGGTAGCATTTCTTGGTAAATAGATTATGCCAGTGGACTCCTTTTTCTCTAGATTTTCAGACAGTGAATGTATTTAGGGAAAAAAAAACAATTCTAGATAGTACATTCTATGGATGGGATATTATCCTAGAGATTTTCGTCTCTCAAACTTTCAGTGTTTTTACCTTTGAATTTATTGTGCACATGCCTTTTTTTTTTTTTTTTCTTAAAGCTTATTTATTTTGAGAGCGAGAGACAGGAGAGAGAGTCCCAGGCAGGTTCTGCATTGTCAGCACAGAGCCCAATGCGGGTCTTTAACTCACGAACCGTGAGATCATGACCTGAGCTGAAACCGAGAATTGGTCGCTTAACCAACTGAGGCAACCAGGCTCATACCTTGAATAAACATTCACCTAACGTGAACAGGTTAAAGGGCTCATCACAGAATACTTCAAAATTTACTTTAGTCCTTTAGTGTAGAAAACTTGAACATTGATCAAACTCTTATAAGCTGTGTTTCATTTTATCCTAATTTGAGTTATTCATCAGAAGAAAATAAATTCTGAAGTGTACTTTTGGTTTTGGTTTTTATTTTGTTTTGCCATACTCTGGTAGCCAAGTACACCAGTAGTTACTCTTCTGGTAGCCAAATACAGAGGTAGTTAATTAATTGCATTGTAAAGCAGTGCATTTGTAGAGCTGTTGAAGATTAGAAAAATGGTATGGCCTATAAAATAGACACAAATTTTCATTAGGAAACAGCAGGATCACTTCAGCAACAAATGAGTTTCCTCTTAATATTATGCTGTGGTGTGGCCTTATGAGTTTGCGGCAGTCATTAGGCAGGAAGAGCAAAAAGAGTCCATATTCTGAGCAGTGAATTAAATAGAAGTTTCAGAAAAGATGGTCACCTTCTGGCTACCAGATGGGCAGGATGGGGAGTTGAAGCTCTCTGCTGGGGCCTGGGCAGTGCCCAGTCTTTATGCCTCCCTGGAGAAGGAGGTGAGTGGGTTAAAGGATCGAAAGGGATGCCTGCATGCTGCACGGAAACTAAATTAATCCCAGGAGAAGCAAGCTCCACTTTGAAATCCTTAGTTAGCCTACAAATCCCTCAAAAAAAAACCACACACACATTTAAGAGAATTCTAGCTAAATGAAATTTAGTCTCTCTATATCCACCACAGGGACGTAATTAGCCAGAGTTGATGACACTCATTTGAGAGTTGGCATTATTGGCTTTTGTGGCAATATGATCAGACCAAGGTGTATGACAGCATGAGGTAGTTTTTGTTTTCCAGACTTTACTTATAAACAGGGGTCTACATTAGCAACTTTATTATTATTATTTTTTTTTAAGTAGGCTCCGTGCTGGGCGTGGAGTAGCCCAACACAGGACTTGAACTCACGACCCTCAGATCAAGACCTGAGCTGATACTTAACTGGCTGAGTCCCCCAGACACCCTGCGTTAGCAACTTTTATAGAAGTTATAGAGAGAGAATGATTAAGATAAATACCCCATGATTTGGAACACAGGAGAAGATGCTTGTACCTAAGGTTCAACCTTACCTGGAAATTTTGGAGTTTTGTTTTTGGGATTCCTAGCTTCTGATAATGTGAAAAGCATGGGGCATTAAATGCTATAGGAAAGACTTTACTTTTCACATTCTGAAAATTAAGGGGCTTTGCCCTTTCTTTCATAAAACATAGCTTTCTTTGATAATGGGGTTTTCCTGTAGGACACAGTAAGGGAAGCACTGTGTGTTTTTGATTAGGACCTTCTGAGAAATAAAAGCTTGGGATAGTTTTGATATAATCAAAGTCGATTTTCTGTGCTATCCCTGAAGATTTTTCTTAAATCTTAAGCCAATGAGGTTGCTGGCTGACATGTTATTCTGAAATAGTTAGGCTTTTGGCTAATATGAGAGCTTATCAAAGATCAGGCAAGCGTCTTGCATCCTCTCTGGGGTCGTCATCTGTTTTCCGCATTGCAGGCTTTCCTCCTTGTGCCTCCTCTCTCTTCCCTCTTGGTTTCCTAATACCACAGTCCTATTCACTTGTAGTTCACCTTTTCACCAAGTATTTTGTCCTGCAGTATGTTCTTGAAATCCCCCACCTCTTCAGGGCCCTTTTAGGGTTTGTTCTCTGCAAAGTAAACAGTGGCGAGGAACCGGTGTGTGAGAAGAGAAAGAACATTGTTGTCACTGCCCCCCTGAATGTAGTCAGTCATCAGTCAGATGGTCTGTCTCCTCCTTGAACAACCTCGTTGACCCACATGTGTTCTGACATGGGTAGTCCAAAAAGCCGACAGAACACACTAGTTAATCACATTTTTACATTTAAAATCCTCATGAGGGGAGAAAACAATTTTTCTGTAAAAGAAGGATTGCAGCTCAGTTGTGAGGACCTGGAAACGAGCTTGAGGAAGACTGTTAAACAGGAAGTTTGTGATGAATGGTTGTTAATCAAGTTGTAACCATTCACGATCGCTTTCAAATTCCTGTTTATATGTCCCTTTGCTTCCTATCACAAAAAGGCCAGCCTCGATTTCCTCATCTTTGTGTCCAGGGGTGTGCTAAGCACGTCCCATATTATATGATGCCGTTCACTTCCTAACCGTCCTAACAGTCCTCTGTAATTACTGCTTCACAGATGGGAAGTCTGAGGCACAGCGAGACCAACGCACTCACTCAGGATGGCCCTCAGTCAGCCAGACCTCGGCTCCTGCCTGTCCATGTGCTGAGTTCTTATATTTGTCTTTTTGGTACTGTTTTACATGAGAGCACAATCTCCCACATGGTTTTTTTGGTTGGAGGTTCTTTAACGTAGTCATATTTTTCTTCTTTGGAATGATTTGAGTCAGAGAGAAAGCTCTTTAGAGCTAAAAGTGTATTGATAGCCATTTGCGAATCTTTAGCTAAGAATTGGTTTGGTTAGGGGAGGACCCTGCATGCTCTTGAAATTTGTTCTACATTTCTTCTAGGGATAGAGCCCCAGGTGCTTCTGCTTCTTGTAAATGAGCTCTCAAGTAAGTTTTTCATCTGGATTTTAAACTTTCTGAACTCTATTTTCCATAATAGGAAATGGGGGTGTTAGGCCAGATGACCTTTCCAGTGCTTTCTAGTTTGCACATTTTATGAGGCTACCAGTCTTTTCTTTACAGCCCTGGGATCACTGGAGAAGCCTGAGTTTTCAGTGGAAACTGGGGGGTAAGAGTGTGCTATGAGATCATTGATGTTCAGGCAAGAAGGATAGGCTTCTGGAAAATGAGACCAGCCTTGTGGAAGAAGAGCTGAACACTGCTGGGGCCTATTGTGTAAGCGTGTAGATTAGCTATTCACCACACATCTTCTATTACAACACTTTTAAAAGTTGAATCTATATGGCGTCTATTGATATCACTTGTAAAAGAACAATTGGCAAACGGTCACGTATTTTCCTTCCGTTTGCAAGCAAAATGGATTATTTTCCAAAGTTGTTTTATTAGCAACTATTTAATGGGAACTCTGTTGAATAGAGATTATTCCTACTTTCTCCTTAGTTTGTTTTCACTCGTAGAAGTGCAGGAAGAGATGGTGTAAAAGAGAGGAAGCAGGAGGAGGGAGTAAAGTCCATGCTGGGAGTCTACAAAACAATTGCATTCATTGACAAGAGTTCACAGAAATGAGATAAAATGCCTTTGGAAAAATCTAGTTTGCTTGCATTTTGAAAGAATTTCTAGAATTTCTAGAACAACAAATTTATTTAGTCATGTGTCCCAGTGTCTTAAGTTTGAAGTTCTTCATGTTTGACTTGGTGACTGTTGCTCACCCCCACCTTGCAGGAGGGTGATGGGCAGTTCTAGGCTGCAGGGGCCCCTGGGACCTTTCCATTTTCCTTGTGGGTCCCCACAGCCTCCTTATACATGCTTT
Organism: Cryptoprocta ferox; assembly: GCA_028646485.1. Lineage (NCBI taxonomy): Eukaryota > Metazoa > Chordata > Mammalia > Carnivora > Eupleridae > Cryptoprocta > Cryptoprocta ferox. The sequence continues at coordinate 59,092,013 of CM053574.1, forward strand.
CCCCAGGGCGATGCTCATACCTGAAATTCACACTTCAGCTGTTACGGTTTTCTGCCATAAAGAGTAACCCATTAGAATGAGAGGCAAATCATATTTTGTAAGTCCGTTACCCAGTGAGGCCGAAAATTAGTTTTGTAAACTAGTATTTGTAAACAGAATTATTTCCACTCCCTCAAGATGCATTCATATAAGCTTAGTCTTAAGTATGTTCCTTCGATTCTTAACAATGGCAAAGCCAAGGAGGCGGTTTTTTAGCTGGCAGCAGTGGTGGATCTAGACTCATGAAACCTTGGTCTGAGCCCTAGTTGGACAATTACTTTTCTGAGCCTCAGTTTTCCCATTTCTAAAACAAGGCCAATATTATCTGCCTTATAGGGATCTTTCAAGTATGGAATGGGGATGAGGTATTAAAAGCAGTTTGTATATAAAGTAAAATACAGACATAAAGTATGAAGGCCCGGGGTTGGTGAGCAGGATGTATTCACTCTAAGTTGATGGTTTTCTTTTATTTTTGGTTATAAACACAAAGACCTGAGTAGTCTTAGAACTGCCAAGCAGAAAGAAAATTGGAGTGATGGCAAGACCCCTGGCTGGGAGGTGGTGATCTCCATGCACACCAGCGGACAGGCTAGATGGAGCCAAGCTGGCAGCTCAGGTCAGAAGGCAGGATTCAGAGTGGTGAGGGTCCAGGGTACAGAGAAGCGGATAGGAAGGAGCCCGGGGCAGGGTAGGGGAGGAAAGGTGCAAACCAAGGTCCAGACCAGAGCATTTCTTCAGCCCGGGTCTGGTAGGCCAAAGAGTTTGCTAGACTTGTCTCTAGGGGTATTTCAATAACCTTGGTTTTCTTTGTTCAGGCTTCTAGTAGACCAGAAGTCTATTGTAATAGAGTAGGGGTCTCCAAATGTTTTGTGTAAAAAAATCACATACCCTTTCTGATGTTTCATTTATTCATTTGTACTATAGCAATATATTGTGTATATTATAGGACATATTTTGCAAATACAGATTTTATTTTTATTTATTTATTTATTTATTTATTTATTTATTTTAACTTTATTGTCAGGTTGGTTTCCATATAACACCCAGTGCTCTTCCCCACAAGTGACCTCCACCATGACCATCACCCCGATTCCCCTTTCCCCCTCCCCCTTCCGCCCTCAGTTTGCTTTCAGTATTTCAGAGTCTCTCATGATTTGTCTCCCTCCCTCTCCCTAACTCTTTTCCCTCCTTCCCCTCCACATGGTCCTCTGTTGGGTTTCTCCTGTTAGACCTGTGAGTGCAAACATATGGTATCTGTCCTTCTCCACCTAACTTATTTCGCTTAGCATGACACCCTCGAGGTCCATCCACTTTGCTACGAATGGCCAGATTTCATTTTTTCTCATTGCCATGTAGTATTCCATTGTATAGATGAACCACATCTTCCTAATCCATTCATCAGTTGATGGACATTTAGGCTCTTTCCATGATTTGGCTATTGTTGAAAGTGCCGCTATGAACATTGGGGTACATGTGCCCCTATACATCAGCACTTCTGTATCCCTTGGGTAAATCCCCAGCAGTGCTATTGCTGGGTCATAGGGGAGTTTTACTGATAGTTTTTTGAGGAACCTCCACACTGTTTTCCAGAGTGGCTGTACCAGTTTACATTCCCACCAACAGTGTAGGAGGGTACCCGTTTCTCCACATCCTCGCCAGCATCTATAGTCTCTTGAGTTGTTCATTTTCGCCACTCTGACTGGCGTGAGGTGGTATCTCAGTGTGGTTTTGATTTGTGCAAATACAGATTTTAAAATGATATCAAAAACTTCAAGTGAATGAAACGTGTGAAGATTTCTTCTTGCTTGTGATTCAGCGGCTCTCCAATGATTGCTCTAGACAGCGGGGCTGGGAGCATGGCGGGGGGCAGTTCCTGTCCTGTGTCCTCAGGGTTTCTAGGGGCAAGCCCCGGAACCTAGCTTCTGCCAGCCAGGGAAGCAGGGGGCCAGCAGGGCTCAATCGTAACCACCCCCCAAGGAGACCCCAGGCTGTGGTCTGTTGACTGTGGCCTGTGTAAGAGCTGCCACTCCTTCCCCTGTCGCACACTACCTGAGTCCAGAGAGCCGAGAGCCCACAGCTGTGTGTGGTGCCCACATGCAAGGCTGCGTGGCAACACCTTGAGAAGACTTCAGGATTCTGATACACTTGCTGGGAAGGGTGGTAATAGACCAGCTTTGGCATCTGAGTTCCTTTATTATTAACATCTGTTCACAGCATCTGAGATACTATCTAATGCAGAGAGAAAACATCTTAACTCTTACCTCGAAACTGGTCTATTTTTCCAGGACCTAACATGTAAAAGCCTTATGTTAGTGGCAACAGTGCAAGGTACGATAATAAGACTAATGGTTTTCATACAGATAAGTGTCTAAAACACTGACGTGTTGTTTTATAGATGCCGTTATCCTAGTAACAACAATAACATCAGCTAATATTGATTGATCGAGGTAAGCACTTTACATGTGTTACCTCATTTAATCTCCACAACAGCCCTGTAAATGGTGAACCTGTTAATCCATTTAACAGATACTTGAGTGCCTCTTGGTGATGGAGCTGTGAGGATACATTGTACGAGAAGACAGTCCCGAGCTCATGCAGCTTACAGTGTAGTGGGGAGCCACTCACGCCCCCAGGGGACCACACATAGCAGAATCATAATTGTGGTGAGTAGACAAGGTCCTGTGTTAGAGAGCGGTAGGATGGGATGGTTCTAGAAGGAAGGGATATTTGAGGTGAGAGAGAAGTTGGAAGGAGGTGGGGATGGTCACCTTTGACAGGAAAATGTCAGTGCTCCCGGACAGTGCATCAGTTTCTGTCCCACGTAGCTGCTTAGGTGGACTTGATCTTGGCCCAGGTCGATCATAAAACACCTAGAGGACAGACTCCGCCTAATTCATTCTGTTGTCTTTCATTGCACCTAACACAAACTAGGTTCCAGTAAATGTTATTTGGCATGAATTGGTACGTGAACAGATGGCCCAAAGATGTGTAAGACATTACATCTTCCCTGTAATGTGTTTGGGATGTCAGTCAACAAACATTCATTGACTTTTTCTTGTGTGCAGATCATCTTTGTGTGCGTGTATACAGAACTCTTCCAGGGGCTTTAAGATTATGAAACAAAACCAAACATCAGCCCTTCCTCTTTAAGGAGCTTGGACTCCATAGAAGCAGACTGACTGAGCAAGTGCATACCTTGTGCAGCTACTTCTGCTGCCGATGCAACCTGTCAAAGTGTCTCGGGTCAGGCTTCCCAGGAAGAACGTGCCGCCTTGCTTGGGGGGATGTCAGGGGAGCAGGTTGTGGAGGCGGTCTGTGAGAGGAAACGTAGCTCAGCATTCGTAAAGAGCCCAGGCCGCACAGAAGTACAGCTGCAGGAGAGGAAATTTGCTGATGTGTCCTTGGGGGGAGGGGGGTGTCTAATGGCATCACATCGCAACTCAGGATTTGGCTAAATAGTTTGCAGTGCATGAGTTTTCTGTCTTCACAGCCTGCCTCGTTTCTCAGGTAATGTTTTGTCTGTCGTTGAAGAACAGGAGTATCTCCGAGCACTGCCGGCTGCACAGTTTGCGGGGGAGCCGCAGTCTCCTCCAGCAGCAGCTGTGGCCCGCAGGGTCTGCAGGCATAATACCATTAGTAGCAACACATATTTTTCCAGGATTTACCTATTCACCCCTCGTTCCCCATCATAGCCCTTCTGGCTGTATGAAAAACAGGAATTTTTGTAACAAGCCCTGCACAGCAAACCTTTTCCTGTTTGGAAAAAAATTTTTTTTTAATTGTTGGCAAAGTTAGAAGACAGCACTGTTACTCAAAGAGTGACCTGAAATGTCCTCTTAGAAAAATACAGAGAATGATGTTTTGATAAGTAGGGTATTGCTGTGGACCCCACACCCCCTTTTTGGAGAAGGGGGATTAAGTCTAAGTGGTGAGTTAGTGTATGTCCCACCTGAGTTAGTGAACGCTTCCTGAACTTTTTAAAGATTTCATCATTACGTATTCTGCAATCTCGTTAAAAATGTCCCCTAGTTGCAGTTACAAATGACCTGATCTAATTATATGTGTTACAGAGCTGCACCACCCTCTCCACCAGCCATTGCAGACAGCCAGGAAGCCATTATCCAGGAGGATCTTCCCCCCTTTATCATTAACTAAATGTGACAGGGACAGGAGTCAAGCTTCCTTTCCTCTAGAGATTTCATCGTGGCTTATCTATGTGTCTATTGTGTTCCAAGAACAAGATAGTCATGATGGAATATTGTGCAAACGCCCAGACTTTCAGCCTATAGAACATGTTGCAGGGTCAGAGCATTCGACCCCTTCCAGGCCCGCCCCAGGGATAGGCCTGCCTCTTTAAGGGCACATTTAGAACTTGGTTTGCTGGTGGTGCTGGTGGGCTCAGGAGATGAGGCTGTGGTTCTTGGAGCATACATGCATAGGTGTGTGTTTAAGACCTTTCCGTAGAGTTTGGAGAATCTTACGGGAATGAAATAGGCCATTAGAGAAATGTAGTGCATGGCCTCTTTTAGGGTTTCTTGTATGTACTTAAAAGTCCTCCTCAAAGCTTGAGTTGGGGATAGAGAGATAGGTGGGAAGGGAGAGGCAAGTCTAGGGAACAAAAGAAGCCTTCATGCCATCCGCCTGCACACCTGCCCAGCATCCAGCCTGGAGCCCCGCTAAGAGCCGTAACCGACCCGCCTGTGCCGTGTCCCTGGGAGAAGGGCTTGTCATGTTGCTGCTTGGTTGCAATCCTTGGTGGAATGTAGTACAGAGGGTCAGAGGACATTTTGAAATATGGATTTCTCAGCCCTGGCTATCTGGCCTCACTGTTTTCTGACTTTTGCATCTATCTCCTTTTAGAAAGTGAGACCCCCCCCCCCCCGCCACATGTTCACAATCTCTTTTTTTAATAAGAAAGAACTTGAATTCATGGTTTGTGTTGAGACCCTGGCCTTGTCTTTGCAAAGACTTTTTCTGGTGCAGCAATTGGCACTCAAGCATCTGCATCCCACGTTGATGGCATGAGGATGTGGGCACTGTGGCTGCATCCCTGGGTGACCACAAATCCAGCCAGAGCCTTTTCGTGGTCAGGGTGAGGGGCCACAGAGGCCCAGGGGCTCAGTCTTCTAAGCCTTTTCCCCAGCTGGCGGAGGAAGCCAGGGGAGGCTCGGGAGGACTTGGACTCAGGGCCCTGATGACAGAGGCTGCTGGATGAGCAGGTAGTGGGAGTCTGCTGTGTGCCTTGTTCTGATTGGGGAACAAAAGGCTACACGACAAGGGCCCTCCTTTGGAGCCCATTTTTGCTCTTCTGTATGTCCCAGAGGCTCTCCAGATGCTGGTGGTCCCACTGTGTGTCCATGAGGGGAATTGAATTTCGGCTTCTTTGTTTCAGCCTGGCTTTGCTGCTTCTACCGGAGCTTGACACTCTCTCCGGCCTCCTTCACCGTATATTTGGAATTGTGGGTTTGTGTTTGTAATACCTCTAAGCTCCTGCCCACACCCCAGTGAACAGGAGGCAGGAGGAGGGGAGCAGGGCTCAGAATGGCAATATCCTTGTGCCCTCAGAATTGGGATCTAGTACCCACCTCTTGGTAATGGCTTACCATGTGCCAGGCGCCACTGAGCATTTTATAAACTGTATCTCCCTATAATAGCCCTAAATGGGTTGATTATTTATTTCTGTTTTATAGATAAGGAAACTTAAGGTACCTAGGGGCCAAGCAGTTTCCCAGAGTTAAGTTGATTTTCTTTCCTAATTGTGTTAGGGGTACATGTGGCACAGGTTAGTTGTGGAACAACTGTACTGAGCAACTGAAGCCTGGAGCTCTTTGTATTGCTGCCCCCCTCTCCCTGTGTCTTTTTGGACAGAGCATAACCTCTGATGCAGTGCCCTGGAGTTAGTTGGCACATACTGCTGGTTATTTTTGGGAGGAGGGGTTGGTGAACAACACTTGGATTTAAATTTTCCATTTTTTGGCAGTTCAACGTTCTAAAATAAGAAATAAGACCCTGTTTGCCTTATATTCACCTATATTAGCCTAATGGACTTGAAAAGGTATAAAGGAATCTAGGCCTTACTAGTTTTCAGGCTTTGCATTCTTGACTAAGAATATATCCTGCTTCACTTGTTTCTTTTCCATAATCATGTGGGCCCAGTAATATAAAACTTCTCACTTGTATAAATGGCATATGTGCAATCTGAAGAGAGTTGGCAGTAGTTTTAGGGGTGATAGAATGGAAACGGTGTTTGCTATTTGCGTAGCATTGTAGCTAAGCAAAAATTTAAGTGGTTTTAAAAGGAGTTCCTGTGATTTCCCTATAAAATATAGCTATATAAAAGAAGGTGCCTGTAATAATGCCTATTTAATTTTGTCCCCTCATTACATTAAGATACAGACACTGGGTTTGTTTTGTTGTTTTGAGAACGTGAGCGAGGGAGGGGCAGAAGAAGGAGAGAGAAGAATCTTAAGCAGGCTCCATGCCCAGTTGGGAGCCTGACATGGATCCCGACGTGGGTCCTAACGTGGGGCTTGATCTTCTGAACCGTGAGATCATGAACTGAGCCAAAACCAATAGTCGGACGCTCAACCGATTGAGCCACTACAGATGAGTGTTTTTAAGATAAGATACTATTTGTTTTGTACTGGTTTGGAGCTCTTTTATAGTGGAGTTCAGAACCCTTACTGATTATATAGGTTGAAATCTGTACCACAAACTTTAAAAAATGTTTACTTGTCTTCCATGTAACATATCTATATTGAACAGTAAATATTCCAACAGGAGAGGTACTGTATTTCTAACGTGATGTTTTGCTTTACAGAATTCAATTCGCCATAATCTGTCCCTACACAGCAAGTTCATTCGTGTGCAGAATGAAGGAACTGGAAAAAGTTCTTGGTGGATGCTCAATCCAGAGGGAGGCAAGAGTGGCAAATCTCCCCGGAGAAGAGCTGCGTCTATGGACAACAACAGTAAATTTGCCAAGAGCCGGGGCCGAGCTGCTAAGAAAAAAGCATCCCTGCAGTCTGGCCAGGAGGGTGCTGGGGACAGCCCAGGGTCTCAGTTTTCTAAATGGCCTGCGAGCCCTGGCTCTCACAGCAACGATGACTTTGATAACTGGAGTACATTTCGCCCTCGAACTAGCTCAAATGCTAGTACCATTAGTGGGAGGCTTTCTCCCATTATGACCGAACAGGATGATCTTGGAGATGGGGATGTGCATTCTATGGTGTACCCACCATCTGCTGCAAAGATGGCTTCTACGCTACCCAGCCTGTCTGAGATAAGCAATCCTGAAAACATGGAAAATCTTTTGGATAATCTCAACCTTCTCTCATCACCAACGCCATTAACTGTTTCAACCCAGTCTTCACCCGGCACCATGATGCAGCAGACACCATGCTACTCATTTGCACCGTCAAACACCAGTCTGAATTCACCCAGCCCCAACTACCAAAAATACACATATGGCCAGTCCAGCATGAGCCCTTTGCCCCAGATGCCTATGCAAACACTTCAGGACAACAAATCGAGCTATGGAGGTATGAATCAGTACAACTGTGCCCCAGGACTCTTGAAGGAGTTGCTTACTTCTGACTCTCCTCCCCATAACGACATTATGACAGCAGTTGATCCTGGGATCACCCAACCCAACAGCCGGGTCCTTGGTCAGAATGTGTTGATGGGCCCTAATTCGGTCATGTCAACCTATGGCAGCCCGGCGTCTCATAACAAAATGATGAACCCCAGCTCCCACACCCACCCTGGACATACCCAGCCAACATCCGCAGTTAATGGGCGTGCCTTGCCCCACGCGGTCAACACCATGCCCCACACCTCGGGGATGAACCGCCTGGCCCCAGTGAAGACAGCTGTACAAGTGCCTCTGTCCCACACCATGCAGATGAACGCGCTGGGAGCCTACTCCTCAGTGAGCAGCTGCAATGGCTATGGCAGGATGGGCCTTCTCCACCAGGAGAAGCTCCCAAGTGACTTGGATGGCATGTTGATTGAGCGCTTGGACTGTGACATGGAGTCCATCATTCGGAATGACCTCATGGATGGAGATACGTTGGATTTTAACTTTGACAATGTGTTGCCCAACCAAAGCTTCCCGCACAGCGTCAAGACGACGACACATAGCTGGGTGTCAGGCTAAGAGTGAATTAGTGAACAGGTAAGATCACCCCAATGTCAAAAGACCTTCTGAAGCCAGGACTTAAAAGAGAGGAACACAGTAACTTGCCACATATCTTCCATGGTTGGGACTTTTCTGATGTCAGCTGGCTGTTCCTTGCAGAGAAGCATCTTATATCATTCTTTGCCCTTTTTGCAGCTTATAATTTTTTTTCTTTGAGCTTAAGCATAAGGAAGTTTCCTCTGACTGCTTTAAAGATTTCTTTTGACAGTTAGATGGCTGCACCTTTTTAGTAACTCTTCAATAAATGAATATGTTTGATACAAATCAAATGCTGCAGAGGTTTTTTGTTTTTTGTTTTTTGTTTCTAAGAAGTGGCATTTCCCCCATTGAAAGATTTCAGAGCTGTTTGAGAAAGATGTAGCTTCGCCCCCATCCCCCCCACCCCAAATATGTCTGTCACTCTAATACGTTAAATCGAATTGATTTTAATTTGGCCGTATTTTCATTGTGTGTTTTTTCTAGGCTACACTTAAAAGTACTTCAGACTGTCTGACAGCAGGAACTGAGAGAAGCAGTCCAAAGATGTCCTTCACCCCTCCTTTTTGTTTTCTTGATTAAAAAAAAAAAAAAAAAGTGAATTTCTTTTTTCCTTTCGTCAGACTTGGCAGCGAAGACACTTTTCCTGTACAGGATGTTTGCCCGATGTTTGCAGGTTATGTGCCGCTGTAGATAAGGACTGTGCCATTGGAAATTTCATTACAATGAAGTGCCAAACTCACTACACCATATAATTGCAGAAAAGACGTTCAGATCCTGGTGTTCTTTCAAGTTTTGTACATAAGCAGTAGCGACAGAACTGTATTTGTGTGTATTTTTGTTGTTGTTGTTTTTTTAAATATCCATTTGGTCCAAGGAAAGTTTATACTCTTTTTGTAATACTGTGATGGTCTCATGTCTTTGATAAGTTAAACTTTTGTTTATACCACCTGTGTTCTGCTGAACAGACGAACCACAGAGAACCAAGCTCTCCATCCGCACCTCCATGGAACAGCTTTGGGCCTGTTCAACACGGCCACACAATTCACATGAGAACCGATAGCCTGTTACCAATCTGCTGAATTAACGGACTTGTCAGACACCTTTGGGGGAAAAAATAGATTAAATGCCAGCCTTGTACAGGTCTTTTCTATTTTTTTGTTTGTTTATTTTGTTATTTGCAAATTTGTACAAACATTTAAATGGTTCTAATTTCCAGATAAATGGTTTTTGATGTTATCGTTGGGACTTGAGATCACTTTTGGAATAGATAATTGAACTGTAATGTTTTCTTAAAACTAGAGTCTACTTTGTTACATAGTCTGCTTGTAAATTTGTGGAATCCCAGATATTTGAGGCAGCATCCGTAATTTTCATTTTGTATTTCTAACTGGATTAGTACTAATTTTATACGTGTTTAACTGGTTTGTACACTTTGGGGATGCTACTTGGTGTTGTTTCTGACTAATCTTAAAATCATTGTAATTAGTACTTGCATACTCCACGTTTCTGGCTCTGTTTTGGCAGGAGAGCGATGATGTATAGTTCTGGACATTTTGCGTTTCATGTTTAGGAGAGCTTAATAAGTTTTTATGTATGTGTTTTAAAGAAATTCCATCTGTTCCTATTGTCCCGTGAACTAAGTGCACCGCCGAGCATTGAGTCTTCTGATAGCTGCCTCTGTGCTAAGTTGTTTCAGTGACTCCTGAGGGGCCTCGTGATGTTTGTAGATCAGAAAGGGAGATCTGAGTCTAAAACCAGGCTCCTCTCTCAAACTGGGAGTTTGGATCAACTTAACCTTTTGGAGTTGAGCTTCAGCAAATGTTTTCCCTCATATTTCTGTGCTCTTACTTTGGTCTAGTGGAGGTTGATTTGGTAGCTCTGCCTTGCAGGATTATGTCCAGACTCACACTTCATCCCTCTCTCCCTTCTGTCCTGCAGATTACTTAGCACACTGTGGAAATTTAGGTGGAAGGAGGAAAATTTTAAATAGGACTTCAGTGATTTGCAGAATGCTTTGTGTCTCTGAGTGCAGAAGGCTACCAAATGGACTAGAGCTTGTTAAAAAATTGGGGCAATTAATTTGAAAGCCAACAAACCAGCTGTAAGTTGTATATTTGAATTTATTGTAAAAGCTCTTACCTTAAGAATTGGAGAATTTCCTTAGCCTTTAGCAATCTAAACTATCATGCTGCATCATTATGTTTTAATATTTTGCAATTACCTATAACTGACAGACCAGGTTAATTGGCTTTGCATCTATCAGTATTTTCAAGTCTTATGGAATGCCCTAAGTCAGCAAAGTAGAAGGAGCAGGTGCACAAAAATGTTCCTCTTGCCTTCTTGAGAAGGCTCTGATTTCTTTCTGTGTACTTAGCCCAGGTCACACTTGCTGTGTCTTGCATGTGAATTGCAGATCTCTTGGCTTGGTCTTTCCTACATGTTTAACGAGAACACAAGTGTTCTGAAAGATTTCCTATAGGAGGCCAGCTCTATTGTAAGCTTCCCACTGTGACTTCTACGGTTTTGAAAATTCATTAAACAGCCACCTGTCCAACCATCTTCACTGTTGGCCACTCCAAAATATGTCTGGTTTTGGAAACCCTAGTTTCTCTAAGCAGTGCCTTCCGCATATGGAATAGAACTTGTCGGTGCCAGAGTGCTTGGGTTCTCTACCGTGTCCACCTTCCTTCCTCCTCCCGTACCATCACGCCGTGAGCCTCAGAGCCCCCGTTTGTTCACTAAAGAGGCAACGCCTGCTGAAATCACCCTTCAAATCTGATTACATCCTAGAGTAACTTTTAAAAAGAGGTTTCTCCCTCCTGAGTCTGTGTAAATAATTTTTTTTCCTGAAAAAAATTTTTTTTTGTTGAACTTCTAACATGAATCTTGGGTATCTCTTTGGGGTACAGTGAAGTCCAGTGAAAGGCACCTTGTCTATTTTGAAAACAAACATTATGTGACCTCTGGTAATACTTTTTCTGTACGAATACTGACTTTCTTGAGTAATTAGTATATCAGTTATTGTACATGATCGCTTTGTGAAATGTGCAAATGATATCACCTATGCAGCCTTGTTTGATTTATTTCCTCTGGTTTGTACTGTTATTAAAAGCATATTGTATTATAGAGCTATTCTGATATTTTAAATATAAAGTATTGTTTCCGTAATATAGACGTATGGAATATATTTAGGTAATAGATGCATTACTTGCAAAGTTCCGCTTCGACAAACTGACAAAGTCTAAATTAATTAGCAAATGTTGTATCCCAGTGGGCAGTAAATCAATGGAGCATACCGAGAAGACGAGAAGGACACTTGAAATGGGGGGATAAAGAGTTTTCCAAAGGTATACAATTCGGACTTGTTCAACTGCTGGGTATATGTTACCAACACCCCCCTCCCTCCCCCCAGACTTACTTGAAATTCTCACATTCAGCTCTTAGGAGTTCTTAATTTATAACTGACTTTTAAATGAGAAGTTTCTCTTGTGGTTTTGGTTTGGGAGTAATCGTTCATTAAAAAGAATGCAGTGTGGTTTATGCAAACAAAACAGCCTTGCATTACTCTTGGCGTCCTCTTTGAGGGTGGTGAGCAGCACCTGGCAGTGTGGCCACGGGAGTCCTGTCGGGATGCGGTCACGCCCTCCCACATGTCACTACTCGAGTTCAGTGACAGCGCGAGTCCATGTTCCTGTTCCGATACTCTCTGAGAAGTGCCTGATGATGCTGATGTACTTACAGACACAAGAACAATCTTTGCTATTATTGTATAAAGCCATAAATGTACATAAATTATGTTTAAATGGTTTGGTGTCTTTCTTTCCTAATTGTGCAGAATAAGCTCTTTATTAGTGGGTTTTGTTGTTGTTGTTGTTTAATGTTTACCTTATGTTAAGCCTTGTCAGCCACAGTGCCATGGTTTCTTCAAATCTGGTATTTCCTTGTGGCCGGGGGGGGGGGGGGGGAGGGAACAGTCCCTCTGAGAGTGAAGTCCCAAGAGTTGAAGAACAAGTAAAATCCCTGATAATGAACAGCTCCGGAGCACCGCATCTTCGGAATGTCTGCAACGACCTCCTGTGCAGTAATCCCTAGGCATATTAAATCTCACGTCGGAACAGACCATGCTGAAGGGCAAGTGAGGAGGGCACTGAGCACCAACCAGGTGGAGGGAGCAGTAGATTTCCAGGGCCACGTGTGTCCCTACCTCACACACCTTGCCGAAGGGGGAGGATTGCGTCCTCCTTTAAGTGGCCATGGATTGGAGGTTTATATGTTTTGCTTTTTTTTTTTTTTTTTTTTTTCCCCTCCGGAAAATGCCTGAGGAATGAGCTAGGATTAGATTAACCTGGTTAAAATGCATTTTAAAACCAGGGAAAGCCTGGTCTCCTTGCTTCTGACTCATTTACAAGGCAAGTGAATGAGTTAGAGTAGCAAGAAGGAAATGGGTTATTCTACTGTTTATCTGTTTAGACACCAGAAGGTCAGTCCAGCTTGTCAGGGTTGGTTTGTTTCCCCTTCCTTCCAGCAAATAGAACCCTTTCTTTAAAACAGATGATAGAGAACCCAGGGTGTGGAGCAGATAAAGGCATCTACTCCCAGACCCTGGGGCTCATGCACAGATCGCACTTTGGAATCGGACCTGGCCCAAGTGCAGAAAAACACTTGTACCATCAGAACTCAAGCCGGCAGGCTCGTTCATGGCCCTCTGCACACATACACAGAATCATATGTCTGATATCATGTATTGAGACCAGTTCCCAGGGCTTAACACCACTTGATAAGAGGAAGCAACTCAGGAAGATTTCACAGACAGAACCGTGGGCTGGAGCTCAGTGCTTAACGTAAAAGGAGGAACTTCTTGGGCAGTACATAGGCCCTTGCTGTGACCAGGCTGCCGACACTAGAATCAGGATGTGTCCCTAGGATTGTTTCTTGACCACTGAACCTGCCACACTGAAGGACTTCACCTTAGCACTCGTTTCCTCAGGTCTGAGGCCCTGAACAGTGTTGTGCTAGTTAAACGTACACTGGTTGGTGTGGTTAGGTGGGTGGAGTGCTTCTCTGAGAGATATATCGCGCTAAGTGGCAGTCTCTGAATTAGACACCATCACATACACATTGAACTTTTTATCGTCTGTTAGTGCTCATTACAGGTTCATGAACCGGCAGCTGGGTTGGGCCGTGACCTCTAAAATGAGAGTGTAGTCACAGGTGTCCGTATTCCAATTTTGCTGTTTCATTATTGGTGTAAAAATGACACTGGCAATAACTTACATACATGGACTCTAGGATGTTTTCCCGTTACTAAACTGGAAAATGAGTGACATTTCTATGGAATGGAAAGGGAGGGAGGTATGGTGTAGGAAGGCAGGGAGTCCCATTGGTAGTGGGTGATCGGTCAGGAAACCAGATGTGAAATGGTGACAGCTGAGGTGTGAGCTGAAGGTGTCTGGATCCTTTGGAGGAACGTGCAGAGCGGCATGGACATCCAGAAGTTCAAGAGAACTCTTAGTTACCGCAGGGAGGCAGCTTTCTACACGGACGCCTGGCTTCGGCAGTATGGCTGTGAGAGGGGTATGCTTCACACTGAGAGAGCATTTGACTGTTACAGGAAGAAGGAAGGAAAGGAAATCAGGGCCAACTTTTCTCAGCTTGACTGGTGGCAGGATACTGTCTGCTCCCCTACCCCTGCCTCCCAGGCACCCATGGACTCAAAAGGCTAAATGAAGTTTCTTGGCATCCGTACCTTTACCATGTTTGTGTCTTCCAAAAGTGCAACAAGTTTTCACTGGGAACCACTGGTGGAAGGTAGGGATTTACATCCTCCAAGAAGAAAGAGGGCAACTTTGTGAGAGTTAAGTCACTAATTCTTTACATTTCATTCCTTCCATGAGCAACTTTTCAGAATTCCCATCAAACTTAAAAGTTGTACATGGTAGCTTGGAAGCTGTTTTGGGTTATTGTACTGCTAAGAGTTTTCTGCAAACATTTCTTGGGGTTGTAACCGTAGGGAAATGGCTGCTCCACAGAGATGACCTTAGTTGAGATAGCTGCTTAGAATCGAGTTCACAGTGGCCCATTTTAAACCTGAGTTTTCTTTCCCTCTGATGCATTGGGATAGACAAGGTCCATCCTGCCCTTCAGTGCTTGGTTGCAGAACAGGAGCAGAGGTGCCCATTGCTTGGTTCGTGGTGGTTTCAGGACACTTGGTAAACTTGCAGAGTGTTGATCTGTTCTGATGCTTGGGCGGCGATTGGCCTGCAGATAAGGAAAGTTGAGGATACCTTCTACCACCTGCCTCCCAGGTTTGATGCGAGGATTAGAGGATGAGGTAATGTCTGCACATGGCTTCCTGTGTCCGGGAGAAAGACCTTGTACATGTGAGTTGGTGTCAGTGTAGGTAATAGTAGGCTTTGGGGATTTGTTTCCTTATTGGGGCTTCTGGACAGTTAGTGTTTCCTGCAGGATGAGTGGGAGAGCCACTGGGTTCATTTCCAACCTCTCTTTCCATTTTCATTTGCACTTTCTCCATCCCTTAAGCAGGGGAGCATGGACAGTTGGCCAGACCCGTACTTTTTCTTTTCTTGGTAATGCTAGAAGTGTAAGTAAGTAGTAAGTTGTAAACCTATAATGTGGCCAATACAAACTAGCTGTGATCATGGTTTCCCAAGAAGTTCTCCATGGACCCACACTAAGAGAATTTAGAGACATTTTAGGCTACTTGACCTTGACCTCACCCTGATCCTGTTCTCCCAGGAGACCGTGGAGGCCGCCCGCCAATACCATGTGCCCCTTTTAGGCCATCCTTCTGTGTGCTAGGGAGAGGGGCAGAGAGGGAAAGCCTGATGTTGAGGAGACCACAGTGATGTGCTGGAGCCTGATCTGGTTCATGAGAATTGATGGATGGCTAAATTTGCCGGAAGTTGAGAGCCGATTTTAAATACTACCATTCACAATCAAATGAGATAAACTACTATTAATTTGTATAGAGAAAAAGATAGTAAATGCTCAGAACTCATCACTAATGACTTTTGTCCTACTGTACTACATTGTACTCTCATGTGCTCTTGAGGTGTTTATGTTGCTTCTGTTTTTCTGGTGGGATTATTGTTTAATGGCATGCTACTGCTCTGCCGAAGTTGAACACAGTTTCAGTTTAATGAATATAATTTGAATGAGGGTGAGAAATAGTTTAACAGTAAGTCATGTCAGTTAAATTTGCTGAGAAAATAAATTTATTGAGAAAAGAGTCGATTGGGATGGAAGTCCATTCATCAAATCCTGTCTGAGTCGCCGTGATATGTTGGCTCCAGATAAAAGAGTTTGGCAAAAGCCTATGAAAGCATTTTTTGAGAATCAATTGGCCTGATAGAATTTACAGTAGAGAGTATGGTATGTTTTATTATTTGTAGATTGAATGCTACACCTCCTTCAGGGCAGTAAATTCATAATAAACTTATGTCTATCCAGGCATATATTAACTTCTCTAAAGAGCAGGTTAAATATTGACCAGCACACCAATGACAGCATAATAAAGGCACCAGAGGACCGGAGGTTTGGGTGGCCTAGAACAAACAGGTAGAATGGGAATAGGGGAGACAGAGAACAGGAAGTTGTGGTGAGGCCCAGGGTGTGGTCAGCGCAGTGGGTGACTGAGTGGCAGTGAGGTAGCGGCCCCAGTGGGGGAAGAGGTCAGGGGAGATAAGGCCGGTGGTCGAGTGGGGCCTGCACATTAGACTCATAGCCAACGAAAGGGACAGCAGAAGGGCTTGGGTGCAGAGGAAGTCTCAAATTCCAGTGCCAAAGCATTTAACTTGGTGGAGAAAACGGGAGGCAGGTAACAGCTGGATGGGTGGCTGGGAAGGTACACCATCGAGAGTGGCTGGATGCCCTAAGCATCAACAGAGGGTTTTTAAACTTGGAAGAAAAAGATTCTGGAGCTGGAAGTGGAATGCAGAAGGATTCCAGTTCTGCTTTTGAGACCCCTCAAGGGTTGTCACCCAGTGAGTGAGGGAAATTCAATGGCCTGAAGTGAAGACCCCATCACCATGCCTGGCATACAGAAAGAGCTCATGAAATTAGGATGACCAAACATTCTGGTTTGCCCAAGACAGGCTTGGGCAACTTGTGCCCAGCGTAATTGTTCATGCTGCTCTTAACATTCTAAAGGGTTCAGGTTTGGGCGGTTAATTATATGTTCGCTCCATCAGTGAATAACTGCTGTTCAGTTTTTACTTCCTGGAGCCCTCACTTCACAGTTGGATATACCAAGAGACCCCTGTGGGTGAGAGCCCTCAGGGCCCCCCCTCCCGGAAAAAGCTTCCTTGGGCCAAAAGGTCGTAGTTTAACCTCAGGCATATAAGGTCCTTTCCAGCCTTCCTTTCCTTCTCCTGCCTCTCTCCACCGCCTTTTCACCTGCTGGAAGATTGTCTTTTTCCTTTCCTTATCAACCAAGGTACAGCTCAAAGCCTTCTCTTCCCTACCCTTCAAGCCCTCCCCAGCCTCTCCTATCAGAGGAGTGACTTGAACAGGTGGGTTCAGGGCTGAGTTTCAGGGCTCCTTTTCCCAATACACACATGTGGCTGTGTTGAACTCTAGCTGAATAATAATCCTCAGTAGTCCTCCCGAGGCAGGCCTGTAGCCATCCTCCCGACAAGTTCAGTGCCAGGCCTGACTGACTTGGGCCATCACCAAGCTCCCAGTGAGCCTAAAGCAACTGGCCTGTGCACTTGACCACTGGACACAGCCAAAGGCATTCTTTCGTGAGCCAGTCTGCGTCTGCCAACATTCCAACAAATTAAAAGCAAACCAAGAAGCCCAAGGTATTTTGACAAGTCTGGAGCTGCTATTTGCTTTCTTCAACCAAGGGAGGCTCAAAGGCGAGAGAGGGAGTATGATCAATGATGAGATACCTATAAGAGATCATTGGTTTTCCTTCCAGCTAGCTGTCCCCACAGTTGCAAGACCCTGCCTTTCCATATAGCTTTTCTCTGGGCTCAGGGGACAGACCTAGTTCCTTTTGTTTACCATCCACCTCCCAAACTGCCAGTTGAGAATGTAATGCCAGTTCATCTCACCCCCAGGAAGAGTTGGATGTCTGTAGAAACAGGTTGTGCCAATCCTAATAGATTCTCTCAGTTTGAAAAAAGGGGGGTGGGTGCAGGCGGGGGAGGCCAACTATTCACCCTCAGTAACTTGTTTTCACAGAACTTCACCTGAAAAAGACATAAACACTGTCATTTGTAATTTTTACCCTAAGTGTTGTGTCATTGGGTTGCCTGTACTTCTCCCCTACCAAATGGAATTGGATAAAACATGTGGATTTTGCATTCTGATTTTTAAGAATCTAATTTTGAAGTTAATTGGAAGTATTCAAATATTTTTCAAATAAAATATTTTGAAAGGAAGGTACTTTTCTCCCTTACAAGACAAAGTTTTTCCTACTTCAGTTCACCACACCTATGAAACAATGACTTGGTAGAAGGAAGACATTTCCTGAAGTCAGTCAATTTTGTTTAGAAATCCTTGTGAAGTTGTGCTAAAAAACATATCCTCAATAGAAAATGTCCTTTATCCCTGTAAATGTATCTTAGGAGATCTCAAAATGCTTCAAGCCCTATGCACCATACATTAAATTAGTGTTATCTTTAAGGTTTCATTTCCCTTCTGGCTTTTTTTCTGTCTTAAATAATTGATATTCCATTAAAAGCATAAACAATTTTCAAAACCTTGAATAGGACAGGCTGGAAGAATTTAACAGCTGTATGGAATCTCATGTAACCATCATGTGCCCTTTTTTTTTTTTTTTTTTTTTGGAAACAACAATTGTCCTTGTCTTTTGTAAGAAAATCACATGATTAAAAAAATAGATGACTAGCAATAATTCTGCTGTCACTCGGTTACTGGCAAGAGTAGGGATAGGGAGGAAGACATAAGAAAAATGCATTCTTGGATCCTGCAGCCACACCAATCTGCAAACCTTCCTGGAGTAAATAATTTCCTTTGTCATTTCTGGGTAACTAAAAAAAGGCTTCGGAATGTTTCCAGGACTGGGCATTCTGTTGTGTAATACTTCTGGAGTCTGAGTTACCTTCCTTTGCTGAAAGAGTTGGCTCAGCACCCAGCCATCTCCCCCTTCTTGGATCTGAGTGTCGGAGAAACTGATACGAATTGAGTGAATGAAAACTCAGTCTTTATTACGGACAATAATACTCCCTCTAGAATTAGAATTCCTTACTATATTTGACAGTAAAAAGAAGTTTGGATCAGCCATGGATCCCAAAGATGCTGGTTGACCTACACGTCTGGAAATGAAGCGTGCCTTTGTCTTAATTGTCCCCCTTGGGAAGAGATCTGCATGTGTGCCACTGGAGGGTGAGCCTGCCAACGTGAGTGACAGGGGAGGTCTTGTCATCTTTGAGATTCCAGAGAAAAGAAGTCCCAGATATGAAATGTTTGAACGTAGCAGCACTAGTCATTGACCTGCACAAGGGAAGGGTTGGAATTGAGTATTTCTTGGCGAAATGTGCCAATGTGGTTCCCCCCCGCCAGGCCATTTCTAAGACTCGTGGAAGAAAAACTATAATTAAGAAAAGTGGATGGGTTATTAGGAAAGGCTTTCTATTCAGAAGGTTTTGTGAGCTGAGTAGCACTTAGCATTTGTAATACCTTCCTTCAGAGGATCCCAGGCATCTGCCCATGTAAGTTCCTCTGCTTCACTTGGAATTAAAAAGAGCAGAGGGGCGCCTGGCCGGCTCAGTCAGTGGAGTGTGCTACTTTTGATCTTGGGGTTGTCAGTTGGAGCCCCACATTGGGTGTAGAGATTATTTAAAAATAAAAATGAGGTGCCTGGGTGGCTCAGTCGGTTAGGCCTCCAACTTTGGCTCAGGTCATGATCTCACAGTTTGTGGGTTTGAGCCCCGCATTGGGACCTGTACTGACAGTGTGGAGCCTGCTTGGGATCCTCTGTCTCCCTCTCTTTGCTCCTCCCCCCTCCCCCAAATAAATAAACAAACTTAAAAAGAAAGAAAAACAATAAAAATCTAAAAAAAATTTTAAAAGCAGAGCAAACCCATTGTATACAGAGCCTGGACTAGGGGAAAATGTCCCCCAGGTAGGGGAGTTTTATTGGTGGAGACCCTGAGGAAACCTGCTGATGTGAGATGAGACACAGTGTTACTGAGAGGGGGAGCTACTAACTGTGGGCAGCAGAATTATTTAGAAAGATTTGGAGAAGTGCCACTTCTGGGGCTCCTTCCAGAACTGTGGGCTCAGAATCTGCAATAGCGGGTGTGATGGGTGAGAAATCCTCATTTTAACTATTCCAGGTGATGTTTATGAGGAGTCATATTTGGGAACCACCACCAGGCTATGAAGTTGCTGTAATATTTGCTGGTATTCATTCATCCTCCACCCGATAAAATTAAGTATGTCCTGTGTCTCAGGCCCTCTATAGAGGGCTAGGGAAGCCCTGTGTGGTGAACAGGTGAATGGGACAGGGACAGACCCATCAGCCACCCTCATCAGGCTCGAAGTCTCCTACTGTCTTCAGCTGTGGAACGCGCTTGACTTTACCAGAAAGATGTCATGACATATTCTTTAAAAATAAGCTACTTGGATCAGATAAAAATACTGGGCTGATAACAGACCCTAAAACTAAAATGTCCATCATCCATCAAAGGCTTTTTATCTGCCTAACCTGTGGTGAGTGCTGGGTAAATGGGTTGACCAGTCTGGCCCCTGTCCTCTAGGTGCTTACGAGTCAAGGCCTGGTTCGGCTTCTTGCCAGCCTGAGGCTCGATCCCTGAATAACGCTATAGCGCGGCTTTCAAGCAACCCGAGCCAAGCGGCAGACCTGGAGACACAGCCGATTTGTCCAGAGTGACCACATGGTTGAGCTCATTGCTTCCAGGTCTGAAGAAAATAACCTAGTCCCTGAAGGATCCGCTTTCCATTGGAAATGAGGCTTTAAAAAAGATATATAGCTGTAGGAGAGAAACAGCTCATCTTGCAAAATCTCTGAAGATGAGCTTACCATCCGGACGACTGTGGCCCAGGCTGGGCAAGCGCCTCCTTGCTCCTGGGCCGAGCCTGGTGCAGCTCCGGGGTATGGAGCCTGTCTTCCAGAGCCCCGGTGAGGAGCCACGGCCACGGTGTGAGCGCCCTGGGGCAGGCTCAGATGCCCCATCATGATAATGCACTGACACTTCTTTTGGGTGGTGTCCTCAGGCTGAGCGCTGTTCCACACAAGGGAACATTCTGGATCACTGGAAGTTTCCGCCTCTATGGCTGCCAGGACTTTTTCTAGTTTGTTTGAAAAGTGTCCCCAAAAGTAGGACATAAATCTCTTGTTGCGAAAAAAACCTTATCCAGTTCCATGTGACTCTTTCTGATGAGGAAGGGTCATCATAAGCAATACCTGTGATTGAGCCAAGTTGGTGTTCAGAGATGTCCTCAGGGCTGTTGACACAGATCTTGGTGTTGGACCCTCCCTCCCTTCACCTCTATTTCCCTCTGTCCCTCATTCCCCCCACTCTTTATCATGGAAAATTTCCAACGTAAACAAAAGCAGGGAGAATAAAAAGTACAATGGTCCTCCATGTGTTCATCACCTGGGTTGAACAATTATCAACTCATGGCCAAACTTGTTTTCTGTATACTCGTCCTTAATAATACTGGATTATTTTGAAGAAAACTTCACATAGCACATAATTTCACCTGTTTAAAAGGTATATCTATATAATTATATAGAGAAGAAGTCTTTTTAAGTTTTAAGATATTTTTATTGACCTATAACTTAACATACATTCAGATCCTCAAAACTCAAGTGTACCATTCAGTTTGACAACTTCATTAGGGTACATCAAGTTTTTATCATCCCATCCCTTTGTGCCCCTTCTTAGTTCCTTGCATTGAGAAGCAATCATTGATCTGATTTTTATTGCTCCTGGTTATTTTTGCCTATTTGGGAATTTCATATAAGTGAGATCATAATTCTGTATTTTGTTGCTCCTGGCTTAGTTCACTTAGTGTATTATTTTTGAGATTCATCCATGTGGTTGTCTCCGTAGTTTGGTCCCTTTAATTTTTGAGTAGTATTCCACTGTATAGATATGCTAATTGGTTGATCCATTCTTCTGTTTATGGACACTCATGTGCTGTTTTCAGTTTTTGACTAGTATAAGTAAAGCTGCGTCTGTAGACATATATTTTTATTTCACTTGAGTAAATACCTAGGACTGGGATTGCAGGGTCATAGCTATGTTTACCTTTTTAAGAAAATGCCAATGGTTTTCTAAAGTGGTTGTCCCATTTTACACTTCTCCCAGCAATGTCTGAGAGTTTGTTTTCATCTTTTTAATTTTTCTTAAAAAGTTTTAAATATATTTTTGAGAGAGAGAGAAAGAGAGAGAATGCAAGTGGGGGAGGGGCAGAGAGAGAGGGAGACAGAGAATCCCAAGCAGACTCTGTGCTGACAGCAGTGAGCCCAATGTGAGGCTCTAACTCACCAACCCTGACGTCATGACCTGAGCCAAAGTTGGTCAACCAACTGAGCCACCCAGGTGCTCCTCATCTTTTTAATTTTAGCCATTGTGTTGCTTATAGTATAGTGGTATCTCATTATGATTTCAATTTGCATTTCTCTGATGATTAATGATGGTGAACCCTTTTTCATGTGCTTACTGGCCATTTGTAACATCTTCTTTTGTGAAGTGTCTATTTGAGTAATTTACTCATTTTTTTGATTGGGTTGTTTGTCTTTTTATTATTGAGTTGTAGGACGTCTTTATATATGATATATATAGTGGATACAAGATATAGGTGTTCTATTTGTCATCTACATGACATCATACATCTACATATTTTTCCTTTTTGGTTTGTGCCTTCTGTGTCTTCACCAAGAAATCTTTACCCACCCCTGTATATTCTTATATTTTCATCTAATAATAATTTTATTTTTTATCTGTAGGATCAAGAGCTAAAATAACTACAACAAAATTGTAATTGCAATATCATTATCACACATAAAGAATAAAACAATCATCATATTATTTAGGACCCAGTTAGCACAATATTAAAATTTTCTCAAGTATTTTCTAACTTCTTATAGTTTTTTAATTCAAATTAGAATCCAAATAATGTTCACATATTGCTATTTTGATATGTCTCTAAGAGTCTCTCTTAATCTATATATCTTGCCTTCCCCTCCCCCCCCCCAACTCTGTTGAAGAAACTGGGTCATTTGTCTTGTAGAATATCCCATGGTTTGGATTTTGTAGATTGCATCTTCATGGGATATTTTAGTATATTTCTCATCCCCTGGATATCTTGAAAATTAGTAGTTAGATCTAGAGTTGTGATCCTATTTGGGTTCATTTTTGTAAAGAGGCCATTATAGTATTCTGTAAATATATAAGGTGGGAAGTACATGATGTTTGTTGTATCTCTTCTGTATGATGTTAGCAGCCACTGATGATTATTGTCAACATGCTTATTTCATTATGGTTATAAAATGGTAAAATTGTATCATCTCCTTTAAATACAGTAGTTGAAAACTATGAAGAGATCAACTATGAAGAGAAACAACTATATGGGTGCCCGATGGACTTTACCTTGAACGATCCCAGGGATGCCAATGATTTTAGCAGATCACTAACCTGCTTTGTATCACTAGTTTTCAGTTTGCCCCACAGGATTAGACTGAAGCTGTTGCTTTTTTTAAAATTTTTTAACATTTATTTTTCGAGAGAGAGTAAGATAGAGTGCAAGCAGGGGAGGGGCAGAGAGAGAGGGAGACACAGAATCTGAACAAGGCTCCGGGCTCTGAGCTGTCAGCACAGAGCCCTACTTGGGGCTTCAATTCATGAACTGTGAGATCATGACCTGAACTGAAGTTGGGTACTTGACCGACTGAGCCACCCAGGTGCCCCTGAAGTTCTTGCTTATTAGTATTTACAGCAACAGCAGTAATAATCACTCTCTGCTGAGCACTTTTTGGGACAGGTTCTAACTTAAGTACTCAATGTATGTCACTTGTCAGATATTCCAAGGTAGAAATGATTACTCATAGATCCTCCTAGCTTCTAACATAAAATAATAGATTTATCTAATGATCTCTGATCTTCCGTGTGTTTCTTGTAGGCCAGTGATTTCACTATGGATATGTGGAAGGCTTTCCTTCTCCTTTAACTTTTTAGGTTTGAAAAGACTGATACCATGAGATGCCTTCCCCAGTGTGAAAAAATAAGAACTCAGGATAAACACTCCTATAATAGGATGTTGATTATTCCCATTAAAGGTGAAAGACAAGGACTGTGGCTCCAGCATGAGTAATCCCAACTCTGGGCTGCGTACCGACTCAAGCCAGAAATTTAACTCAATCATTTGACCCTTACAAAGGCTCCATTTCCTCCTTGGTAGAATGGAAAAATAATACTGGATTATGACTTGTTGCCAAAGAGGTGTTTCCCACTACAGACCAAATGGAGACAACTTGGGTAGATGGTGGGGTTTGTAACTGCTTCCAAATAAACATAGAAGAGCAACATCCCAGAGAACACGCCCTGCCTGGTGAGAGTCCCCATTTTTCCTTCTTCATAGCTTTGTGTGTTTCAAAAGGAAATGACCTAAGGGAGTAATGTCTGAGGAAATTATTAAACAAAATACCTAAAGTTGGCTTTGGCTTGAAAGAAGCAAGTGTTTAAGATTTGAAAGACTAACGAGCTCATGCCACATAGCAGTCCCTTTTGCAGGGACGCACACCTTTCAGCTGGTTCCTAGGCAGGGGTTTGCGCTCTTTCATGATTGAGGAGGGGGTTGGTCTTCGTGTATTAGGGCTGCTTGTGCCTCCTTCTATTTCCTAGCCCTTGATGCCCTTTCATAAATGTATCTTACACACACCCAGCGATTTCTATCCCTTCTCACATTAACTCAGTTATAAAATAATCTGTTTTTCCTCAAAACCTCACCAAGGATTGCTGTGGGCTTTCCTGAAGATACACATATATTTAATAAAAGTTTACTGGTCCCCATCGTTTTAAGCTAGGGATTCTGTTTTCCACAGAAGTATTATTCATCCCGGTTGTTTCAGGATAGCCTCAACATATACTTGTTGCCCTAGGGTAGTTACTAACAGTATCCTCTTTGACTTTCAAACGTGCCCTGGTTTGGATGTGTTGTGTGGTCACCCTACTTATACATGCCATTACTTTTCTTCAGGCTCAGGGACGAAGCGGTGGACGTGAGCAAAAGTCCTCTTGGCTCCTCCTGGATAAAAGAATCGCTGGCGTTTCATGACTGTTCCCCTCTGATACAGTCAATAAGATTGAGTGCCCCCCCATTCTTTCCCAGCCTTGCTACTGTTGATAACTGTTCTTCATCTGAAGCCACTCCAAGTCCAAGCAGTTCATTCCAAGACATCTTCCCAAATACGTAGCAACCGACACGTTTCACATTAGCCTGCCCACACGGATCTGAGCTGCAGTTTTGCCGAATGAGGCCAGGTGTTCACGACTGGGTATCATGCTCCGGAAGTTTTTGTCCGGTGATGGAGAATGATCTTAAGAGTGTGTGAGAAAAATGTTAAGAGGATGCTGTTCACTTCAGACAGCTATCTCAGTGTATGACAATAGACCAGCACTGTCCAGGCCAGAGGAGAGACAAGGGAAATTCAGCCTGATCTGAAACACAAACACAAATCAAAACATAATGAGTCTGAGTTGAAAGTGGCGACTGGGCATAGCTCAAAGTACCAAATATTTTGCCTAATAGTGGCTCTAGACTCACATAAGGAAATGCAGGTTAAAATTGAGTTCCTAGGGGTGTCGGGGTGGCTCAGTTGGTTAAGCTTCTGACTTTGGCTCAGGTCATAATTCTCGGTCTGTGGGTTCGAGACCCATGTCAGGCTCTGTGCTGACAGCTCAGAGCCTGGAGCCTGCTATGGATTCTGTGTCTCCCTCTCTCTTTGCCCCTAACACTGTCTCTCTCTGTCTCTCAAAAATGAATAAACATTAAAAAAATTAATGTTGAGTTCCTTAGTGAGTTCAACTTAGCTACCTTTTTGGGATATACACAGAAATCACTCATTAATTACACTCTGGTCATTATTTTTTTAAGTTTATTTATTTATTATTGAGAGAGAGCACAAGCTGGGGAGAGGCAGAGAGAGAGGGAGACACAGAATCCGAAGCAGGCTCCAGGCTCTGAGCTGTCAGCACAGAGCCTGACGTGGGGCTTGAATGCACATACCATGAGATCATGACCTGAGCTGAAGTCAGACACTTAACTGACTGAGCCAACCAGGCACCCCATGGTCATTATTCATTCATAGATTCTTCTAACAGTATAATAAATCAGATAATAGATATGAAAACATTTTAAAAATGAAAATGTGTATAAATGTTAAGTAGTATTATTGAGAATCTACTATATTCATGACATTGTGTTGAGGGCTGTGGGAACAAAGAAACCATTAAGACTTGATTCTTATCTTCAAAAGCTTATAATTTAGTAAAGCAAATCATTGCAACACAAATGCCTGTTCTAGCCAAAGCTAGAACAATTTGAGCAACAAAATAATGGTAATATTTATATTTACTATAATTTGTATAATTTAATATGATTTCTGTATAATACATTACACATAATTTATAATGATAGAAGAGCATAATTATATATTCTGTGATGTAATAGTATAATTATTTCAATATTAGTTTTATTTATTTATTTCTAAATGCTTATTTACTTTGTGTGTGTGTAAGGGGGGGCAAGCAGGAGAGGGGCAGAGAGAGAGGGAGAGAGAGGATCCCAAGCAGGTTCTGTGCTGTCAGTGCAGAGCCTAATGTGGGGCTCGAACTCATGGTCTGTGAGATCATGACCTGAGCAGAAATCAAGAGTCAGATGCTTAACCTACTGAGCTATCCAGACACCCCTAGTATTAATTTTTAAATAAAATAAATATTCTGAGAAGTATAAATGACTGAAATAAATAAATATATGAGGAGGAGAGACAAGTGTTCTTTACAGAAAAGTTCTAATGAATAAATATAGAAGAAACAAGGGAAGTAAAGGTCACCATTAGAATATCATAGCAATAATTGCTGCAGGAACATCCACTGATGAGTGGTAAATCAGAGGGCAAAAGTTTAAGGAGAAACGATATCTGCATAGCCGCAAAGTATCTCCCCCAAATATTTTCTAACTATGGAGGGGGAACATAATGAGATTATAGTGGAGAATGCTAGCTGATGTCACCTTACCCAAGCAGTCAAGGTTAACATCAACAGTAAGAAAGACCCATGGACATC
This sequence comes from Cryptoprocta ferox, assembly GCA_028646485.1. Classification (NCBI taxonomy): domain Eukaryota; kingdom Metazoa; phylum Chordata; class Mammalia; order Carnivora; family Eupleridae; genus Cryptoprocta; species Cryptoprocta ferox. Next base: position 59,118,536 of record CM053574.1, read on the forward strand.
ATGTCAGCAAATGCATGCATGCATGCATGCATTTGCTGACATGATGTCCTGAGAAGGGCACATCCTGTCTGTGGTGTTCTTGCTGAGAATGAGCGACCTCAGTCTTGTGGTGAGAAGACATCAGATTGACCCAAGTGAAGAGACATTTTATAAAGTACTTGACCAGTCCCACTCTAGGAGTGTCGGCTTACATCACAGAGCGGAGGGAAGTACAGAGACTTGATGACTAAATGCAGTCGAGGACCCTGGATTGGGTCTCATAATAGACAAAAAGGACATTGGTAGAAACACCCACCAAAATTAAAGCCTGTAGGTTAGGTAAGAATGCTATATTGGTGTTAACTTCCTGGTTTTGATTACCATACAGTAGCTACATAAGGTGTTAATGTTGGGGGAAGTTGGATGAGGTCTGTACAAAAACTCTTTGTATCACTATTACAACTCTTCTGTATGCCTGAAATGATCTCAAAAAAGAAAGATTTAGAAAGTATATGTGCACAATAGCTAAGGGTCAGCAGTAAGGGCCATAAGTTTGGAAGTAAAGGTGATCCCTAATATATTCCCCCTGGGGTGCTGGGATGGAATGAACTACTCCTGGGCTGTGAGGTGTACACTTGGACTGGAGGATGAGGAGGGGGAATTAGGGCGGCCTTCTCAGGCAGGGGAATGTTCCGCTTGGGCCGCAGAGCCTGGGGAGAGAATTGTGATATGCAGATTTGAACAGAGTAGGTGAGGCTTTTAAGGTGGATGGTGTTTTAAAGGTCTAAGCACAGCGGCAGGAAGAGGCAGGAAAAGAGTGAGCGGGAAGGTGGGGTTGGACCTCAGCAGCCTCAAAGAGGGATGGCGGTGGCCCGGCTCCTCAGTGCGGCAGGACTGGGGGAGCTGGAAGCCAGACTGAAGTCACCAAGAACACTGCCTACCTCTGCACTGGGGCAGCTCATCCCCTGAAGGAATCGGGACACCATCTGAACCTGTCCCCACTGGGCCTCAAGAGCAGTCAAAGGTGTGTGAGAACAAATGGAGTCTTTTATTTTAATTTTTTGAAGTTTATTTACTTTGAGAAAGAGGGATAGAGGCAGAGAGAGAGGAAGAGAGAGAATCCCAAGCAGGCTTCCCACTGTTAGCGCTGAGTCCAATGCTGGGCTCATTCTCACAGACCGTGAGATCATGACCTGAGCTGAAATCAAAACTCAAGGCTCAACCGACGCAGCCACCCAGGCACCTCAACACCTGGTGTATTTTAAAGGCGTCTGTGGAGGCTGAGGCCTCAGTGAGGGAAAGCCTAAGAGACCAGCGAGTGCGGAGACGCAGGGGAGGGTTCCCCTCCCACAAGGCACTCACTCTGTGAACGCCGCAGTCACAGGGCTCCGGTGTGGCTGAGTGTCTCCTGCGGTACAAGCGTCCTGCTGTTGAGCGCAACCTCGCCCTCTCAGAATGGAAACAAGCTGCTTGTCAGACTCTTCCGCCTTCTGGGATCCAGCTTACTGGTGTGACAGGGTCACCGGGCCCTGGGTGTCAGGGAAGCTCCTGTGTGTTCACTGACTGGAGTGTCCCGCAGGGGTGTGTGGTGCTTGGCCCAATTCCCGTCACCCCCAGTGGAAATGCTGCCTCTGGACCTTCCCCCAGGTGGTGTGTAAAGTTGGGATCTGGACATGAATGGTCCTCTAAAGAAATGTGCTTGGTTCTTATGTCACAGCTAGACAGCCCCTGCTGGGCCTATTTGCTGTCCTTTTCCCTTTGCTCCCAAGTGGCGTCAGGACAGTTGGGGAACTTCTGACTCATGTCAGCAAGTGACTGTGGCTTTTCTGCTGAGAGGCTCTGTCCCAAGGGAAGAGGCAAATGCAGTCCAGGAAGGTTCCTGCCGTCCCACAGCTCCCTGGGTTGACAAGCCCAAATGGGACTTAATGGCGAGGCGTGATGGAAGCCATAGCCCATGATTTGGGGGAGCAGGGCGGTGCCGGGGGGGGGGTATTTGGCTCTGCTTGTGTTTGAATAGTCTGACAGCGGCTATAAAGTGTAGTGGTTGTGATGCGTATCAAGTACTGCAGGACTTCTGCAGCAGCTTTAAAGATTTCAAGAAATGAGACATCATTTACTCAGAAAAGTAAACTCTCATCTCTCTGCATATTCAGTTCCGGAAACTCTGCTAAGAGAGAGTAGCCCTTCCATTAATTAATTTTCTGAAGAAATGGACTTTCCATATATTGCTGTGTTTTTTTCTCCCAGGCATTGATCCCTAGATGCCAAATGAATTTCCCCTTGATTTTCAGGGGGCGAGGGGACTACTGTTTTCGCTTGGTCCCATTGTGCAGGGTACAGCTAGGTCCTGCGTGGAGAGCTGGCAGCAAAGCTAGAGGGGTGGGGGAGGCTGGCCAGGCCCTGCGACCCCTTCCTCTGTGTAACTGTGATAGGCATGCATGAGATAAGAGGGGTTAGTGGACACCTATGAAATCGTGTCCCACAGGCAGGGAGTCTCCGGGCCTCTCTGTCCAGGGTGGGGTCCCGAGTGACAGGGGAGAAAGGAATGGTTTGAGGCTTGGGAGCTGTTCTCAGCGTCAGTGTCAACTCCTGGCTCTTTGGCCTGTTATGTAACCTCGGGCAGGCACCTTCACCGAGCTGAGCTCTTCTTTCCTCCCTGATGAAATAGGATAATAATGAATGCCTTCTTTTCGGGATTGTAGAGAGACTCAAAACCCACAGTGCCTGTAGGCTCCCTGGCCTGTGCCGGGCACAGAGGGTGGCCTCTTAGCTCCTGCCGTTCCTCCTGTGGGCTTCCCTTCCACCTTCTCCTTGAGGTGGTTGCTCATTTGCAAAGGGGGAGGCCAAGGAGGCAGACAGGGCTGTGTGACTCCCCGGCCAGCGGCACCTTCTCTCCATCGCTAGGCCTGCTCCAAAGCCCGACGGGGCGGGCAGTGTGTGCTCAGAGACTGCGGCAGACTTCTGAAGCCCTTTTAAACAGCTTTGCCATTGCAGAATCAGCCCTGGAAAAATCTGTTCATCAGACATGTGCCCTGCCAGGTCATCCAGCGGCCCAAGTGCTTTATTTTCTTTTTTTTTTTTTTTTTTAAACTTTATAGTTTATTGTCAGGTTGGTTTCCATATAACACCCAGTGCTCTTCCCCACAAGTGACCTCCACCAAGACCATCACCCCGCTTTACCTTTTCCCCTTCCCCTTC
>CM053574.1:59122212-59137594 GCA_028646485.1 Cryptoprocta ferox
GAGGTTGTCTTCTTTCTGGCGTCTGTTTCTTCTTTCCCCCACTTGCAAATCCAAGTTTTATCCCTTCAGTCCTTCTCAGTTCAATCCATACGGGCGTGCACGGATTACAGAGCTCCCTGCTCTTCTGCCATCTTGTCCTCCTCCTCCCAAGTGCTTTATTTTCAAAAAAAATTTTTTTTTTCTTCCAGTGAGACAGGCTGCAAGGTCCACCTTCAGTTCAATCTCCCATGAGTCTCCATGTCAGAAACAATCATGGTGACTGGATTTGGTTAAAATGTCTTCTGTGCCAGGCACAGTACTAAAAGCGTTGCCTGCATTATCTCATTTAACTCCTGCATCGATCCAGTGAGGAAGGTGTTTTTTATTCCTATTTCCCTGATGAGGAGTGTGAGGATTAGAAAAAGTTAAGAATCGACTCCAACTTGTTGAGCAGAGCCATTTTAACTACGAAGGCCATGTTCTTTAACCACCATACTGTGTTGCCTAATCAGACGAATCCAGAGGAAACGTTAGAGGTTTTCCTACGCCTAGTGTCAAGGGCAAGTGACTGGGTGCTCAGATATGGAAAAGCACATTATGCACCTAACAGGTGTAATCCAACCTGGGCCATGCTTTATGCAGCTCCTGGAGGGTGAAGATGATTTAACATACTAACAGTGTTATACATAGAACGGCATCGCCTAATGTTTTTCCTGGACTGATGATTCTGGAACAGAGAATCCAGGATTCAGATAAAAAGGCAGGTTGGAATGGAACTAACTATAAACCAATATGCAGCCATTATGTAGAGGTATGGTGAGAGCTTTGGACTTGGCGGGGCTAGTTGACCAAATCTTGTAGGGAAAGCTCACCTCTACTCAGAATCTTCCTGCTGTAATGTTACTCATGGATGTGTACACTGGGACATTGCTGAAACAATGTAAAATATTTACATTAAGATGAAGACATTTAATGGGATCTCACTTCACCAGCTAGACTATAGTTAATGATAGGACATCTGTGTACCGGGAGGTGTGTAAACCACGACTAAAACATGATCACATCATTGCTCAGCAGTTCAGCTCTCCTCGTGGGGTCAAACCCATCTTTTGGTGGCTGCTTTCCATTTTTGTTGCAACATTCCTGGGGTGGGAGGCAGCAGTCCCACACTTTATACAGTTTTGAAGACATGGGCCCTGAGTTATAATAGACATGTTTGTCTACTCATGTTTGAAGACATGAGTTATAGTACTATTATTCATATGCCATCACTTGCCACAAGGCATTTGCATTAATATCAAAGGTGGAAAGATAAGAAGGAAATAATTAAGGGAGAGAGAACGGATTCATTAAAAGCCTCTCTCACAGTTTGGTTTTGTTTGTCAAATCATCCGTTTATACCTCACTCTTTTTATCATAGAACATTTCTACCAGGCACAAATGTAGACTAGTATAATGGCCCCCTGTGCATATGACCCACCGTAACACCTACAGCCCTCATTCAGGCCACACTAGAGTATTCATCTGATTAGGCACATGTTTCCAATTATCTGTAAATACTTCAGTATTAATCTCTAAAAGATAAGGACCCTTTAAAAAAAAAAAACTGCAATCTGAATCATGCCTTAAAAAATCAACAGTGATTGTTTATTATCCATTAGTGTTCTCATTTCCCTGACCACCTGACACACTTTTTTTCAGTTTCGTTGGGGTATAATTTACAAACTATAAAGTTCCCCATTGTAAAAATACAATTTGATTTTTAGTAAATTTGGACACTTGTGCAAACAACTGCACAGTCCAGTCTTAAAACACTTACACATTTTTGATGGTTTGTGTGAACCAGAATTTTATTAGGGCTCATATGTTATGATTGGATGATATGTTTTAAGTCTCTTTTAATATATAGGTTTGCCCTTTACACCAGTTTTTCTTGCTTTTTTTTTTAAGTGAAGAAAGGGATCTTTGTCTTTAGAATTTCCCAAGGTTAGATTATGTCAACTGCATCATTTAACATAAACGTTCTCCCCCATACTTACTGTAAATTGGGTTTGGAGACTCAACTTAGATTCAGATTTGAACACTTTTTAAAAAAAATTTATTTATTTAATCCTTTTTATTTATTTTTGAGAGAGACAATAAAAGTGGGAGAGAGGCAGACAGAAGATCTGAAGCAGGGTCTGTGCCAACAGCAGAGAGCCCAAAGTGGGGCTCAAACTCACAAACCTCAAGATCATGACTTAAGCCAAATTTGGAGGCTCAACTGACTGAGCCACCCAGGTGCCCCAGATTCCATTCCTTTTTTAGCGAAGTTATATTATAGATGATGTAGTGTACTTCCAATGGGATGTCACGGTGTGTGATTATCTTTGTTCTTGACTTTGGCAACCCTTGATAATTATTGCCTAATTCCATTATTTCATTATGACTGCAAGATGGTGGTTTTCTAATTTCATTTTCCTTCTTTCTTTATTACCTGGAATGCTTTTGTAAGAGAAACTTGTCCTCTTAAACCATTTGGTATCCTGTTTGAATTCGAATGTGAAAGCAACATAAATGGTTAATCCTTTTGCCTTATTTACCCTTTTTCAAAATAAGGGGTTGATTTGCCAGCATCCTCCAAAGCAACCATTGGGTTTTGTTTTGTTTCTTAGTGTCATCATAAAGTCAGAGATTCAAAAGTGCTGGAAGTGTTTCAGTTTATGGTGGATATGGTCTTCTTGGATCCTCAGTTATTCCGTTTGGCCAGTTGGATTTTAATCAGCTTGGCACTTCTATGCTTTTGGACACAACTCTAGTAGTTTTTGGTAGCTTCTTTTTTTGTATGTGTGGTGTGATAAAAATTTGGGTGGCTCATCTGGTACATTTTGTGCCACAGATCTGGAATCAGTCATTTCTTGAAAGAGTAGTTGTTCCTTTTTTTTTTTTAATTTTTTTGATGTTATTTATTTATTTATTTGTGTGTGTGTGTGTGTGTGTGTGTGAGAGAGAGAGAGAGAGAGAGAGAGAGCCAGGGAGGGGCAGAGAGAGAGAGAGAGAGGGAGACACAGAATCTGAAGCAGGCTCCAGGCTCTGAGTTGTTAGCACAGAGCCCGACGTGGGGCTCAAACCCATGAACCGTGAGATCATGACCTGAGCCGAAGTCGATGCCTAACCGACTGAGCCACCCAGGCGCTCCCGAGTAGTTGTTTTTTAAAGTGGAAAATGTTTTTATATTCAGAGCCATAGTCTGGGCACTACCAGGCTCATTACTATGGGGTAGGTATTTTTAATGGACAAATCTAGAAAAAAATGTTTGAGATAAAAGACATCACTCATTCATACTGTTAATTCCAATTCAAACTCAGGACCACAAAGTTTTTAATTTAATGTAATTGATTGTACATTTGTATCTCCTTCCTCCACACTGAAAATTCCTATTTTCAAATATAGTTGATCCTGAAAAACATGGGTTTGAACTGCATAGGAACACTTATATGTGGTTTTGTTTTGTTTTGATTTTGTTTTGTTTTGGATATAGTACAGTACTTAAAATGTATTTTCTCTTCTTATGCTTTTCTTTTTTTATTAAAATTTTTTGACATTTTTATTTATTATTGAGAGACAGAAAGAGACAGAGCATGAGCATGGGAGGGGCAGAGAGAGGGGGAGACACAGAATCTGAAGGAGGCTCCAGGCTCTGAGCTGTCAGCACAGAGCCCAGTGTAGGGCTTGAACTCAAAAACTGCGAGATCATGACCTAAGCTGAAGTTGGTTGCTTAACTGACTGAGCCACCCAGGTGCCCCTTCTTGTGCTTTTCTTAATAACATTTTCTTTTCTCTAGCTTTCTTTATTGTAAGAATACAGAATTTAATACATAAAACATACAAAATGTGTGATAATGTTCATGTTATTGGTAAGACCTCCAGTCAACAGTAGGCTACGAGTTTGAGTTTTGGGAGAGTCATAAGTTATGCATGGATTTTAGACTCCTTAGGCTCTCAGAACCCCTATACCCAGCATTGTTCTAGGGCCAACTCTACACAAACATAATCACTTATCTGCTTTATCAGCCCAGATTACAGTCTTAGAACTATGCCAACACTATGCTTACTAAAAGCAGTTTAAGCTTCTTTTTTTTTTAAGTTTATTTACCTATTTAAGTAATCTCTACACTCACTATGAGGCTTGAACTCATGATCATGAGATCAAAAGTTTCATGCTCTTCCGATCGAGCCAGCCAGGTGCCCCAAGAATTTAAGCTTTTTAGAATTGTTTGTTTGTCTTCCTTGTTAGGGATATTCTACCAAGGAATAAAGAGTAATATCACTGAGGTTTTTTTTCTTAATGTTTATTATATTTCAGAGAGACAGAGAGACAGAGTGCAAGTGGGGGAGGGACAGAGAGAGAGGGAGACACAGAATCTGAAGTAGGCTCCGGCTCTGAGCTGTCAGCACAGAGCCCCACGCAAGGCTTAAACCATGAGCTGCGATCATGACTTGAGCCAAAGTCGGACGCTCAACTGACTGAGCCACCCAGGTGCCCCAAATAATATCACTGAGTTTTAAGGTCATTTGGAAATAATCTGTTTGTGTGACTACTCCACTAAAGCATACAAGTTTGGGTTTATTTGCTTTTATTAAAATTCCATTTTTAGGAAGTATTTTTTTAATACCTTTACTGAGGTAAAATTACATATCATAAATTCAACCCTTTTAAATGTGCAATTACATGGTGTTTAGTAAATATATAGAATAGTACAAGCATCACCAAGATTGAAAATTGAATTTTTTTTACCACTCTCAGAAGATTCTTTGTGTTAGTTTGCATTCAATCCCCAGACCCAAACAAACATAATTTTACTTTCTGGCTTTATAGATTGCCCTTACGTGGACATTTCATATGAATAGAGTCATCAATAGCTAGTTTTCTGCATCTTGCTCCTTTCATGTAGCATAATATTTTTGAGGTTTATCCCTTTTGCGGCACCTCCCAGCAGTCTGTTTCTTTTTAATGCTGAATGATGTTCCATTATGTGGATATAACATAATTTTATGCATCTTTTTGCCAGCTTATAAACATTTGGGTTATTTTTCAAAATTTGGCCCTTATGAATAATGCTGCTATGAATATTCTCATACACATCTTTCTATGAACATATGTTTTAATTTCTCTTGGGCAGACACCTACGTGTGAAATTGGTAGGTCACATGATAAGTTTATATTCAACGTTTTAAGCAACCATTTTAAGAAGCAGTCCAACTGTTTTCCAAAATGGTTGTATCATTTCATACTCCCACTAGCCATATATCTGGGTTCCAGTTTCTCCACACCCTTGCCCACATGTACTTTGCCTTGTTCCCGATCTGACTCTTTGATTATAGTCATTTTAGGGGGTGTCAGGTGCTTTCTCATTTTGGCTTTAATTTGCATTGCTCTAATGTTGAACATCTTTTCAAGTGCTTATGGGCCATTTGCATATTATCTTTGGCAAAATGTCTATTTAAGTGTTTAGTTTAATTTTAGATATTGGGTTTTTGTCTTCTTGTTATTGAGTTCTGTAAGTTCTTTATATAGTCTAGATACAAATCCTTTATCAGATATATGATTTGCAAATATTTTCTCCCATATTGGGGCTTATCTTTTCTTTTCCTTAATGATGTCTTTTGAAGTGCAAATGGTTTAATTTTGATAAAGTCAAATTTAATAATTCTTTTGTGGATCATATTTTTGGGGTGATTTCTAAATTTTTGACTCCCCCTGTGTCATGTAGATTTTTTTCTATGCTTCCTTCCAGAAGTTTTACAGTTTTAGCTTTCATATTTAGGTCTTGGATCCATTTTTTACTTCCTTTTTGTGTATGGTGTGAGGTAAGGTTTTTTTTAAAAGTATTATTTTATTTTTCCTTTTTTTAAAGTTTAAATTTTAGTTAGTTAATATACAGTGCAACATTGGTTTCAGGAGTAGAATTCAGTGATTCATCACTTACATACTCTTACATACCATACCATACACTTACTTACACTTACCATACACTTACATACCATACACTAACATACCAGTGCTCATCATGACAAGTGCCCTCCTTAGTACCCATCACCCACCTAGACTATCTCCCACCCACCTCCCTCGGCCAACACATGTTTTGTTCTCTATCATTAAGAGTTTCTTGTGGTTTGTTTCCCTCTATTCTCTTGCCACCCTTTCCATATGTTCATCTGTTTTGTTTCTTAAATTTCACATATGAGTGAAATCATATGGTATTTGTCTTTGATTGACTTATTTCACTTAGCGTAATACATTCTAGCTCCATCCACATCATTGCAAATGGCAAGATTTCATTCTTTTTGATGGATGAATAATATTCCATTGTAGATGTATGCCAACTCTTCTTTATACATTCATCGGTTAATGGACATTTAGCCTCTCTCCATAGTTTGGCTATTGTTGATAATGTTGTTATAAACGTCAGGGTGATTGTACCTCTTCAAATTAGTATTTTTGTATCTTTTGGGTAAATACCTACTAGTGCAATTGCTGGATCATAGGGTAGTTCTACTTTTAGTTTCTTGAGGAAGCTTCATACAGTTTTGCAGAGTGGCTATAACAGTTTGCATTCCCAACAACAGTGCATGAGTGTTCCCCTTTCTCTGCATCCTTGCCAACATATTGTTTTCTGAGTTGTTAATTTTAGCCATTGTGACAGGTGTGAGGTGGTATCTCATTGTGGTTTTGATTTGTATTTCCCTAATGTTGAGTGATATTGAGCATCTTTTCATGTGTCTGTTAGACATCTGGATGTCTTCTTTGGAAAAGTGTCTATTTATGTCTTCTGCCTATTTCTTAACTGGGTTATTTGTTTTTTGGGTGTTAGTTCGATAAGTTCTTTATAGATTTTGGATATTAACATTCCTTATCAGATATGCCATTTGCAAATATATTCTCCCATTCTGTAGGCTGCCTAGTAAGGGTTTTTATTGAGGTGTAATTGACATATAACATTATATTAGTTTCACGTGTACAACATAATGATTTGGTATTTGTACATATTGCAAAATAATCATAACAGTAAGTCTAGCTAGTTTCTATCACCATATGTAGTTACAAAAGTTTTTTCTTATGATTACAATGTAATGTTATTCAAACTTAAAAAAAAAAAGGAACACTGCTATCAGTGACAACATGAGTAATCTTGAAGGGCATGAGCTAAGTGAAATAAGCCAGAGAGAGAAAGGAAAATACTGCATGGTATCATTTAAATGTGGAATTTTAAAAACTGAATAAAGTCAAACTCACAGAAATGGAGAGTAGAAAAGTGGTCACCGGGTGATGGGGGCTGGAAGAAATAGGAAGAGGTTGGTAAAAGATTACAAACTTTCAGTTATAAGATGAATATGGCCCCAGGATCTAATGTATAACATGTGACTGTAACTGACAGCCCTGTGTTGTGCAATTGAAATTTGCTAAGTGAATAGAAAAATGTTCTCGTCAAAAAATAAATAAATAAATAAATAAATAGGCAAATAAATAAATAAGGCAAATAAAATATGTGAGGTTGTATTAATTAGCTCAGTGAGAGGGTATTCCTTTCACAATGTATACCCAGTCATCACATTGTATTCCTCAAATATTTAAAATGTATTTGTCAGTTAAACCTTTCAAAAAATGAAGCCAAGATCTGGGCACTTGGTGTACTTGTTGCCTCTGTGTGTCATTACTCATCTAAGGTGTCAGAGAAGGGAAATATATGTGTGATACTAATCCGTTGTACATAAACATACCAATAAACAATTTTCTGTACAACCATATGCATCCATATTAGGCAAAACATGAGTTCCTGTTGATACCTCCAACTCTAGTCCATGACTCCATGGGTCACTCCCCTTGCTTATCTGTAACCTCCCCCTGTAACAGTAACCGGCCTCCTATCATCCACCATTCATTTTTTTTAAGTGTATATATTTATTTTGAGAGAGACAAAGAGACAGAGTGCGAGTAGAGGAGGGGCAGAGAGAGGATCCCAAGCTTGCTCTGCACTGCCAGTGCAGAGCCTGACATGGGGCTTGAACTCATGAACTGTGAAATTATGACCTGAGCTGATAGCAAGAGTCCGACACTTAACAGACTGAGGCCACCCAGGCACCTCTATCATCCACCATTCATTTACTTAACTGTTTAATTATAGTATAGATATATAGCAGTATCAAAATTGTTATCCTATACCCTTGTGGGAAGTGGCTTTAACCAATGGAGTACCATGCTTAATATGCAATTTCTTTTGCCTTTAGTCTTACAGATTCTACTCTTTTCCAAAGTTATTAGGACAACATCTTCCCATATCTCTTTAAGTGAGGTCATTTTATACATTTATGATACAGTTAGACTGTTTTATCACATTCTGAATTCCATCCTGGTGTCCCCTAACCTCCTAACTGATGTGGGTTTTTTTTGTTTGTTTTTGTTTTTTTTTAAAGTTTATTTTATTCATTTTGAGAGGGGAGAGGGGGTTGAGAGCCTAGTACAGGGCTTTGATCCCATGAACCCATGAGATCATGACCTGAGACGAAATTCAGAGCTGGATGCTCAACCAGCTGAGACACCCAGGTGCCCCATTTTTTCAATATTCTTAACAGCTTGTTTCACAGTTCTTAATTTTAATAAAGCCCAGTTTATCATTTGTTTTCTTGCATGAATCATGCTGCATCTAAAAACTCATTGCCAAATCCCAGATCACTTAGATTTTCTCCTATATTTTCTTCTAGCAGTTTTGCACATTTGTTTGCACTTACATTTAGGTCTGTATTCTATTTTGAGTTCATTTTTGTCAAAGGTAAAATGTCTACACCTAGGTCTGTGTTTTTGCATATGAATGTAAAGTTTTTCCAGCACCATTTGTTGACAAGACTGTCCTTTCTCCATTGGATTACCTTTGTTCCTTTGTCAAAGATCTGTTGATTATATTTGTATTGGTATATATCTGAGCCGTGTATTCTGTTCTATTGGTGTATGTGTCTATTCTTTTGCCAATACCATGTTGTCTTCATTACTGTAGCTTTATTGTAGGACTTGAAATCAGTGCTAGTCTTCTAAATTTGTTCTTTTTCTTTAATATTGTGGTGCTATTCTGTCTTTGCCTTTCAGTATAAACTTTATTTTTTTATTATTAAAAAAATTTTGTTTTGGTTTATTTATTTTTGAGACAGACAGAGCACGAGTAGGGGAGGGGCAGAGAGAGAGGGAGACACAGAATCTGAAACAGGCTCCAGGCTCTGAGCTGCCAGCACAGAACCCGATGTGGGGCTTGAACCCACGGACCGCGAGATCATGACCTGAGCTGAATTTGGATACTTAGCCTACTGAGCTACCCAGGCACCCTCCAGTATAAACTTTAGAGGCATTTTGTCATTATCTACAACAAGCTTGCTGGAGTTTTAATTGGGGTTGCATTGAATCTATAGATCAATATGAGAGGAATTGACGTCTTGACAATACAGAGTCTCTCAATTCATGAAAGATCTTGATTGTGGATGTCTTTCATCAGAGTTTTGTAGTTTTCCACATATAGACCATGAATATAATTTGTTAAATTTATACCTAATGTTTCATTTCTTTTTGTGCTTTTGTAGATGACTTTTTTAAAAATTTCAAATTCCAGTTGCTAATTGCTGGAATAGGAAAACGATTGACTTTTTTAAAATGTTTGTTTGTTTGTTTGTTTAGAGTGGGAGAGGGGCAGAGAGAGGGAGTGAGAGAGAATCCCAAGTAGGGTCTGTATTGTCAGTGTAGAGCCTGATACGGGACTTGATCCCATGAACCTCGAAATCATGACCTGAGCTGAAACCAAGAATCAGACGCTTAACTGACTGAGCCACCCAGACACCCCATCTATTGACTTTTCTATATTAAGCTTGTGTCCTGAAAACTTGCTATATTCAATTATTAGTTCTAAGAGATTTTTATCAATCCTTTGGAATTTTTCTAAATAGTCATGTCATCTGCAGACAAAGTTCTGTTTCTTCCTTCACAATCTGAATGCTTTTTATTTCCTTTTTCCTATATTATTGCATTATTTAAGACTTCTAGTATGATGCTGATTATGAATGGTGAAAGGGAGCATTCTCACCTTGTTCCCAATTTTAGGGGGAAAGCATTTAGTTTCTCACCATTAAATATAATAGCTGTAGGATTTTTGTAGATGCTCTTTATCAAGTTGAGGAAATTTCTCTCTATTCCTCCTTTGCTGAGAGTTGAGTGTTGGATTTTGTCAAATGCTTTCTCTCCATCAATTGATAAAAACATATATTTGTTCTTTAGTCTTTTGATGTGGTATATTACGTGGACTGATTTTTGAATGTTGAAACAGACTTAAATATGTAGAAGAAACCCTACTTGACTGTGCTGTATAATTCCTTTTATACATTGTTGTATTTGATTTTCTAATATTTGGTGCTTATGTTCATGAGAGCTATTGGTCTCTGTTTTTTCTTTTCTTGTAATATATTTATCTGGTTTTAGTATTAGGGTAATCTTGGCCTCACAGAATGAGTTAGGAAGTATTCCCTCTGCTTCTATTTTCTGGAGGACATTGTAGAGAATTAATATAATTTCTTTCTTAAATATTAGGTAGAATTTACCAGTGAAACATTTGGGCCTAGTGCTTATTGATTATTTATTCAGTTTTTTAAAAGGATTGATATTATTTATTTCTCTTTGTGTGAGTTTTGTTAGCTCTTGTGTTTCAAAGAATTGGTCCTTTTCATCTAAGTTATCAATTTTTGGGCATAGATTATTATATAATGTTCCTTTATTCCTTTTAATGTCCATGGAGTTAGTAGTTTTGATTCTTACCACTTGTAAATGGATTTCTTAATATTATCATTAGTAGTTATAAAGAATATAACTTCCTGCATATTGGGGAAAGTACTACTTTCGTTGAAAAATTAATTATATCACTTTAAAAACATATCTATTGAAATATAAATACCATATTAATTTGATATCTACCATTATCCATTTTAAAACTACATAAGCAAGCTCATTTTTAATATTACATCATTTCTTTTCTCTTTGAACTTATATTTCCATCTCAGAATTTTATCTTAATGTAACATATTTTTATGCTTAAAAATCTTAATACTTTCTTATAAGAAGCAAAATTTTTATTGTAAATATGTCTTGTAATAAAATAGACTTTGTCCTCCTTTTAAAATCACAATTAGTTCAAATACTCATGGCTGAATATAACTTATTGCCTGAATGATATGAGTCACCATCAATTCTGTTACTATTTTTTATTTTTATATATGTAATTGCTAAGAAATCTTGTCTGCATACATAAGTAGATAGGAGTGGAAGGGTTCTGTTAGAGCAATGTCACTCAATTCTCTGAACTCCTGAGTTAAATGCCAAAAATCACTTGGTGATCTCTCATCAAAAATTATTTTTAGATATCTAGAGTGAATAACTCTATCAGGAACTCCTTCCATTTTGTTGAAAGCAATGATTTAGAAACTATTTGATTTGCAAGCATCATGCACTTTCCCAAACACAAACTCAACATTTCAAGTAGATCTTCATCAGACACCCTGGAGGTTTTGCGTGGACAATGCATCATTATTAGATTTGAGATGAGGGAGAGGTAAATATTTCTTTTGTAAAGTGGGAGGAAGATTTATTATGAAGGAGAAGGTGAGTAGAGGGAATTTGTAAGATACTTTGTCCTGGTCAAACTCAAGTCGAACAGTTTAGGAAAGGATGTAGGTAGAACTGGAGGTTCTGAAAAGCATTGCCTTTAAAACTATGTAAGTGCCTAGGTAATCCTTGGAAAGATTTTGTGTTTCTGGAGATGCGTAACCTATTTCGAAGAGGCTTCTATGGAAGAAACAGAAGGCAGAAGAGGGATTTAGTGGGAGACCTGAAGGAAATGAGAGTAGAGCTCTTTGCAGGGGAGAGCACTTCAGGCAGAAGGAACTGCAAAGGCAAAAGCTTTGAGGCAGGAGTGGGTTTGGAGTGTTCTGGCAATAGCAAGAGTCCAGGGTTAGTTGCTGCAGAGCAAGTAAGGGAGAGAGTGGTAGGTTATGAGGTCAGAGAGGCAATCAGCCTATTAGGTCTTAGAATCCAAGGTAGGAATTTGGGATTATATTTTGAGTGAGATGGGAAGAATGGCTTCCCATTGGAGGGTTTTGAGCATAGGGGTGATGTGAACTCACTTTGATTTTACAAGCTCACCTTGACTGCTGTGGTGATTATTACATGGAAATATTGTTGCCTTCATCATCTTCCAGTAGTTTTGCTAACCACTCTTTCTGGGTTCATGACTGTGGATGAGAGTTTTAACTGCACAGGATGAAAATAATCTGACCCTTGAGGAATTTGAGCTCTTAATTTGGTCTGAGTATGGTTTTCTCAGCTTTTGTGGCCTCAGAACTCTTGTATTCACAAGGGAGCCACCTACTTTTTGACTGTTACCAGTTGCACTTCAGCCATCAATGTTGGAGTTAAGAAGTCAGGTAAGAGCTCCAGGGCCCCAGCTGATGACCTGCACATCATGGAATCACAGATACTATTGTAGGTCAGTTTCCAGGAAACGGACTCTGAAACTGTGTTGGGGAGGTTTATTGGGGAACGCTTCTTCGGGCATTACCTATTAGGGATAAGGGGAGGGGGTAGGACTGGACAGAAGGAGATGCTGGACCGTGCTGCAGTTGCAACAGAACTCTTGGCCATCCTAAAAGAGGATGGCCCTTCAGAGTTTTCTCCGTTGAGGGGTGTGGCCTGGGCCTTAATACCTTCCTGATCATCTAGTCAATGGTTGTTGGCAGCCCCTAGAAAAGAGATACGAATTTGGGCCAAGAGTAGATTCTGGGAGGGACTCAGCTGTGAATCAGTAGCAGTCAAGGCTCCAGGCAACCTGGGGAATGAGTGTCCCAGTTTTCAAGGGAGTATGTGGTGGCACACCACAGTACCCACCACAGATGATTGACGGGAGGAGCCCTTTAAGGATCATCACTCTGATCCTCAACACCACCCATTTTGAAGCTAAAGAAACTGAGGTCCAGAGGGAGTGCAAATATTGTTTACCTGTTACTCATTTTCTCTTGTGTTAATTACAAAACACAAAATGACTTCACCACACGCCTTGTTTTCTAAAAGAAGGAGAGGATCAAACTTACTCTTTATAAAGTATTTGCATATTTCAGCTCAGAGTTTGCAGTTATTGTTAGTGCTGCATAAATTTATTCATTTATTTATTTTTAAGAAACGCTTCTTTTACTTCAGAGCAACCACATGGACTCGAGGTGGTCGCAAAGTTCACTTCTCACCCGTTCCACGCACATTCTGTTTCCCTCATCCGTCCACGCATTGTTCGTTACAGTGAAAATCCACCCTGTGTCTGCAGTGGAGATGGGAATCAATTCATAACACTGGGATGATTTCAACCCACTCAAAGTACAGTGCCTGGATAATGCCGGCGTTCTCGCTGCCTGAGTTCATCGCGGAAGGGACGTCTTTGACCACCCGCCTATAGTGTTCCCTTACTTATGACATTTTTTTCCAAAAAAGAAATTATATAGGACCGAAACAACCAGATTTTTGTAAAGTGGGGACTGAATTCAGTAACTTAACTGAAAGAGACATTTTGGAGACAACTGGGGAAAATTGAATACATTAAGAAACAATATTAAGGAATTATTATTGCTTTTCTTAAGAGTGGTAATGGATCTGTTGTCATGTTAAATTTAAGTCTTTATATATTAGGGTCAATACTGAAATAGTTACAGATAAGATAATATAAGGTCTGGGAATGGCTTTAAATACTTCAGAAAGTAAGAGGTCTCGATAATACAATGGTAGCAAAATGTTGATAGTAGTTGGATCTGGGTCATGGTACAGGGGATTCAAATTCTACCACTTTCTTGATTTGTGGGAGTGTTTGAAATTTTCCACAATAAAAAGTTAAAATACTTTTTTTTTCATGTGTGGTTTTTCAATTTTCATCTTACTGGATAGAAGCTTAAATAAGGGGTTGTCTAGTTGACTATTGGACCTCTGGCAGTGTACGTGTCCTAGTTTAGAGAAGAGGCAATAGCCCAGCCTGCAAAAATGCCTGGCTGGACCCCATCTGATTATGCTTATTCTCCAAGGTGCGCTGGGTTTCACTGTAAGAGACTGTGGCTGAAGGAAGGGTGAGCATATAGAGACCTGGGTTCAAATCCTGGGACACCTTTCATAAGGAGAATGACCTTATATGTCATCTGTGCCCACTCAATCTCATTTATAAACTGGGCTAGAAATAACACAGGTTATAGGGTTAGAAACTAACTAGTGCATAGTTGATGTCTGGTAAAACGAAAATCGTTACTAATTAAAAGCTGCTCCTTTTCCTGTCTGGGGAAACAGTCCTTTGTCTTGTATTGCAGCAGTTACTCACTCGACCAGAAGGCAGGAGCTGTGCTGTGAGAGAAGTCTGTCCTGGAAGTTTATCTGTGTCTGGAAGGAATGAGTCCTTGTTATTAGATTTCTTTCATGGGGTCCCATATCACCCTGAACTTCTACCCTTTAATCCTTTTATGCAGGTTTATTGACCAGTCTGTGTTTAGGACCTGGGTTGAGAATTTGAAATGTGTACTTATTTTAAAGATGAGAATATGGGAGGAAGCTTAAGACATCTTTTTATCGTTGGGTTGGCCTCTTACATTTGTTCGCTCCTTTGGATCTGCAGGCCACAGGGGTTACTCGAGGATCCTATTCCTTGGCTGGGGGTCTAGTTTCTAAAATTAGGGAATCTGTTCCTTGGTGCAAAGTGGAGGCAAATAATAATAATAATAATAATAATGCCATGCATGCAGATTTTTCAGTAGTATTTTTACTATAATCTTTTTTGCTTATAAAAGTACCACACTATGAAAATCCACTCAATTATTTTATATAATTTTTCATTTGTCTACTTTGTAAGTACTTTTTCAGGTTTTCAAAGTGTGTGTTTATCATTTTATTTATTCTAATACTACTCTTATGAGCTAAAGAGGTAGGAAATAATATCATTTGGAGACTGAGAGGGCCAAGGTGAAGGACTTCATTCCAAACATAAGATCTCGCTTCCACCCCAGCGTCCTCTCCGTTAATTAGACCCAGGCTTTTCCACCGGCAGAGTATAATCTCCCCATTGATCTTGAAGTCACACCTGGTTAATTTCCCAGCTGACAACTGCCACCCGCTCCCCTCCCCATGGGAATTTCCCAAGGGGAACCTGGCCAGCACTGACTCAGCCAACCCACACCTCACCTAGCCTTCCAACAGCCTTGATCATACTTGAAGGAGATCAAAACTAACACCTTTTTGGGCAAGGGCTAGGCTTCTCGCTGCAGATCATATTGCCTCCCACTCAGCAGTTGGTGTCTTGTTCATTCAGACACGCAGATT
>CM053574.1:59137694-59469334 GCA_028646485.1 Cryptoprocta ferox
GCACTGACTCAGCCAACCCACACCTCACCCAGCCTTCCAACAGCCTTGATCATACTTGAAGGAGATCAAAACTAACACCTTTTTGGGCAAGGGCTAGGCTTCTCGCTGCAGATCATATTGCCTCCCACTCAGCAGTTGGTGTCTTGTTCATTCAGACACGCAGATCGTGTCGAGTTTCAAAAGCTGCTGTGTGGACCTGAGCTAGGGGAAGAATCTCATTTCCTGGTAGACTGTGGGAGGGGTAGACTCTGAATCTCCGAAGACCCTACCTCTTTGCTTGGGGATAGCAACAGAGGACACAACATTCGTTCCTCTTCCACTTATTTTCTCAGTATGTCTCTGAGGTCAAAGGTCTTGGTAGATAGCCTTTCATTGACTAGCTATTCTTCCCTGTTTTTATCAGTTTGAACTGGCTGTTAATAGGAGCCATTATTTATTAAGCCTATACCATGCACCAGGCCCGTGCTGAGCAAAATAGCAATCCTGTCAACAATTACAGAGCGCCTGAGACTACAGTTGTGATGCAGTTGTGAATAGAGCTCTCCCAAAGCTTATAATCCCTTGGGGGCGACAGCCAGTGAACAACTGCTTATTTAAATGATTACAAGGGAGAGAAGCCCTATGAAGGGGCGGTCCAGGGCATTTTGGAGTCTGTAACTGACATTACAGTACTTCATTTCATTCTCACGGTAGCTCTGGGAGGTGGATGTTACTATCCCTCATTTTCCAGACAAGACACCTGCTGCTGAGACAGTTTAGGAAATTTCTTAGTGAAGGGGAGTGCTGACATTTGACTCAAGATCTATCTAACGCCATGGACTTTGTGTGCTCCTACCCTGCCTTAAACGCATGTATACAGACACAAAACTACTCACCGTTGTTGGAAGTGCACATCTTCTGTAAGTT
Source organism: Cryptoprocta ferox (assembly GCA_028646485.1). Lineage (NCBI taxonomy): Eukaryota > Metazoa > Chordata > Mammalia > Carnivora > Eupleridae > Cryptoprocta > Cryptoprocta ferox. The sequence goes on from CM053574.1 coordinate 59,138,601, forward strand.
TAACTTTAGCCACATCGTCGCTGTATTAGACGATCAAAGGCTCTTACCCAGAGAATCTGTGAAGTTTCTGAAACTTTTTGCAAATGTTAGTGAGTATGTGCATGTATTTCTTGGGAGAGCGTCCTTAGATTGTATCGTGTTCTCAAAGGGATCAATGACCCCAAAAGTTTGATAGCCACTGCATTAGTTCACGTATTCATAGCCCTGCTCCTGACTTTGGTCTCCACCCACCCAGCAGGGCAGCTGAACACGCCCACTGCAGAAAGAGGTGTGTGTCACTGGTCCACACATTTTTGCAAGGTGTCAGTCATGTGATGACCAAAAGTTCACCCACATCTCGGTCTTGCTCCTTATTTTCCCCTGCCGAGCCCCACGGTTGGGACAGGTAGGATAGGTGGTGTTGATCTCTCCTGGGGCACTGAGATCTTCTCCCAGGATTAAGTGGTGAAGTGCTGTCTGAGAAATTAGCATTTCAGATGTTGTTTTCCTTTCCTGGGTTAGCAAGGACCTGCGCACCTGCATGGCTCAGAACAGCAGACATGCCTTCCCCCACAGTTTCAGATGATGGGAGTCTGAAATCAATGTGTTGGCAGGGCTGTGATCCCTCTGAAGGCTCTAAGGAAGAATCCTTCCTTGCCCTTTCCTGGTTTTTAGTGGTCTTTGGCACTCCGTGGTGTTCCTTGGCTTGTAGCTGCCTCACTGCCATGTCTGCTCTACCTGGCTGTCTTCCGTCTGTCTCTGTATCTCTCATGGATTTCTAATCAGGACACCAGTTATTGGATTTAGGACCCACCCCAATCCAGTTTCACCTCATTGTAACAATTACAGCTGCAAGGACCCTATCTCCATATAAGGTCACAGTTTGAGGTTCTGAGGGGACATGAATTTGGGGAGACACGAATTTGGGGAGACACTATTCAACCCAGGACAGATATACTCTTTGATTGTGTCTTCTGTCAACAAAACAAGCACTTCTCAGGAAAAGACCAGTAGTTTATACAGTAGTGTATATGAATTTATCAGGTCTTTTTCCAAAACTAGGTTCTGCTTGGACAAGAAGGTGTGAAGTTACTGGGTAACTATGTGGGGAGGCATAGCTCCTAGCAGGGGAGGACCACGGAGTAGGCAGGCTGGAGACACCAAAGACGAGTTTTCTCCACTTTATAATTTTGCCTAGGAGACATCTTAATGTGGAACTCATTCATTTTGTTATACAGACATTCTAAAAATATTGAATGTTTGCTATGTGTAAGGAGTTGTCAGGACACACACACACACACACACACACACACACAAAATGAATCAGATATGGTCTGCATCCTAAAGAAACCCGTGATCCCACAGGGGAAGTGAAAAGACCCAACAGATTCATCCTGCAAGGCAAAAGTGATGGCTACCCCATTTGATAATACCTAGAGCCCTAGCAGAGCTGAGACATGGGAAGAGCTGTGTGCATGTCTGTCCCAGGCATGGGTCAGGAAAGGCCTCATGACAGTGGAGATGTTAGAACTAGATTTTCAAGGAAGGAAATATGGAGACATAGAAAGACGCCAGGAGAACCACAAGACAAAGACACCAAGATGGGGAATCCGAAGCATGAATGGGAAACAGCAGGTTTGGCTGGAGCCTACCGAGCATTAAGCAACTGGACTATAGGGGCCTTGAATGCCATGCTAAGAAAGTCAGCCTTGGGTTTTAATAAAAGGGCCAGGAGGAGTCACTGAAGGGAACTGAGCTGTGAAAAACAGGATTAGAGTTATGCTTTAAGAAGGCCCACTGGACAAACACTGGGTATGGTGGGAGGAAGAAATGGACAGGGAACCAATTAGGAGACTGTAGCAAGGGTGCTGGGGACAGGGAACAGGTCTGGAAACTGGACAGAGCCCATGTGAATGGGGCAAGAGAGCACATAAATAATCATGAGACATAACCTGTACTGAGGGGAGGACTGGGCAGCTCACTGGATGATGCCAAGTGTTTTGTTTTTTACAATTGGAAACATTTAGGGACACCAGGTGGCTCAGTTGGTTGAGCATCCTACTCTTGATTTCTATTCAGGTCATGATCTCACAGTTGTGAGATCAAGCCTCACGTCGGGCTCTGCCACTGACTGTGGAGCCTGCTTGCCATTCTCTCTCTCTCTCTCTCTCTCTCTGCCCGTCTCCCCTGCTCGCTCGAGTTTTCTCTCTCTCAAAATAAAATTGAAAAAAAAAAGATTAAAAAAATAAATAAAATTGGAAACATTTATTAACCTAACAACCATTTTTTAATCATATTCTTTTGTAATGCAGTATTTTACACAAACAAACACAGAGGAACATAGGTAATGTATATGTAAGCTATGAAATATAATAGTCAAATAAGCACCCTTGAACCTACAACTTACCACTTACTGGCAATCACACCATGTGCCTGCTCCCATCCCCTACTCTCCATTTTTTTGCGTTGACTATTTTCCTGCCTTTTTCTCAGAATTTTACCCTATCTGTTAATATCCATAAAATGTTACTTTGTTTTGTTGGTTTTGAGCTTTATAAAAATGGTGTCATACCGTATGTGCTCTTTCTCCTTATATGTATTTTTAATTCAACAGTATGTTTCAAAAATTCATCCACTGTGGATGGTTTTGCCTTTTAAAGAAATAGAAAAGGCCCCGAATATGATCTGGATCTTTCCATTTTGTGGGCACAAGGCACCTTTGGCTGGAGACATCTAGGGAGGAAGATGTCTAGTTCCTTGGATGCCACCCTGGAAGGGAGTTCAGAGGAGCTAACTTAACCTTCTCTTTGACCTATCGAAGCCCTGGGGGGCAGCTTCTGCCTAAGGGTAACAGGCGAAGACACCATAGTAACATATTCTGTGCCAGGAAGCTCCGTAAAGAAAACTTGCTGGCTTAAAAAACAATAGCATTTGTTTGGCTCACAAATCTTCAGTCTGCGCAAGGAGAGTTCGTTCCTTTCTGTTTCACGCTGTGTGGAATGAGCTGGTTTGAAGGTTGGAGGCTAGAATCATTTGAAGGCTCCCTCATTCACATTGTAGAGCCTAGGCTGGGAAGACTCAAACCCTGGAAGTCTGGAACAGAGGGACTTCTCCGGCAACTTCCTCTCTATGTGATCTCTCTACATTGTCTCTCCATCATAGCAGCTTTGGAGGGCCAGATTTCTTCTATGGTGACTCATGCATACTAATGAATTTGTCCCAGGAGAAAGAGAGCCAAATGGAAATAGCATTGCCTTTTGTGACCTAGACTCAGAAGTCACACAGCCATACTCCATTGGTAGAATTGTTACAAAGGTCCACTTAGGCTCAAGGGGATGGATCCTAGACCCATCTCTTATTGGGAAGTCTCAACATCACATTATAAGGATAGAACATATGGTGTGGCCATCTTTGGAAAATACGGTCTGCTATAGGCTCTGACCCAGCAGAATGAAATGCCTTGATGTGTTTTCAGAGGAGAATCCTGAGAAGGAATGGAAGTATGAATATGAAGAATATTGGTCTGGAAAGCAGCCAGCCAGGTTATCTGGGCCGGGGGTCTAGGATACGTCTCTCCTGCTTCAAAAACCAAGGAGACAGCATTAACCCATAGAAGTTGGGCTCAACCTGTCTGCCTAGCAATCACTATGTAGCAACATTCAACTCCAATAACAAGAATTATCTTTGAGCTTGTTTCTTGTGAGGTACCACAAGAAATGGATGGTACCAGAATAAATACAGAGCAAAGTGTGTGTTCTGACATGCTCATCAGCTTCTTATTGACAAATCTGGTGACCAAAGAAGGGAGAGCAGAGTAATGGGAGGGAAGAAGAGGGAAAAAGGGCAAAGAAAGAAAGGAGAAGAAATAAGACCAAATCAAAGAAAAATAAAAAAGAGGGGAGGGGACGCATGGGTGGCTCAGTAGGTTGAGTGTCTGACTTCAGCTCAGGTCATGATCTCACGGTTCTGAGTTTGAGCCCCGCATTGGGCTCACTGCTGTCAGAGCAGAGCCAGGTTGAGATCTTCTGTCCCCTTCTCTCTCTGCCCCTACCCTGCTCACACTTTCTCTCTCAAAAATAAATAAACATTAAAAAAAAGAATGGAAATATTTTTTTAATTTCCATTTCTGTACGCGTCTCTATTTTTCTGCTGCAATATAACTTTTGAGGTCTATCCGCACAATCTCACACCAAAAAATTTAACTGACCACTAGGTCTTAGGAGGAATTTGCAATAATACTGTGTGAAGACAGTGTTTTTTATTTAAAAAACTCAAAGCTTCAGGACTCCTTTTTGAGGCAAATCTTCAAACACCACACTGGAATCTTCCCAATTTGCACATCATTTGTGAATCAATGGGCTCATTCTCTGGCTTCCTTAATCCCGACTCCTTGGGACACCATGCTCCAAAGCACAGTCTACCTTGTGGCCTCTTTCCTGAGGGTTCTTCCAGGTAGATGGGACTCACTTGATTGGGTGTGAGCAAGGAAAACGAACTCCTCATTTGCGGTGTGACCCAGTTCTGTTCTGTTCTGTTGGGAGGAAGAAGGCCATTGCTCTGCTTGTCTGCATCCGTACAGAATCCCCAACTGTGAAACTGAAGAAAAGAAGGGGTATAGGGAATTCACATGCATTCAGCAACTGGCCCTCGAGTCTCTTCCAGCTGCTGTCTATCCCTGGGGCTATCTAGACCATTCCATTGTTGGCCTCTACTGTTCTGGTGAAACATGAGTCTGGGGCCACTTTTAAGCTGAGGAGGCTTCCGAGATTTTCATTATTAGTTTTTGTAACAGTTTTATTGAGACACCATTAACACACCATGTAGTTCCCCTATTTAAAGTATAAAATTCATTTTTTAGTATACTCAAAATTCATTTTTTAATATATTCAGTTGTGTAGCCATCACAACATTTCACCATCCAAAAAGGAAACCTTGTACCCATTAGCATTTATACTGTGTACCCATTTCCCCTGAACCACTTTCCTCCACACCTTCACCTCTAGGAAACCACTGTTCACTTTTCTGTTGCTAATGGACCTGTCACTATTCTGGACTTTTCTTATATATGGAATCCACATATACAACATGTGGTCTTCTACCACTGGCTTCTTACAAGTTGTTCCACTTTGTTCCACGCTGTAGAATTTATCAGTACTTCATTTCTTTTTATAGTCAAACACTAGTCTATTATATGGATATGACACATTATATTTATCCATTCATCAGTTGATGGACATTCATTTCCACTTTTTGACTATTATGAGTAATGTTGCTGTGAACATTAGCATACAAGTTTTTGTTTTTATTTCTTTCAGGTCTATACCGAGGAGTAGAATTACTGGGACATATAGTAACTCTATTAACCCTTTGAGGAACTGCCAGATGGTTTTCAAAAGTGGCTGTGGCATTTTATATCTTCACTAGTGGTGTAGATGACATCTCTGATTTCTCTACATCCTCACCAACACTTGTTATTTCTGCCTTTTTGATGGTATTATTAATCCTAGCGGGTGTAAAATGATATCTCATTGCGGTTTTGATTTGCATTTCCCGGATGGCTAGTGACATTGGGCATCTTATCATGTGCTCGTTGACCTCTTTTATATGTCCTCTGGAGAAATGTTTCTTTAGGTTCTTTGCTCATTTATTAATTGGGTTATTTGTCTTTTTATTATTGAATTCTAGAAGTTCTTTATGTATTTTGGATACAAATTCCTTATCAGATATATGAGTTGCAGTTATTTTCTTCCATCTGTGGGTTGTTTTTTCACCTTCTGGATGTGTCAGCTCAAGGGCAGAAGTTGTTGATTTTCATGACATCCAATTTATCTCTTTTATCTATTTTTTATTGCTATTGCTTGTGCTTTTGGTGTCATAGCTGAGAAACCATTGCCTAATCCAAGGCCATGAAGATTTATATCTATGTTTTTACAAGAGTTTAATAATTTTCTTTTATATTTAGGTCTTTAATCCATTTTAAGTTAATTTCTGTATTGTACGGTGTAAGAAAGGGGTCCACCTTCTTCTTCTTTTTTTTACATGTAGATATTCAATTTTCTCACCATCTATTTGTTGAGATTTTTTTCCTCATTGAATTGTCTTAGTATACAGTAGTTCCACCTTATCCACTGGGGATATGTTCAAAGACACATAGTGGATCCTTTAAATGATGGATAGGACCAAACCCTATGTATACTATGTTTTTTCCTATATGTACATACCTATGATGAAGTTACATTTATAAATTAGGTGCAGTAAGAGATTAACAGCAGTAACTAATAATTAAATAGAACAATATAATAATATAATATAATAAAAGCTATGTGAATATGTGGTCTCTTTCAACATATCTTATTGTACGGTACTCATCCTTCTTCTTGTGATGATGTGAGATGGTAAAATGCCCCTGTGATGAGATGAAGTAGGGTGATCAGTGTAGACATTGTGACATAGATTCAGGTCACTAGTTTTGACCACAGTTGACTGTGGGGAACTGCAAGGGCAGCAAGTGAAACCACAGATAAGAGGGGACTACTGTACATTGTTATTTTTTATGGCATGCAAAAAACAACGAGAAGCTAAAGAAATTGCAGAGAAATTTCTTGATGAATCCTGGACCATAGTGATTCGTGGTAGCTATATTGTGCTGTGCCTGTCACAAGCATGAAGTCACAGAATCCTCACAAAAGCTCCAAGAAGTGGGTTATGATTATTCCCATTTTGTAGAGGATGCAGTTGACGCTTAGAGAGGTTATGAAGCTTACTCAAAGGACCATTTCTGATAATCGGTGGTGTTGGGCTTTGAATCCAGGTCCATCTGACTCTAGCGCTCCTATGAACAATTTACTGGCTCGTGCCAGAAATAACAATGGCAGCTGAACACGTGTCAGCCACTCTTCTAAGGACATTGGTAACTCATTTAGTAACTCATTTTATTCCTACAGTAACCATAAGAGGGGTGTGCATTACCTTTATACCTACATATGGATGGATAAACTGAGATGTGTAGAGTTTAAATAGCAGCCCAACCAGTAAGTGACAGGGCTAGGATTTGAACCCAGAGTCTGCTTTTTAACTGCCATGTTATACTCTTCAGACCTTCTTTGCTACAGTTTACAGTTTTCAGCTGCAGCATCTCTTTATGAATAGCTTTATAATCTATTCATTTATGATATCTATAGACAAGTTGCATTAATTTTTGCCAGAGCTCCTTGACCCCAGGGTCAAGTCTTAAATAGTCTATAACAGTCTTAAAGAAATTTCTAGGAGGTATTTTTGTCTTAATGAGATGAGCAGTCTTCATAAGCTGTGCATCTGCCTTCCTAAATTAAGGAAGTTTCTTATAATAATAAGAGTATCAATAGCCTATAGGAAACCAACAAATCTCCACTGTGGGTTTTATTTAAAGTAAGATGGATGATTTTCACTCTTTAAGGCTGGGTGTCATTGTTCCTGGCCTACACAAGTATAATAAATCCTGAAGTTCAAAAGGGTGACTGGTATTTGCTCTCCATTTTTACTGTTTCTTTTGAATCATAAAATGTCAGAGTCTATTAATTCCACTTGTTCTTTCTGCAGATGAAAAAAACGGAGTCCCCCAAAGGTTGTGAGATTTGCCCAGGACTTTTTTTACCTGGTCCCCAGACTACCTCTTGGTGATGTCAGTATATTTGTTTTTGTTTTCTTGGGAGTGAACTGTCCCAGAGTGTCTGCTGCTGATGTATTAATGGTGGGATGCAGAATGATATAATACTTGTCAGCCATTTCACTGTGAATTTACTCCAGATAGTTTTTGTTTAATCAGAGCAATATTTCCTAGGTTGCCAGACAACATGGCAATGGCATTTCAGGACTTACTGTCAGCTATTGATATAGAAAAGGCTCTGTCTTTTGCTTCTAGAATGAACTCTTTCTCTCTCACTCATTCTAGATTTGTGTTCACTTTGTGTTGAGGTCAAAGAATCAAATAAGCATAAAGAAGAAAAGTGGAAAGAGCTAATTTAAGAGGAAATGAGGATCCTTCTTTCTGGTTCTTGTACCTGAATAAGTGTTTACTGTGGATATTCAATTTGTGTGTGACACTGTGTTAATTGGCACCTTGGAGAGTTACATTAAAACTAACATAGTCCTGGGGCACCTGGGTGGCTCAGTCATTAAGCGGCAGACTTTGGCTCAGGTCATGATCTTGCTGTTCTTGAGTTCAAGTCCCACATCAGGCTCTCTGCTATCAGCGCAGAGCCCACTCTGAATCCTCTGTCCCCTTCTCTCTGCCCCTCCCCCTCTTGAGTCCTCTCCCTCTTTCTCTCTCTCTCTCTCTCTCTCAAAAGGAAATAGAAAAACATAAAGAAAGAAAACCTCAACAAAGTCCTAGACAATTAGGGAAGGGAATGCAGTTAATTAAGATGAAATCAAAAGGTTATAACCACAGAGTATATTCCCTTAGGTAAAATATGCAACCATCTAAGGAAAGACTATTGTGAACTTTGGAGTAGAAGGCAGGAAAAGATCAGATGCAAGTAAACTACAAATTCAAAATGTAGTAAATTAGGTTGTATCTTCCCTCACTGATCATCAACATGGTTCCAACCCGTTCAATAACTGTGTCCAGTTTAGCAAACTTCAGTGGCAATGGGAGGATGGCAATCCTGGAAAACCCTGAAGGAAATAATGAATGATTTGTGATTAGAGGAAAGTGTAAAAGAAACTGTGTTGTGTTAATTGATTCAGCTGCACCAGAAGGCCTCTTGTGACCCATCAGTGCCTTATCAAGCAGTCCAGTTCTGTCATTGCCATATGCAAGTGCGATCCGTTGCTTTTTCTCCCATCACCCTGTGCCTCTGACGACCTCAACTTCCCCTTCCAGGGGAAGGTGGAAGAGTCTCTCTTGTGAAGTCACTCCTTTTCATCAGGAAGTTCATTCACTGTGCTGGTGTTGTGGCCCGTGAGGTAAGCGTTTTCCCAAGAGGGGCCAAGAGGCTCATGTGAAATGATCTGGGACCCACCTCATACAGATCCATTAAATCACGGGCTTTATGGGAGCCCTCTGTCACCCTCATCTTGACGCCTCTCTTTCCTGCCTCCTGCTCCCCAGCTCCCTTCCCTACTTTGAGTTCTAACCCCTCTTTTTGGATACCTTCTTTTATAAAAGAAAACCCAGATGTTCAGCCCTGTTTACAGCTGCACTTCCCTTCCCCCCTCTCCCTACATCCTGCAGCATGCATCCACAATGAGTTTCCTTAATAAACAATACTTTTCCAGAATTTCTCTGATCTGATTTCCTCTGCTTCACCTTTGCCAGAATCATGCTTGCCAAAGTTTCTAGTGGCTCCTAACCAGCAATATAATAGGACCACTTCTTGCTTGTGCATCGGTTCACCATCGATCATGCTTCTTGTACTTGTACCATGCCGAACACATGAGGTGAAGAGAGTAGTCCCTGCTCTCAACACACTTACACTCCAGTGCAGGAAAAACCCAGTGAACAGACACTTACGTCTGGCTCCTGACCCAATTTGTGGGTGGGAAATTGGCTGGTAAATGCTTCCCAGGACTCTCTGTAACTTGGTTGGCTGGGGTCATCGATGTCTTGCTTAATACCTTCCTTTGCGTGATCTACATATTTTGCCTTTTACTTCAAGCTACTCTTAGGTCCTCTTTTGGAGATAGGTGGTTCTGTGAGCCTGCCTTTGTAAAGCCCTCTGACACAACACATATTTTTAAATGTCTGCTACAATCAGATCAAGCTGCAATATCATAAAAAATGAGAGAGACTAAGAATACAGAACATGAGAGTTTAAAGGAAGGCAAGAACAAACTGTTTAACCAACAAAAAGGATGGCAAAGCAGAACTTGTAACAAGTCTGAATGAGAATCTGGTCTTTATGAGCATTTATCAACTATGGACATTGATGAACGTCAGTAGTCAGCGTTCAAGGAAGCTCGTGCAGCCAGTATGTGCCGGGTGATGGAGCTGGTTGTTCATGCCCAGCATCTTTTGTGATTTGTTGGTGCCAGAGTGCATTCACATAAAGATAATCAAGCCTCAGCTTCAGAACCCTTGACTTTCACAGCTGTGGGATGGCCCTAGGAAAGCGTTCATTCATACAGTCGTAAGTTTTTGTAAAATTTGTACACCTAAGATAAATGAACTATAGTTGGTTAAGACCGCTGCCTCTTTCCAGTGTGCCTTCTCTCTATTATACTTGTTGAATTGGTGGCTGCAGGCATTTTGGGGATCAGGCTAAGGGAAGTGGAGTTAGACAAACATTTAGTTCAGGTGAGGGGGGTTTACTTATGGTGTTTCCAGTCACTTCTGTGTACGGTTAAATATTTCTAGCCACTTTTATTTAGGAGTGGTTTCCAGAAATACTGCCAGTGCCCATTGTAGTGACAACCAGTGCCACGACTGAGCTGGTATTCAATGTGGATAGGCTCTAAGGCACCTGGTGCTAGAAATATGTGGGTAATAGAAGATTAATCAAGGTTTGGAATGGAAAGAACCAGAAGCTATTCTGTGATAAGTTATTCCAATAATCAGATATGTAAAATTTTAAGCTGAGGATTCAATTCTCATCAGTGCCTCATCAAAATAGTTCTATCGAGTATGTACTTGATGATGCAGCATATACAACAATAACAAAACATTTCAAATTAGGATTAAAAACAACAATACATTAGGAAGACGAAGTCATTGAAAAGAAGAAATGGATACATTCTTGGATTCTTGGCAATCTAATTAATGAAGATGAATGCATCTGATGTCACTCCAGACCCCAGCAAGATGGGCTTCTGCCCTGGGCCCTTGCTCCAGAGGTGTCCATTCTAACTTTCTTCCCGTTCTGCCTACTCCACATTTGAGGAGTCCATGGAGAGCAAGGGGACACTTGCCTCTCAGTAGTGGAACATTTTCGACATGAAATCTGTATCTGCTGCCCCAAATTGGGGACCAGTATTCGGAAAGCACATCCTGGAAAGAAATTCTTAAAGCACCCTGCTGAAGAGAGAGTGGCAAACCAGGTCATGTAGCCAGATGGCAGAACATAGAAAATGAAGCACCATGTTGTGACATGTAGAAAATAGCCACCCAGTTAGCCCCCACCCCCGCCGCAGGAACAAGGGAGAGCCGACTACCTCACAATAATAGGCTTAAGAGGAAGTTGGCTGGTGAGTAAGGCCTTTAGAGAGATGGATGTTGTTGTGATGGGTGGATGCTGGCCGGCAAGCTCCTGATGATGAGAGGCCCGTATTTTGCCGTCCAAAGCCAGGAGGAATGTGTGGTGACCCTCGCATCCTGCCTGCCTGGCTGAGCCTGCAGCCAGATTAGGAACTGAAATGAAAATATCCTTCTAAGGGTATTTCAGGTTCAAAATCCAGTTGGCTAGTGGGAGGAAAGGGATATTATCTGATGATAGATAGTGGTAGCCAGTGTCTGAGTGTTACTCACTGAATCAACATATGCTGGGAATTCCAGGGAGGTGCATTCCAGACAACCTGCATCCTAGCACTTGACTTCTGGTTTAGGGAAACAATGGGGCCTGGAGTGAGGGAAGGGGCTGTGTGTTTGTGAAGCTGCATGTTCATCTCTAGTCATAGTGTGACTAGAGCTATAAGGTCATTCCTCAAAAGCTCGGGGATTCCTCAGAAAACCAAGCCCTGGGTGGGGTATGTTGCTTACTCTTATTCAACTCACTCCACCAATATCTGTGGTGAGCTTGCTGCACGCCAGCCAGCCATTTGTGCTAGGAACCGAAACATAAAGGCACAGAAGATATGGTCCCTCCCCCTAGGGTTTTGTAAATTTAATAGGGGGCTTATAGAATTAACGTTCTGACAAAGAATGACCTAGCAGGGACGGGCAGCTACTTGTTATTTTTTTGGAAGCTGGTGTTGGCTGAATTATGTGAATGAATTTTGGACTGGGAACAAAGATGAATGTTTGGAGTAAGTTAATTGTGAGCTCCAAGACCTTCTGTCTCATAACAAATCTATTATCCCTTCACTCAGCTTTTCAGCACATCGAGGTCGGCTGCCTCATGGGTCTCTGGATGAGTAGAAGTACTTGGAGCATTCAGTAAAGGTTATGACTCTCTGTTACTAATCTTGTAGCTATCTATTAAGTGAGAAGCCCTCCAGTGGCCCCTTCCAAATTGGTCCACTGCCGCATGGATGGTGAGGATGGCTGATACAGTAATGGCCCTTAATCTGGGGACCGTAGCACCAGCTGTTGGGAATCTTGCCAAAGCCAGAGTGTACTTCAGTTAACCCTGAGAATTTACACAGTGGTTCTGCTATAAAAGCATACACTCCTCCCTCCAAAAAGCCAGTTGGGCCAAAACAGTGGAATGTTTTCAGAGCTGTAATACGAGTAAATTCTGAAACAAATGGCCATGAAGTCAGTGCTTTATCTTCTTCCAAAGCTGGAGCCATGAATGCTATTCTGTGCTTTAAACTTTAATGACTTGTACCAATAGGGCAGAACATTCTTACACTATGAGGTACGGGCTGTTCTGTATGGTGGTCAACAAGACTAGGTGACGTGACTCCCATGTTTGGAGAAAAAGGGAACATATCCTAAAGCAGAGGGTCAGATAAGCAAATAAAAGTTCCATAGAAAGTTACAGGGGCTACCATCGCGCCATAGTATTGCCTTTATGAACTTTGAAATTAACATACCAGAAGTGAGTCTACTCTATCAGTGGGATTGTGGACTAGATCCTAAGACATAACCAGCCTGAGCCCAGAGCATCCAGACACAAATATCCAGGCAAATGGACCCTTCTTTGCTCTTACCTGCCTCTTAAACTAGTTAGAGGGATTATTTTTATGGTTAGAAGTTAATACTTATGCTATACAATTTGTTTCATGGTTCAGAAGGTTGACAATAGTGCTGGTTGTTTCTGGAATGTGTTTAATGTGTTTTGTTTTGTTTTAATTTTGAGAGAACATGAGTGCAGGCAGGGGACAGAAAGAGGGAGAGAAAGAATCTTAAGCAGGCTCCATGCCCAGTGGGGAGCCTGATGTGGGTTTGATCTCGTGATGGTGAGATCATGACCTGAGCTGAAATCAAGAGTTGGACACTCAACAGACTGAGTCACCCAGGTGCCCATCTAGAACATGTTTAAATTCATTGTCACATTTGATAAATAACCTCTTTCATCTCTCGAACATGCACCAGACTGTCTGCTTTGCATTGTGCATTCACTAGCCCATTTAATCATTACCAGGCAGTGGGTCAGGTATCCTTAGCTCCATTCCGTAGGTGAGCACATTGAGACAATGAAAGGGTAAGTAACTAGTCTGTATTCACACAGTGCATGAGTGGCAGTGCTGGGAAAGGGACCCAAATTTTCAGGCTTGAAAACCTAAGCTCTCAATCATTCTGTTCCTCTGAGTTCATGGTATTAATGGGCCTTGGGGCACCTGAGCGGCTTCAAACTCTTGGTTAAGCATCAAACTCTTGATTTTGGCTCAGGATGTAATCTAATGGTTCATGAGATAGAGCCCTGCATAGGGCCTTGTGCTGACAGTGTGGAGCCTGCTGGGGATTCTCTCTCTCCCTCTCTCTCTCTGCCTTTCCCCGCCTCTCTCAAAATAAATAAATAAACTTAAAAAAAAATGCATACCAGTGAACCTTGACTACCCTCTACTCCTATCCTTTCCAGATAAGTATCAAACCATATAAATAAATTACATTTTCCCCCTAGACAAAGATGCTATTGTTGCCTTAGAAGATGTAACTCGGAGATTTAAAAAGGAAAGAAAAGGAAGCCAAATTGAGAGTCTAGTCTTCTCTTAATGGGATATTTGCTATCAGGTCCTGGAGAGTATCTTTAAGATGGTGCCTCCTTTGTCATTAGCAGACAGGTGTGTGTTTTTTTTTCTTTTTCTTTTCTCCTCTTCTTTTTAGCTACTGGGGGAAAAAAGGAAATACTGTCTAGTGAGTCAAGCAGTTCTGGTATATGGAGACTTTAGTTCTGGCTTGAGCTCCCTCACTCATGAACTGTGTGATTAAATCCAAGGTACTTGATGACCTATCATGTGGAAAACTAATGGAGATCAGAAAATTTGCCTCCCACCTGTAATGTAGGCAAAAGTGATTTTATTTCTCTGTTAGATGATGTAAGCCAATGCGTTGTATGGCTCTTTCTGCCCTAAAACTTGCTAAGAGAAAGATTCTCCAGATTGGGCAAGCAAATGCTGCATGAAATTAATTTTTTGAGATGCTCTTCCCTAGAAAAAGAATATGAAAGAGGACAAAGGAAAACATGTACATGTTCAGGAAGAGTGTGTGATTTCAGGACTCCCTTTTAGCTGATGATAAGTGCCTGTCATTGTAAACAATCAGTGTCGTCCTGGGGGTTAATATTTCAGGGAGCATTGGGCCAAAGGCACATGCCTGGGAGTTGGTCCTGGTGAGGTTAGAAAACGGCCCTTCCAAAAGGAAGAAGAATCCTCACAGAAGTGGCTGTTCCTCAAGAGGAACAGGGCAGAGACTCCAAGAGATGGGGAGATGACCGCTATTCAAATATTATTATTAGTCGCCACTCTTCTAACGCTTATTAACATGGTATCTTCAGCCTCTTACTTTCTAAACCATGTGTACATATATTGTCTCATTTTCTCCTTTTTACTGGAAACCTGTGAAGTGGATGGTGCAGAGATTATCCCATTTTACACTTAAAGCAGGGGAGGCTCAGAGAACTTCACTGACTTGCCAAGAGTTGGTTTCTGGTACAGATTAGAATTTGAGGCTCCTTGGCTGTGAACTTGCTCCACGATACATGGTCTGCCTCTTTAAAGTCACAATAGTGCCCTGATATCAAATTCGGTTTCTAGAACACCGGTCCCCAGAAATTATAGAGAAAGAAACAGTTTTCAGATTGAACGACTCAAAATGCATTTGGCATAAAGTCCTACAAATGTGCAATTTACTCTTGCCAGTAAGCTTGGAGATTAAGGCACATGCGGTGTTTGGTTTGTTTGTTTTTGTAACTCTACCTTTTTACCTCTTTAAAAGAGAAAAAAAATCACCTGGAAGCTTACTTTTCCCTTGTTTCTTCCACAGTGAACATGGATTTATGTTTTCTTTCTGATTCTTAAGTTAAGGCCTGGTCATTATGTAAAATTCAAATAATACATATGAACATAAAGAAGAAAGTAAAAGAACCCCAAGGTAATCATCACTCTCAGTTTGCAGACCAGCATTCTGTTGTGCGTGTGCTTTTTGTGCAGATAGTTGGAGCTTCTTCGTCAAAGAAACCTAGGCTAGCAGCCTTTTATAAAGACAAATAATCATCCCAATTTTTCTTTTCAATACAGATTTTTCCCAATACCAGTTTGCTTAATGTGAGCACACCTATGCTTGATAATCACCTTGTAAAAATAGAGAAAAGGAGTATATTTGGGAAAAGCAGTCTTTTGAAAAACAAGGAGTTGGAGAGTTGTGGGAGATGAAGGGAATAACTGGTGTAGGCACTGAGGAGGGGGTTTAATGTGTTCAACTCAACAAGCTTATCTTGAGTTCCTACTCTGTGCCAGGCATGGGAAAGGAAAGATTCTGACCTGTACACTGGGTCTCACAGTCCAGTGATGGCAGGTAACTTCTGAGGATGTGGGATAAGGCTGAGGGTGAGGATGCTGTAGCCCAGCCCCTGGTGGTAGGGAAGACTTCCTGGAGAAGAAAACACCTATTTGGGTCTTGAAGGAATTAACCTGGTGTAGGAAGGATTCCAGGCAGAAGGAACAGTGTCCAAAAAGGCATGGAGGTAGGAATAATGTGATAGATGAGGAAAAATCACACACACTTGAGTATTGCTAGTGTGTGTGTGTGTGTGTGTGTGGTGGTGGTGGTGGTGGTTGGTAAGGAGAGGAGCTATCAAATGAAACTGAAGAGGTTGGCCAGCTCAGATGCATCTGGAATGTGAGAGTAAAGACTTTAACACATATCCTGGAAACAGTAGTCACATGGTAGGTTTGCACCTAGAAAGGTCACCTGGGCAGCAGGAGGTGAGTGGGGTGCATTCAAGAGGGCAAGTTTGGGGCATATAGGAGACTTGGTCAGAGTCCAGGTATGAAGAACAGGTGAGCCGAGTGCTGGTGATAGAGTGGAGGGCTGGAATGGAAACAAAGGTTTCGAGAAAAGGGCAGCTGAGGCAAACTAAGAGAGGCTAACCCGAGTTCCAGCAGCTGGACTTGACACTTGGACACTCTTTCAGAGGAGGGCACTGATGAACCACTATCTGCTGATTTGCTCTCTGGCGAGCCAAGGCAGTGGAGATAAACTTTGTTACCTTCATTGGGAAAAAGGAACGAATACATTTAAAAATAATACAGGCATCTCTGGAGTATAAGAATGCACCAAATTGGCTTGGCTTTCTCTTCAGACCCAATCTGGAAATCTTCTAAGAGATGTGGGAGGTTTGGAAAGGAGGCTAGAGACGAGTTATATGTAAAGATGCCGGGGTGGCTGCTCAGATAGCTGTCCTTACCTCTGCCACCATGAGTGGCGGTGGCTGACAGCTCTCTGTTGAGTCCCTGTCTGGGATTTGTCAGGGCCAAAGTCATGCCCACCTCCTGGGACAGGCTGCACCCCATGAGTGATCATTGTGGCCATGGCCCCCTTAACATAATTTGGGACAGTTCTGACCTCCCCATGGGTAAGCTGAGGCTTGGATTCTGAGGACACCGAAGTTCAACGTCTCCCTTTACACAGTCCTACTTCCTTTACTTCCCAACAGGTCTAGATCCACCGAGCACTCCTCATGAACCTTCCTGGATCTACATCTCCATTCGAAGTCTGTTTCCTGGGAAGCTGATCTGCAGCATTAAGGAAATGAAACCTAGTGGATGGAGAGAGGATGGAGCTGAACCGGGTTCTTCTCTTGTAGGAAAATCAGTGGTAAGAATTTATCTTATCAATGAGTTGAATAAAGTTCTTCTCTGGCGCTTCAGGGTCTGGAAAGTGGTCTGGCCAAGTCCTGAGAGAATGGGCTTTGACATCAGACAAGCCTGAGTTTGAATCCCGTTCTGTTACTTGAGAAAGCCACGCTGTGTCCGGTGCCTCATCTGTAACAGAAGAAGTCATGCTTACCTTGTGGTCATGCTCACCTTACATCATACTTACCATACTTATGTTCTGGGGACAAGTGAAATGGCTGTTCTTGCTGTAATTCCTAGTGCTTGGTGCATAGAAATTCCTCAGGGAGGGTCAAGGAATGACAGGTGAGCAACACTGATGGTAGCTGTTCTTAGGGTGGTATTGGCAGTAGTCCAGGGTTCCAAATGTAAGGGAAGAAGGGTAAAGAATAAAAGGAAAGTATATCATGGAAGAAAGAGAAGGTTATTCCTGCTAATAGATGGGTAGACTGATCCAAACCACACACATCCAATTTCAGAAAGACATCCTAGCAAATCAATTCAATTAAGAACATTTTAAAGCTTTTGCTATGAATGAGATGCTGGGGGAAGACCCAACATTTCTGTAGGACCCTAATGACAACTCTGTTAGTGGCTTCAATAATTTATTTTATGAGAAAAAGGCATATATAATCATTAGATATAGTCATGACATAAAATTGGTGCTCAAAAAACATTTATTGAATAAAGTCTATTATATGAGACACTTTGAGTTGTTAAGTATCTTAGAGCTAGCAAAATTTTTACCATACAAGAATGAGATATTTAAAAACAGAGAGGATATGTTACAGAAGTTAGCTAGATAAAAAAATGGAAATTAACGGAGAAAGAGTACTTAAGTACAGGAACATTCTAAAGGGGCTTAGTTGGGGGGGTGCAAGATGAGGCACTTGAGAGTTCTGAATGGATTTAACCCTTCTTTAAAAAAATTTTTTTAAATGCTTATTTATTTTGAGAGAGAGAGAGTACACGCATGCATGGTGGAGGGGCAGAGAGAGAGAGAGAGAAGAGAAAGAATCCCAAGCGGGCTCTGTACTGCCAGCACAGAGCCCAATGTGAGGCTCCATCCCCCGAAGATGAGGTCATAACCTGAGCCGAAATCAAGAGTTGGATGTTTAACCACCTGAGTCACCCAGGTGCCCCTTGACCCTTCATATCTATGCTCACCAGAGGAGCTACCAGAAGGCAACAAACAAAGCAGGGGTGATCTCTAAGGAATTCCATATTTGTCTTTCAGTTTTACAGGATGCATTCTGATTATACTGATTCCAATGTTGCATTTCTTGAGCGCACATCAGCGAGTAGTAAGGAATGAGAGCCAGCTCTGTGTTGGAGGACTTTTGCTTCCTGGCATCAAAACCATGGACACGTATAGTTCACAGATTGGGTAGACAGAGCTGAGAGGGAGTTAGTCATTCTAGATATCTTTTTCAAGATCTCAGGGGAGAATCTCCCCCAGGGGTCAAAAGTTCAAATGCCCACAGGGTGAGGCAAGTCATATAAACGAGGAAGACAGGCTATGTATAATGGAAAAAAGAGTGGCGGAAATGTCCTTCAGTAACTGGTTCGTCCATACCATGGACCAGGACTAATGACAAAATTATAGAAATGGAGAATAGACCTTTCCAAAAGGTCAGGAATGGAGGTGGTATTTATGAGGGTTACTGGTGGTGACTTAACTGTCAATACCTTGACTGCACCAATGTCAGCATACGGGCAGTGTTGTGGTACGAGAGTCTGGCAGGACATCACCCTTGGGGGAGACTGGGGAAAGGAACATGGGATTTCTTTGCCTTATTTCATATGATTACGTGTGAACCTACAGTTATCTCCCAATAAAAATTCAGTTGGAAAAAGGAATGGTGGGGACCATGGGGAACCATAGAGCACATGACCTTTTAAAGGGCAATGAAATTAAAAAAAAAAACAATGTTGCCATACAGTGCCAGCACCTCCTCCCAGACTAGCCAACTAACAAACTGATAAAGAAATAAAAATGTCTGATCCTTGGTTACCTATTTAAGCTATAAAGAAAAAAAAAAGTGGGACGCCTGGGTGGTTCAGTTGGTTGTGTCCAAGGCTCTTGATTTTGGCTCAGGTCATGATCTCATGGTTTGTGAGCTCGAGCCCCGCATCGGGCTCTGCGCTGACATTGTGGAGCCTGCCTGAGATTCTCTGTCTCCTCTCTCTCTGCCCCTCCCCTGCTCATGCGCACTCTCTTTCTTTCTCTCAAAATAAATAAGTAAATTTAAAAAAGTAACCATTTTAGTTATCTTCAAAAAATATATTACCTACTCCTCTGTCATCTTAACTTCTTAAACAGTATACCGGATATAGCAAAATATCTCAATGGTTCCTGGAGGCAGGGCGCCTTTATGTGCAAATCATAGATAACTTCACCAAAAATGGCTCACACGCTGAGAAAAGGGTATTTGTTTGTGGAAGAAGTTGGGATGGAGGGTCAAAATGTTTAGGGCTGTTTGAATGTTCGTACATAAAGCCCAGCTGCCCTTCTTTGTAAGGTTTATGATTGCTCTCAGGGCGTTTCTGTCTCCTTTACCGCCAGGCTTATGGGACGGCTTTCTTAATACTGTCCACTTGCCAGCTTGCAGTAGATTTTCGTTTCCTTCTAATTTATTGTGTGCTTGGAAAGTGGGCAGCAAAGCCATTAGGGGCGGGCATGCGCGTGTGTGCGTGTGTGACAGAGAGAGACAGACAGACAGATAGAGAAAACACTCATAGAGTAGGGACTGAGAGACTGAGTATTCCATCACTCTGTTGTGGGTGGTCTTCGTAACATGCATCTTGACCGCTCAAAGGCCTCACTTGTTCCAGTGAGTCAAGACTTTTGCAAGACTGCATCTTGAAAAGGTAAAATGAAACTTAAAAATGGATATTGCATGTTGCCTTGTTTCTCTCAGACTGGCCAGAATAACCCTTCTGAGAGGCAGCTTGGAAGAGGGTTAGAAACCTAGACTCTATAGCCAGCCCGTGTGGTTCAAATCCTGCCTCTACCATGTCCTAGCTTTGTGACTTCGGGCAAGTTAGAGAATCTCTCTTTACCTGTGAAATGGTGGTACTGATACTAGTACCCGTCTCATAGGGTTGTTGGGAGGATTAAATACGCTGCGCTCTGTAAAACACTCAGAACAGTACCTGGTGCATAACTGCTGTATGCGTCCTTCTATATGAAGCAATAGTGGCGGCACGAGCAAGAAGTGTTTCCAGGCACTGCTTGCCATCCCCATGTAACTGCTGGTACCGGCAGGCCTGGTAGGTTCCCAGCCAATGGTAAGGTCACACGAAGCCATTTTTCCTAAGGTCCCTGGATGATTCTCACCCGGCTGCTTGGTAGCACCTGAGCCCTTGCTCTAACCTGTGTCTCCTTGAGAATTCACACTCTTGGGGTCTGGAGAGGAGAGAGTGGAAGGTGCACGTTGTTTCATGCCTGGGCCTGCCAATCCTCTGTTCCAGCTACTGCTCTGATTTCCCGATTTGGCCTCCATCTGCTGTCCCCTTGGTTGCCAATTCCAGATTCTTGGGAGAGATAGTTCAATGGGCCCAGCCTGGTCCAGTTCAGGTATCAGCTGGGGCTGCGGATGGTGATCGCAAGTGGTGTAAACAGGGCTGAGGGGTCAGTAATGGAAGGTGGGGGGCAGTAATGGACGGTTGTCATTGTGAGCTGGGCAGGAACTGGGCCATGTGCACATTGCATTGAGAAAGCAGAGTAAACACTGGTTTGGGAGGTAGAATGCCTGGGGGGCTGCAGTTAGCTGCTTACTGTGACGTTACCAGAACCATTTAAGCTGCCTAATCCTCGGTCTTCTCATCTATAAAATGGGCATGTTGGTAATACCTGTGTGTGTGTGTGTGTGTGTGTGTGTGTTTACCTCACCAGACCGGTACTGGCTACATAGTTCGGGGGCTCCAGGGCAAAATGCAGATGTGGAACTATTTGTTCAGAAATGACTAAGAATATCCAGATGTGATGGCAGAGCATTAAACCAGGCATGGGGTCCTTTGGTGTGAGTCCTCTCAGGCAGCATGGGTCACACCCCCAGGAAGCCCATCCGACACAAGATTGTAAGAATGACCTTATAATGCAAAGCCTATAATAAGGTTTCATACACATTCACTTATGCATTTTGTTGTTTTAATCTTACAATGTTCTTTAGAAGAAGAGAACTTGACTTGTGCCTCTGGGAAGGCTGCCTGAGAGAGCTGATCTTTAGCCAGTGTTCCCAGGGGCAGTCTGGCCTGTTGTCCATAGCCACGTGCATACGGGCTGGCTGGACCTATGCTGTTGAGATTGTGGGGTGGTCTCCAACCTCACCCCCACACACAGCTAATCAGGGTGGAAGACAGGCATTTCTGCTAACTCTTTCTCCATTCTGGTCTTCACCGCACATGGAAGGATGGCTTCGTGAGGGGTCCCTGCAGGGAGCTCCGGGATGTGGCTGGCGAGTCCAGACTTGAGAGGGCCATCCCTTGAAGGCCACTTTTCCCCCAGAATACTGCCTGGGAACGCTTCCTGAGGACTGGCATGGGGGTGGGGGGAGTATTGAGGAAGATCACATGGCTCTCAGGGAAGGAAAAGGAAAGGGAGGGTGGCCTTTTCATCTTTACTATCAGACCAATTTTTTATGCCTTTGCTATATGCTACTTTCTTCTCTCACTAGAGCCAACCAAAACCATCAGGTAATTTTATCGTCCACTCACCTGGTCTACTGTTGGACTAAGTCATTGTCCTTTTCAGTCTCTGTCTTTGCAACAATCTGGCTCCCCAAAGACTGCTTAGCGCTTTCTTATCAGCAGGGGCCCTCAAGGTTTTCTCTATCTCCTTGCATCTCTTTCTCCAGCCCTTGACTTGGGGAGCTTACACGCCAGGCTGCCCTGAGGCTTAGTCTTGCTCTTCCCTGTTTCCACACGGTGCCTGAGTCAGGACTATGGTGTCTGTCATCTGCTCTCAGCCCCTTTCTGGAAAAGCTTATCCCTAACCTCCTTCTGGGACATCCATGTGACCCACCACTGGTTTATCAGCTAATAAAGTGGCGTGGAGGAAGGAAAAGAGGAAGCAGGGGAGCAGGAGAAAAGGAACAGCGTCTATCCAGAGGAAATTCAAGATAACCACATTCTTTAGCTCTGAAATAATGGGAGAACAGTGTCTAATATTTCAGGGCCGTTTCCTTCTTACAAACGGCTTGCATTCCAGATCCCAAGCCAGCTACTTGGAAATCAGAACTTCTTTTCCTAAGAAACACTACTGGGCATGGTGATTCCCAGCCCAGGCCACAGACACCCTTGGATCATACGACCAATAGATCAGGTTAGTAACATGCAGCCCCATCTGTAGAAAGCTCTGGGATTCACTGATGAAATCCTTGTCACAGCAACAGCTGACAGAGGGGGTACAGTCCTCCGGGGGCCAGCCCTTTGCATAAAGACACTTCTACCTTCTGTAAGGCTCCTTATCAGATAGGAACATCCTCATAAAGGGGGTGCCTTTGGGGGAGGGCAAACACACTATTTGGCCAAATTTGCCCAATAGGGGTGAAAGTTGTACTCCAAACCCAGACCCCCTGTTGCCTGTTGCTCACAAGAAGTGTTAGAGCATTGTCGTGTGTGTGTATGTGTGTGTGTGTGTGTGTGTGTGTGTGTGTGTATTTCACAGAAAGCCCATTTTGTATGCTTTCACTGCATCTGCAGACCTCAAGGACTTGACTGTTTTTATAATGATGATGAATAAAAGCAAAGCCTTTGAAGAAAAAAGTTCATTTTGATTCTTCAAGACAAGTCAGCAGCAGCCCCAGAGATTTTCCAATCCTTTTTGCCCAGTGTTCCCCGCTCGGAGCTTCACATTCATGGTTGTTTGCTGTAACTGAAAAAGGCCTCAGTCTCTAGAAAGCTAAGTGGATGCAAATGGGTCTCGAATTGTCAGCTTGGAACGGTCTCCAGTGGCTGGGAGCCCCGAGACAACTTTGATGGCCCTGACAGATCCGCCCTTGTACTTCCTCGGGAAAGCCGCTGCCTGGGCATGCTTCGTGCTGTCTGTAGCTATCTGGGACCTTGCTTCTATTTATGAGGCTGCAGGAGATGAAAGCAGAAACCACGTTAATTATTGCAAAGTGCTTTTTACTTTTAAAGTGCTTCGCTAGCGTTAATTAGTTATTCCTACTTACAGCACTCTGGTGAGGTAGGTCAGAATTATTACCCCTTTTCTACCTTGGAGGAAATGAAGATATAGACATTTAATGACTCCCCCAGGGACCTGGGGGAAGTTGGTCTCCTAGACAGAGTTGGGTTTTCAACGTAATGTGTCTGGCTTCCTCCTGGGGTGTACCTGGCTGCCACAGCTAATATCCTAAGGGCTTCTTAGGTAGAGGGGAAGTCTGCCTACCACTGTCAGAAGAAGTTGGATTTGCCAGAGGCTCAGGCAGTTGGAAACAAAGGAGAGAGGTTGCTGCTTCTTTCCCAGTCCTCACTGTTCTTGGTCCTTCAGCCCTTGAAAGTAAGGAAGTCTTGGGAGGAGGGTTGCCCTTGGTCAGACACCCAGTGGTCGTGATGGAGAAGGGGAGGGAGAGAAAGCACGGGGAGGTGCACTGTTACTAAGTGCTCCTTTCCCTTTCACACACTTTCTATGTTGTTTCTCATCTGCGCAGATCAGGAAGCAGAGGGGCTGACACCCCTACCTCCTATTGTTGGAGAGAAAGCGAGTGTGTGCTAGGAAAAGGGCCTTTCAAGTGTAGGGTGGCAGGTGCAGGAATGGGCTTTGGAACTGTCTGCTCCTTGTTGGCCATTCCAGTGACTGGGAAAATGGTTCTTCGTGTCTGCTCCTCGTCTGTAGAACGGAGGTGATAAGCTAGTCAACAGACGTGGAGTATCTGGCACAGACTGAATGGCTTTCACCAAATACCTGTTTGATCCTTTTTTTCCTTCTTCACTTCCAGACTCCCCTGGAATTTGGTCTTCATTTCAGGCCCCTCCCTTTCCAAATGAAGGCCCCCCTGAATTCGAGTAGATGTCCTTGTCACCTGTGACTTTCTCAGGTAGCCTTGAGAAGCTCTGTCCGAGTGGCCTCACTCATCTCTGTGCACAACTTTTGGGTTGGCGAGGTCCACGCAGCACTGATAGCTTAAGAGCAGTCACAGGGCTGAGGCTAGAAGGTGGAGGTGGAAGACATGGGTCCACCTGGCAGGAAAAGGGTGGCTTCCGAGTGCTCAAGTGCCCACCCCCAGCATCAGTTCCTAAAGTTGCACCAGAGAGTGTCTTTCTTGGAGGGGAGAGAAGAGACTGGCTGTGTGATCCAGTATTCTAGGCTGGCCCTGTCTTCTCTCACTTCCATGCTCAAAGGCGCCCTCCCTGCCCCCCCCCCCCCAAGAAGGAATCACCCTTTCTAGGCTGCTGTGCTCTCTCTCTGGGAGACCTGATGTTTAGTCCCACATGATCCAGACCTCCCTCTATGCAGGGGGTGGAGAGAGGTGTTTTTATGTTTTTATGCCCACTCGGTGTAGTGAGAGCTACCTTTCCTCTGACTGCCATGTCCCCAAGAGTCCTCACATGGCAATTTGACTTCCCTTTGGAGCATTTCTGGCCACTTGTGTGCCAGGATCCTTTCCTGCGTTATCGGAGAAACCTCTGGTCCTTTTTCTGCATGCTTTTGTGCTGGACTGCCCATTGGCCCATCACTAGTTGGGTGACATTGGCTAAGTTCCTTATGGCTTGGTGTCTCGTTTCCTCATCCATAAAGTGAGAAAATAATATCATCACTCTTAGTTTGAGGATCAAATGAGTTAAGGCAGTCAAAGCACTTCAGACAGAACCAAGTCAGATGTTCTTATTAACTAGCATGTTTGAGGGAGAGAGGACACTCCGCCTTGGTTATAATGGAGCATGAAGAGATTCGGTTCATTTCCCTTGAACACGGGAGACCTGGGGGTGGTGGGGAGACTTCTACTGCCATCTCCCTCCTTTCTTGAAAACCTTCTGTGGATCATTGGACAGGAAATACATCATTCTAATAAAGGAATAGCTCCTTGCTACCTACTGAGTACATTCCACATTCCTTACCATGCATGGCCTTCATGGATGCAGGATCTGGCCCAGCTCATCATGACAGCCCTGGCCCCCTCAGACACAGTGCTCATGTCACGTGTGCTTCCTGAGTGGACCCTGGGGGTATGGATTGTCGTCATTGCTCCTATACACCTTGAATTTCTACAGTTCCAGTTCTCATCTGTGCTGTTCTCTCATTTCCTCCAACAAGACCCATTTCTGAAGTCACCTCCTCTGTGAACCCATTCCTGACTCCTCCCCTCGTTCACCTTCAAATTAAATCACATCTTCTCTGTAGTATGTAGTGTACCCCACTACCGGGCAGTGTGCGTGTGTGGCATTGGATTAGTCCCTGCCACCTGTAATACTCCTTCCCATCCATCTTCCAGACGGTGCCAGAGTAAGAATTCTGAAAGCCCAAATCAAGACCTCACCTCTCTGCTGTAATCGAATGCCAGGCACTGTGCTCAGCACTTGATATTTATTATGTCCTAGGAGATGGGTATCATTATGTCATTTTGCAGATGAGACAATGGAGGCAGAGACAGAGTAAGCATTTCACCAGAGGTCACACCATTAGTGAGGGCAGGGATTCAATGTCAGGTCTGGCAGGCCCCTAAAACTAGTACCCCGACCCTCCACCTACATGGTCTTCCTGTGCTCCCCTGCTTGAAAACCTGAAACAAGAAAGAGCCACATGCCTCAGCAGGTGTCGAAGCCTCAGCCTGGTGACCATGTACGCCATGGCCTAGCCCAGCTGATCAGTGTGGCATTACCCACCTGGCCCCACCTTGGGAGGCCTTGGCACTTCCTCAGCCTTTGCCTGGAATGTGTAGCTGCTCGAGCACTACTGAAATCTTGAGTCAGCTCAAGTGTTAGTTCCTCTGGGAAGCCTTCCCTCCCTGCGCCTCTCTCTCCAATCCCTCAGGATAATTGAAGGCTCCCTTCCTGTGCCCCTCAGCCCCTTCCCAGAACTACCCTGTGGGCAGTTGTTGGGTCACATGCCATCCCAGAGGACATGGGCTTTGCTGTCTTCATCCTCGTATTGCTGAGCCTAACATCAGATCTGACCAAGAGCCCGTGCGCCGTAAATCCTGTGGAGGAAACGAGGAGTTGCCTAAAGGATAAATGCTCTTCTGCCTTGTTGGGTACATTTCCAGCTTTTGCAGAGCCGGCCCAGCAAATTTCCATGGCGCCAGGCCATGGGGGATGGTTCTGGGGGGACCAAGGTATCTTCCTACGTCTGAGAAAAATGTGTGGTATCGCTGCAGACCACCCTATAGCCCTAAGGGCAGTTCAAGTCTCCGGACCCCAGAGAA
Source organism: Cryptoprocta ferox (assembly GCA_028646485.1). Classification (NCBI taxonomy): domain Eukaryota; kingdom Metazoa; phylum Chordata; class Mammalia; order Carnivora; family Eupleridae; genus Cryptoprocta; species Cryptoprocta ferox. The sequence continues at coordinate 59,164,865 of CM053574.1, forward strand.
CTGGAGACTAGGCTATTCCCTGGAGATCACTTTGCACAACTGCATAATTCTACCCATCTGAGTAGTAGAGATATTAAGTGACTTGCTCCAGGACCCTGGAACTAAAGGATAGAAACCAGTGGCCCTTTTGGTTTCTGGTCTGGAGCGTGTTTCTCAGCAAGCATTCAGGGGGCAGGACGGGACTGCGGCCAGCTCTGACACCTGGGGGGACCATCTGGTGAAGCCGGCGGCCCGGCAGCAGCCCCACCTCGGAGCCTCTGGGTTGCTCAGGTACCTGGGCTGCAGCCGGGACAGGAAGTAATACTTTCAGAGTTTTAGCCCCAAAACCTCAGAAACTTTTTGATGATGCATTAAATGTCAAGTCTATTGTTGAGAGGAGTTAAAAAAAAAACAACACCCAGGTATCAGCCTTTGTTACTGAGACGACAGGAGATATTCGGTAATATTACAGGAAGTCATACTGTCAAAATATAGAGAGGGCAGTGTCTAGGCAACCACACCTTATCATAACTGTACTTTAGTACAAAAGAGCTCTCACATGCACCTTCTGAGGTGGGGCGGGAGGGCACAGGGAGGGGGAAGACGGTGGAGTCTAGGTGGAGTCTACCTTGCAGGCATCTTTGCTCTGGGAACCAAGCCCTAGTGTAACCGGATGACTGCTAGCTAGCAGCAGCCCAGTGAAGACTGTTCGGTGAACAAAACACTTGCATCCACGTGAGTGTACGGGTGTCTTTCCTCTCCCTATTCGCCTGTAAGTGCTGCACGGTCTCTGAACAGGCCAGCAGAGCAGTTCAAGGACACTCACAAAATCGCTGAAAATAAAAGCGTCTTATTTCACCTCCTTACCATTCTCGCGGCGCCAGGGGCAGTGTTCTCTGCGGGAGGCCCCCAAGGAGGCAAGGGCCCCAAGTCGCCAGGACTAGCAGGGCCGCCTTCCTGGCTGAGAAGGCCCAGGCACCCACGGCATGCCCAGAGTCCCTCCAGGGCTCAAGATGGCCTGGGGTGGGCGGCGGGATGGGAGCCCCTGCCATCGCTGTGCCGTGGAGGGTCCCCATGGGGAAGACAGTTCATCATCACTGAGCACTGAGCACTGCCGGCAGCTTGCTTCTTGGGGTTGCTCCCTGCCTCCCTCCCCGAGGTGGCCTGGGGCTATGGCTTCCTTGAGTGACTTCTGTGTGCCAGTCAGGGCTCCCAAGCATGTCCAGGGCCCCGAGAGAACACCGGCCTCCTGCAGGGAGCCTGGGCCAGGGCCACGCGTGACAGAGACTGCACATGGGCCAGGGGAGGCAGCAAGGGGTCCAGGCATGTCCACCCCTCCCTGCTATGGGCCATCACCCCTGTAAACCCGCCCCGGTGCTGTTACCCACAGACATTTCCTGGCTCACTGGAGGGCTCACCGGGCACCCATCGCTGTGTGCCTTTAGTTCCTTTACATTCTAATCCTATCAAGTGGGTTTTTGAAGCCCCAGTTTTAGAATTCAGGGGCATTGTGTGCTCTGTGCTGGAACCCTGTCCAGGAAAGGGAAGTCCAGGAGCTGACAGAACTGGGGGCTCTGTCTCCCTCCCAAACCCCATACCTTCCTGGCCCCAGCAGCCTGGTTTTGCAGGCCCTGATTCTCCTGAGACCTGGACCCAGGTGACCAGCCGACTGAGGGGTTCCCGGGACATGGGGTTTTGACTGCCCACAAAGGAGAGTGGGGGCCATCTGGGACGTTGTCATCCACCGCCGCCCCACCCTGTGCAGCTGGAATGTTAGAGTCAGGACAGTTGCGCTCATGCCTAGTCTAGGCTCCTGGTGAAAGGAAAATATAGCCTCTTTTTTCCTCCTCCTTTCTCTGTCCCTTTGCTAATCAGCTTTGAAGAACCACATGTTTTTATTTTGCCATTTCCTTTTTTTTTTAAGTTTATTTATATATTTTGAGAGCAAGCAAGCAGGGGAGGGGCAGAGAGAGAAAGAATCCCAAGCAGGCTCCACACTGTCAGCACAGAGCCCGGGGCTAGACCTCACGAACCATGAGATCATGACTCGACATCAAGAGTCAGACGCTTAACCGACTGAGCCACCCAGGCGTTTTGTCATTTGTTTCTAAATGACACTTTATATTATATGCCAATCTTTGAAGTTTTGTCGAAACTGACCTTGATTCCAAGATTGTTTGGGTTGGGATAATACTTTTCCATGACCGGTAGGATTTCAGAGTTTTTGCATTTGCTCTCCTATGTTTTCCAGTCATGCCCTGTTGTCTTTTCTTCATGTGATAATTTAGCAAGTCTCGGTCAACTTTGGAATGATTCTGCCCAGGACATGCAGGTCATGGGGTCAGAGGTGAACAGCAGCAAAGCCTTCAGCAGCTCTCTGCTGAGACAGTCTGGGACGGGAGCACCGGCCCCACGGGGGCCTAATCTGGGGTTGGGCCCAGGAGGCTCACAGGGAGCCCCAGGACTCCCTGCAGCACCCTCCTTCCCTGAGGATGGGATCCAGGGCTCTCCTGTTTCCACTCTGGCTCCTTACAGTATTTTCTAGTGATGACCCACAAGTGCTAAGCTGTGTTGGCCAACAATGCTCACACCCACCATTCTTCTTAGCCATGCCCTCCAAGCATCTTTATTTCTCTGTTTCTCCTTCAACTCTCACCTCTGACAAAATAGCCTTTGTGATCCTAGATGCTTTCTCCTGAGACTGATTCCTCTGACCTTCCTACTGGCCAAGGTGAATTAACTTCAGTTAATCAGTTAAAGAGATTATTTAGCTACAAGTAAACAGATGAAGATATTCTAGTTAATTAATGAGAAAGAAGTTAAAAGTTGAAAGGAATCTTCTTGACGTTTCATTTTTTTACTGAGTGGGCGGAATCTGTTTTCCCCTCTCTAGGCACTGATATCAGCCGCTGAGCAATGACTGGGGGCGAGGTCAAGGCACCTGCTATGTCACTGTGCTCCCAGGTACTCCTGATGCAACCCGAAGTCTGAGAATTGCTGCCCTGACCTGGTCATTTCCTCAGGGACCCATGTGCAACTCCCTAGTTCAGTATCAATCTCTTTGCCTTTCAGCTTTTTTTTTTTTTTAAAGAATTTATTTATTATTTATTTATTTATTTATTTAAAAGTTTTTGAGAGAGATGAGTGCACATGTGAGCAGGGGAGGAGCAGAGAGAGAAAGAAAGAGAGGGAGAGAGAGAGAGAGAGAGTGCAGAGCCTTCAGATCATGACCTGAGCTGAAATTGTCAGATGCTTAACTGACTGAGCCACCCAGGTGCTCCTGCCTTTCAGTTTTAAAATGACCTAATTTTAGTTACTTGGTTGTTAGACATTTCTACAAGACTGAGTTGTTAGCATCTCAAATTCTCCTTAACTGAATTCCATGCCGTGCCTCCAAAACCTGTCTCACTCTTGTGCTGTTTCAGGTACATAAGCTCACTACCCACTGCTAACCTCTGACCCCTCCAGTCTAGAGACCCCAGAGTCACCTTTTCCCTGTCCCCATCCCCACTTCCTCCTTTCTGTGCTTACTGGCCTGGCCATCATGCCTCAGTCTCCTTCCTGGGTCAATGGCAAGTCTTCTAGATGATTTTAGTATCTTTAGTCTTTACCATCTGGCCTCCAGCTTGTCTGCGTTATCCCTGGACATTACCTCCCCCAACCCTCTGACCCCTCCGTGTTTTCAGTTTTCCAGGGTTGGCCCAGCTGGCTTCCAGACTCCGACCCTGTGCTCTGGCCGCATCACAAGCTCTCCTGGTTCCTGGTTTTGCTTATGCTTTTCCCTTAACATGGCTGTTCCAGTCATGGGAATCCTACCCGAAGTCAGGAGCCGACTCCTCTGTGAGGCTGTCTTCGCTTCTCTTAAATGCAGTCCTCTCAGCTTGTCAGCACTTTCTCTGCACCTCTCTGCTTCCCTCTGCCGTGTGTTACTGTCGGTCTCTCTAAGGCACGGGACTGTAAGCTTCCAGAGGACGAGGGCTGTGCTAACTGGCCCGTGCGTCTGTGTATCGACTTCATACTTACCACGTGCACCTAGGCCTGGCAGTGGCTTCCATATCTACGCTGCCATAGGCCGGAGTCCTTGCTCTCCCTCTTAAAGGGTATTGGGAGTTTCCCTAGAAACCGCCACTTCAAAGCCGTTCAGAAAAAAAAAAAATTAAAGCTAAATCAGGCCACACTGTTTACTTGTTAAGAAGATGCTTTGGTGTTCCTTCCTGCACCTGTGAGGGGCTCTAGTTTGACCTTGACAGTTCTCTGTCACGCAATGGAGCTGGTAAAAGCAGGGCCCTGGGGTGTGTGTGAGGGTGTCCAGGCAGGCAAGGGATGTTGGGGCTGACCTCCAGGCAGGGCTGCTTTCACCGTACCCCCAGCCTGGGGAAAAGGGATGCCACGTCCTGCCTGGATTGCCTACACAGGCACCCACTTCTTAACTTGTCCGCCCCGAGGAAGTGTTCGTAATTTCTCCACCTGGAGGGCGCACCTTTTTTTTGATTCACAGAAAGGCTTTGCCTTGGCTTCAGCCCTTCACTAAGTGACCACATTTTCTTTTTGCTCCTAAAATCTCAGCAGCGGGGAGCCCTGGGTTGCCTCCTGTGTGGGAATCTTGCCCTTGATCCTTGCTTCTGGGCGTCTGCATTTTCACAACGGCCCTTTGTGGTAGGTTGGTCCTTGCCTCCTTCAAATGACCTTCGGTAACACTGTCCTCTGCACCCTCGCCGGCCGCCAGGGAAGAAGCACGACCGCTGTGAGTCTAGGGCCTTGAAGCCATTTTAGACTCAGGCAGGAAAAATAAACAGATGGGCCGCCCTTGAGTTCTTGCTCTTATTACTCACCCATCACTGGTGGTCAGCGCATAAAGTGTTTAGGACTTGGATTTGCAATTTGTCAACCGATTAAACAATAGGGCTTTATGGAGTACTTCCCATGGGCCCGAGTCTCGAAGGCCTGTTTTACAGAGGGAAAAACTGAGTGACAACATAGACTTTGCAGTCGACCCAGAACCTGGGCCGCCGCATAGCACATTTTGTGCCGACTCATGGGCCTTATTGCTTCCTCGGACACAAAGGAGAACAGTCCCCTGTGGTTGTTGGGTTTTTACTCCTTCCTTTTCTTACTTACTCGATTCTGACTGACCCCAGGACTTGCCTGGCCACTCCTACGTGTCGTACAAACATGGAACTCCAGGGCAGGCGGGCCCGACGGCAGACACCAGATGGACAGAATTGCATGACGGATGGGGCTTCTGGGGGACAGGGTGCTGTCTTTTTCCCAGCCATTATTTAGCAGTCAGGAGGCATGTGTCCTGACGTATGGGCTGCAGTCGGGGGAGGGGGCCCCGACAAACGGCCTTCATTCACCGGGCTGAGCGGCCAGCTCCCTCACGGGTGTCACATGGGGCCCCGTGAAAAGAGCAGGGGGTGACCGCCAGGGAGGCCCGACCAGGGGCTTTCTTCCCGGCAGCGCTGTTCCCTGGGCTTGCCAAGTCCCACGAGTCAGCAAACTGGAGACGCGTTTTCAAAGCAAGGCCTTTGCCCTCCTTGGCAGGCTCCTCAAAGCCTGCCTCGCTCTCGCTGCGCCTGGGAGATCCTGTAAAAGGCTCTTTTTGTTCACGCTCCTCAATGGGGACATCCTCCGGGAGCCGTTCAAGAGGCACAGTGTGAGCTGGAGGACACTTGAGGCAGGGCCACGTGGGTGGGCAGCAGGAGGGAGCAGACCAGGCAGGACGCCGGAGGGGGGCCTGAAGGTGGCTGGAAAACGTGGAAAGTGTTCCTAGGAAGAGCTTTTCAGAATTGAGAACCACAGTGGGCTGATAGATGGCTTTCAGAGGCTGGAGGCAAAGAGCGCTTGTCCTTGTTTTATTTTTATTTTTGTAGCTGCACTGCAGTATTTGGTATACAAACAATGCCTCGAATCTGTGGCGATGGGTCCTTAGGAGCAGACACAAGGAGAAATTGCCTTGGAAGTTAGTGACTTCAAGACATAGTTAAAAAAAATTATTTCCAGGCCTCAACTGACCATTTTTCACAGAAAGGTGGGTTTGTCATCAGCTCTGAATTAAAGGCCATCTGAAGCTCATGTGAGCATGATTAATACTGGAGTCCAGCTTGGAAATCATGGATGATGGCCCAGAAGTCATTGTCAAACATAAATGCTGTTTCTGCTTATAGAAACACAGAATTCTGGGACCGTGAGGCAATCTCACAGGTCTGCTCTGCCCTGCGTCTCCAGCAAACATTTTTACTCGAAATTTTTTCATAGGAAGCATGGTAGCTCTCTTGTTTAGTTTATATTCTTCTTTTAAGATGTCTTGACTTAGCCTATTTATTTATAAAAATTGATTATACAATATTGAACTAGCTGAAGGTTTGTATGTTTTTATAAAATATAAGGAATGAATTTCATTTGGACTTGATAAAAGGTGAATTAACAGAAGGGTGCCTGGGTGGCTCAGTTGGTTAAGCATCCAACTCTTGATTTCATTTCAGGTCATGCATGATCTCATAGTTTTGTGAGTTCGAGCCCTACATCAGACTCTGTGCTGACAGCACATGGCCTGCTTGGGATTCTGTCTCCTTCTCTCTCTGCCCTTCCCCTGTATTCTCTCTCTCTCTCTCTCTCTCTCTCTCAAAAATAAATAAATAAACTTAAAAAAAAGGTGAATTAACAGACTATTTCCTAAGTTCTGTAAGAATGTTGAAAAAGAGTGGGACACCTGGATGGCTCAGTCAGTTAAGTGTTTGACTCTTGATTTCAGCTCCGGTCGTGATCTCATGGGTTGTGAGTTCAAGCCCCATATCGGGCTCTGCACTACAGTGTGGAGCCAGCTTGGGATTCTCTCTCTCCCCCGCCTTCTCAAAATAAATAAACATTAAAAAAAATGTTGAAGGAGAAATGAATGATTTTCCTCCTGAACAATTCTTGGTAGCTGTCCTCCCCACTCCCACCCCCTAAATTAACAAGCCAAACTAAATAAAACAAGAACAAAAGAGCTCTCTGGTACTGTGTTCAATCCCGTTTGTACAAAGTTCATACCTGGTTTTATGACCTAACATTTTCCCCATTGTGTAAATGGATTTGGGAATTATCTTTGAACATGCCATTTCCAAGGAAGATGTGAATTGGTTTGCTTTTGCAGCACATTTACAGAGCAGGCTATCGAACTGGTTCACAAGCAAAACAGAGGCCCTGGAAAGACGATATACCTTCCTTCCTGAGGCAGATATTTCAGGATTGGGGAAGCAGGGTTTCCTGTGTTCTCACAAGGGGTTGAGATAAAGAAACCCAGGGCAGTTTCAGAAAGAATCGAGCCTGGACGAGCATGAGGCAATTCTTTTGTGCACAGGGCCCCACTCTTCAAGGAGAGGCGGGCATGGCCAGAGACAGAGTGCGGACAGGACATGACGTGATGTGGGTAGGGTTAGTAGCTGAGAGAGTTCTTGAAGCTGTGATGTCAAGAAGCAGGTTTGCAGGACTCCCTGGGAAGTTCAGCATCCCTGCGCCTCCTCTCTAGCCAACCCCCAAGGTGCCAGCCTTTGATGGTGTGCTCAGCTGTGTCCCGCCTTCTCAGTGCCTTCTGGGAAAGTTTATTTAGTCTCCACTTTTTTTTTTTTTTAAATATGCTTGACAAAAGGCAAACAGAGAAGTAGACAGACTTTGCCTTCCGTGCATTTCCCCATCCTCCATCCAGTTTCCCTTTTTGTGATTTCCCCACCCTCTTCCTTGTCATACAGCCTTGAAGCCCCTACTACATAAATAAAACTAATTTGAACATTTAAGTCATCTAGAGGTACTGGTGTCTGATAACTGTGGCATCTTCTAGATATTTATTGCATTGAAAGAAGTCCCTAAAGAGAAAAAAACCCAGCAACTACCAAATGTGAAATAATAATAATAATAATAATAATATAGCCTTAAGGAAGGGAAAATTCAATAACATAATAATAAAATATCGTGTTTACTGGGTGGATAGGTGTAGGAGAAGTGGAAAAGATATGAGAGGAAAGGTAAGATCATTAATTTTTTCATCTTTCTTCATTGGAAGATAATAGATACTATTTAACTTTTGAAGCACATTGAGAAATAGAAATTTAAGCATCTTATTTAAAATGGAAAAGGTAATCACTACTAGAACTAAAATTCAGACTATATAGTAAAAGCAAACCAAGAAAATAAAAGTGGAAAAAATATTTAAGATGATAGCATTATGACAAATGTATTATAATAATAAATGTAAATGAGATCAACTCATTTACTAAAAGAAATAAACTCACAGAATGGGTAAAACAAAACAAAACCCTAAACACAACCATGTACTGTCTTAAAAAAATATACACCTAAAACAAAGTGACTCAGAATCAGAGATAGTGCTTAAAGTCCCAGAAATATCTCTCTAATGGTGGAATTCCAGGCACTGTGGCATTTGGGAGGGGAAGATATTTTTGGACTAAGCTTTCCTAGCCTCTAAAATCAGACCATGTGGTTGCCAGCTCATGAGACCAGCCCTGTGTGCATCAGTGTTTATTCTAGATTTCAGAGCCTCCAAAGGGCAGGGGCTGTGCCTGCTTTGGTTAATTCCAGGCATTTCAGAAAAGGACCATGTGAGGACATATTTTTGATGTTGAAGAAACAAAGAAGTGGTGGGTAGGAAACACTTGTCTATGCAGTCCATTAAGGTAGTGTCTTTGGTGAAGTCTCTCAGGAAGTAACTATTTTGGACTGTGAATGTGCTATTTGAGATCTTCAAGCATTTGTATTTAACGGGTCAGGGCTTGATTTATCAGGGTTTCCCTATGTGTCATGATTTCTGAGAGGCCCAGTTAGACAGATGTGGGCTAGAATACCAACTCTTCCGCTTACCTACTGTAAGAACTTGGAAAATTACATAAACTCTCTGCCCCTCAGTTACCTCATCTGTACACTATGTTCATTCATTCATTCCATAATTATTTGTTGAAAACTTACTCTATTCTGGATGCTGTGGATACAACATCTCTGCTTTCATGGAACTTGTAATGGACTAAGATTGAAAATAAACAACAGCAATTTATCAGATAAATTCATACTGTGTCAGGTGAGATAAACAATATGAAGAAAATCCAGGTGGAGTGATGGAAAAGAGTGATGGTGGTGGTTGCGTGTGTGCCCCCCAAGGCTGCTATTTTAGATAGTGTGTCCAAGAAGAGTCTACCTGAGGACTGGCCTTTGACACCTGAATGAAAAAGGGGGCGGTGCAAAGACTCTAACATAGGAGCAAAATAGCTGGAGGGGGCTGAGCAGGGAGAGGGGTGGAGTTTGGGGACAGAGATCTTTCTGGGAGCCAGAAAGAAGTATCTCTACCCTGGATATTCTAGACTATCATAAGGACAGCTCAGAAACCATTTAAGGGTTTTGAACAGAGCAGTGATAAATTGGATTTATATTTTAAAAGTATTATGCAGGCTTCTGAGTTCAAAATAGACTCAATCATCAGAAGTGGCAGCAGGAGTAGTTAGGAGAGATGGTGGAGTCTGAGTGGAATTCTGCAGTGAAATGGTAGGACGCTGGCGGATTCTGAATCTGTTTTAAAGATGGAGTTGACATGATTTCTAATGTGTTGGGTGTGGGATGAAAAAGAAAGAAGTAAAAGATGACTCCAGGTTTTCTTTTTTTGTTGGCTGGTCTACTGCAAAAATGGAGCTGCTGTCTACTGAGGTGGAGGAGAAGCAGATTAGGTCAGGGTTCTGTTTCAGTCATAGGGCATGGCACGCCTGTTTGATATATAAGTGGAGATGTTAAGTGGAAGTTGGAAATAAAGAGATTGGGACTTGGGAGGTGACGCTGGGAAGGAGACAGTAGATGTGGAAAATAAAGCCTTGGGGCCAGATGACATCACATCCGGGATGATGTAGAGAAGGAAACAGGCCTGTGCCCTGGGTCCCTCCACCATGGAGGGGTCAGAGAGGAGGAGGAACTGGTGTGAGTTGGGTGGGAGGGAAGACAAGATCAGTGGGACTGGGGGAGCCAAGTGAAGAGAAAGTTTAAAGGGAGCTGTACCAAAGCTGCTGGTGGTCAAATGAGATGATGCCTGGAATTGACAATATTGTGAGCACTGAATGAAATAATATTTGTACAACATTGAGCACACAAAACAAATGTTCAAGAAACAGTAGCTCTACCCAAGTTTTGCTGGTACCTGGAGCACTGAATGAAATAATATTTGTACAACATTGAGCACACAAAACAAATGTTCAAGAAACAGTAGCTCTACCCAAGTTTTGCTGGTACCTGTGAAAGGCATCTGTGAAAGGCATCCTGGGAAAGGATTTCTGTGAAGATGTCTGGGAGGAGTGTCTCACTTTGGTTGAAGGTAGGGGGAGAGAAGGAGTATGTTGGATGTGGGTGCTAAGAGAGGTTGCCGCAGAAGGGAGAAAGACTCTGGGAAGGTGGAAGAGTGTCTCTGAAGGTAAGTTTCTGTGTTCGAAGTTCCCCAAGACCTAGTGCTGGCATTATGATCCACACTAAGGATGTACTGAGTGAGCCACAAGTATTTACTCATCTTTGCACACCTGTCTAACATCTGGGGCTGTTCCGGAAGGTTCTGAGCCTACTGAGATTTAGCTTGGGTGCTGTCCTGGGCTTGCACATTGAGCCACCCCCTCTGATTACTGTATGGCCTGTGGCATTCTCACAAACAGTGGAGATCCAGTCCCTGGAGATATTCTTCTGGCTTGATCAAGGCGTTCTTTTCTGAGCTAAGATACAGCTTCAGATCCTTCAACACAGGACTTCAGGAAGTCCCTAACAACTGATCACAGTGGCAAGTGAGATGCAGTATGGCGTAGTGGTTTTGAGTATAATCAGACTTCTTGGTTCATATCTGTGCTCTGCCTTTTGCTTCCCGACTTGCCTTGGGTGATTCACTTACCCTTTCTGTGTCTCAATTTCCTCATCTGAAAACTAGGGAGGATAATAGAACTCACCTACAGGGTTGCTGTCATTACATGTAGAAAGCACTTAGAATAGTGCCTGATACACATTAAATATCATTAATGTGATCATTAAATTCTCATTAAATATCAGCTGCTATTTTTACCCAGTGTGAGGTTTCTTGTTGATGTAAGTCTTCTAGATACCATACCTGGGAAATTTTGAAGACGAAGTCTAACATTTATTGTTTAAGTCACCGTTGAGTTTAATATCAATGGGAGGAGGTGGCTGGGGAGATGGCACTGGTGGGAGATTGGGGCACCTGGGTTCTCCTTTCTCCCTCTCTCCCTCTCAGCCTCTTCTGGCTCATCACGGGTCAAGCTACTCTTTGAGCAGCACCAGTCTTTAACAACATGTGGCGTTTAACCATTCACATGCAGATTTCCCAGGAGCTTGGGGGCCACTGGCCTAGATGTCTCCAGGGTGATGGCCATGGAGTCTTTGATGGAGTCACTGCTTCCCCATTCTCCTTGGGACCATCGAAAACCACTGGGCCTTATCACTTCCAGCCTGGTGACTCAGAAACACCACCCCATTCACCTGTTATACCCCTGAGTGAGGGTACAGATCAGCCAGATCCCTGCTGGCCATCAGTGGGCATCGATGCTGCAGTCAGCTGGCCCTACATCCTCCACCAACACCAAAACCTTAAAGCCACGTTGCTGATTTGGGAAAAGTAAGTGGGGTCATTGAGTTGGCAGCATGGAGTATTGTTAAGTACTCTGGAGCCAGAAGACCTGGGTTCCAATATTGCCCCTGTCACTTTGTAGCTGGGTCTTGTTTGATAGATTATTTGATTCCTTTTTGACTCTGGTACTTCAAAGGTGAAATGGGACCAATAACAGTGTTTCCTTCACTGAGTGATATAGGGTTAAAAGGAATAAAGCTCAAGTAGTGGTTAGCATAGCATCTGGCACATGTTATGTTGGCATAACTCAACAAATGCCCATTGGCTGGGCCAAAATGATGGAGTGGATGCTGTGTGTCTTCCATTTTCTTTAGGATTTTAAACCCTTCTCCTGTTCCCCCTCTTCCGTACCCCAGTTTGGCAGGGGCAAGGCATTTGTTTCTTTAATATTAAAAATGAGCATGTGGAGGGGCATCTGGCTGGCTCAGTCAGTGGAGCATGTGACTTGATCTTGGGGTTATGAGTTCAAGCCCCATGTTGAGTATGGAGATTACTTAAAAATAAAATCTTAGGGGAAAAAAAAAAAGAGCACTGGAAAACTTGTTTAAAATGCATGTTCTTGGGCCCCAAATCATAAGACTTTTTTTCAGTTGGTCTAAGGTAGAGCCCAGGAATCTGCATGGTTAATTAAATGTTCTCTGTGATTCTTTTCTGTGATATGAGGGCCATACGTCCAGAAACTCTAGGAGTTGTTAATAAGGATATGAGATACCTTGCCACATTTCCATTTTAGTAAGGACTCAAAAAAAAAAAAAAACCACAACAAAATCAAAATATCTGTTCAAACCTACTAAGACTTAAAACTGAGTTCCAAAAAATCCCTCTCTGATTATACTTAAGTCCTTTAGGAAACCTCTCCAGTTTCCACCCTTCATTCTAAAACATTTCCTATGGGGGCGCCCAGGTGGCTCAGTCGGCTGAGCGTCCTTTCTGCTCAGGTCAGGATCTCACAGTTCATGGGTTCAAGCCCCGAGCTGGACTGTGTGCTGACAAGGCAGAGCCTGCTTGGGATTCTCCTTCTCTCTCTGCCCCTCCCCTGCCTGCACTCTCTATGTCTCTCTCAAAAAATAATTAAATAAACTAAAGAAAAAAGAATTTCTAAAAAAAAATAAATAAAACATTTCTTCTGTCCTGCTGACTCTGTTTTCGCTCCTCCTGCCCTCTCTCTGGTTGATAGTACTTTACTGCAATGCTCCAGCCAGGCCCCTGCCCTGAGCGCCAGACCGGCTTGCTGATCTTCCACCGGGCTGGACAACAGGCTTCTCACACACCACAGGTGCAAGACAACTCATGGATCTTGACCTTGACTCAGTCCCTTGTCTCCCCACTTTGCACTTCGTTTTCCTCCTCCACCCAGGTCCTGGTCTCAAATGTCTCCTGTGTTTCTTTTGTTCTCTCCCCCATATCCAATCATTTAACAAGTTTTACTGGATTTGCTTTCTCTTTTTCATTATTATTTTCCTTAATTAAATTTTTCCAAGTTTTATTGAGGTGTAACTGACACCTAACATTGGTTTAAATTAAAGCGTACAACCTAATGATTTGACATATGTATATATTGTACAATGATCACTGTAGTAAGTTTAGCTAATATCCATCACCTCACATAGTTACAAAATTCTTGTTTTTTCATGACGAGAACTTTTAAGATCTATTCTCTTAGCAACTTTCAAATAGACAATAGAGTATTGTTAACCACTCTCATGATATTGCCCCAGTAGGAACTTTTGGCACGACTCACTCTGTAACTACTGTTAAATTAATTAAACAAGGAGGCCATCAGACTGAGGTGGCTCTAATGCCCTGGCAACCTCCTGTCAGCAAACCAAAATCTGAGCCTGAAAATACCTCAAGTTTACAAAATCCAAACACTAAGGGCAACCACTCACAAACTGCCACCTATGCTTTAAGCTATAGCAGGTCCATAATTTCCTTGCTTTGCTTCTGCCTTTTCTCTGTAAAAGTCTCTGCCCAGCTTCTGTCATTGGAGCGCTCCTAACCACTTCCCGTTTGGCCGTGCCTGATTCAAATTGATTTTGCTTAAATACACTCTTAAAATTTTTAGTTTGCCTCAGTTTATATTTTAACACTACCCAAACTCAAGTCATCTTTACCTCCTGCCTACGTTATTTTATGGGTTCCTAATTGGTCACCCTTGTCCCCAAGTGAGAGCTTTTAAACATGTCAGATCACATTAGTCCCTGTCACTGAAGACACGCATGCGCCTACACCCTCAACGTTTCCTTTGGGGGCCCAGAGCCCCACATGATCTGGGCCTTGCTGGCCTCCTCCATCTCAGCCCCCTTATGTCTTCCTTCCATTCACTCTGCTTGAGCCACTCTGGCCTTTCTGCTCCTCTAGCACCTGGCTCTTTCCCGGCTCAGGATGTTTGCTCTTTCTCTTAGCTCTTTCTGGAGCGCCTTGCCTCCAGATCCTGGCATGACTGTTTCCCTCTGGTTTTTCAGCATAACGATGGGAGAATGGAGTAGAGAGCACTGTGACCTCCATGAGCCTCATAAGGCGGCTTCATGCCACCTGGCCTTCCCTCTCCTCTTCCGCCATCTTGGGTCTTGTGAGAGAAATCAAGGGAATCCTTAGGCACATTCAATTTTCTCCTTAATCCTTGCAATTTCATTTGCGTCATTCCGAATTGACTTGGGAGAATCAGTCTATCTCACAAAGATTTCCAAATACCTACTTTGATTGATAATTAAAAAAAAATTTTTTTTAATGTTTATTTTTGAGACAGAGAGAGACAGAGCATGAGTGGGGGAGGGGCAGAGAGAGAGAGGGAGACACAGAATCTGAAGCACGCTCCAGGCTCTGAGCTGTCAGCACAGAGCCCGATGCAGGGCTCAAACCCACAAACTGTGAGATCATGACCTGAGCTAAAGTCGGAAGCTTAACCAACTGAGCCACCCAGGCGCCCCAACCCAAATACCTATTTTGGTAAAGCGTAAGTTTTCTCTTCAGAGAAGCTAAATTAGGCTTTGTGCTATTGGTACTGTAGATTACTGAATTGGTGGAAACTTTTGTGATTACATATGGCTCTGTGTCCTCCTCTCCTGACACCCAAGGCAGGAAGGTTTTGTGCCAGGGGTCAGGCTACTCATTTAGTTCTGTTTGGAAAACTAATTCAAAATCCTCATGATGAAGTCAAGGCTAGCCTTTGATTCAGAATGGGCTTCTGACAACCTTCTTTCCCAGGTTTCAGAAAGATATGAAATAGCTCCTTAAAGTTGGGAGGGAACCTTGACAACATCTAAACTGTGCTTAAAATTTTCTCTATAAATATATAAAAATAAAGCTTTCTGCTTTACAGGTATGAGGCTCAGTGAGATAGAGCAACCTGTCCAAGGTCCTTTGCTTTCCTTGGGCTTCAGATGAGTAGCATGTTTGCCTACTGTTAGAACTCAGCTCTTGGAAAGGATCGGGCCTGGCCCAGCCCATTCAGGAACCCCAAGAGGCCTGCAACAGTATGGGTCCCCTAGAGTGGGGAAGTTGGGAACACCACAAGGGGGGAGAGGAAGAAAGAGGAGGGAAGAGGGGAAGGATGCTGGCAGGGAGGGCTGGCAGGGTAGAGGTGTGGGAGAAAGTGGTGGGGGAGAGTGGCTCTGGAATGTGAATTTCAGATCACAGATGCAATCTGGCTTTTAATGGCAAACACTTTGGCAGGAGTCTGGCTGCTGAAGATCTAAGATAGTAGCTGCCTGCCTCTCAGCATTTTAGACTAAGTTCCTCTACTCTCTTATCTTCTTAATTTCATGGCAAACAATGGACTATTGACTAAGCTTTCAGAATTGTGGGTGTTCTCAGAGGGAGGCCGGCCAGAACACCAGCCACTCTGGCTTTTGCTCCAGTTCCCAAGTTGGGCTCCATCTACCAGAAATATGAAACCATGGAGTCTTTCTCCTCCTCACTTCTCCTCCTTAAGGGGCAGGCAGCTGGGGAAGAGAACCTCAGGCCCAGGATGTGTGTTTGTGTGGGGGGGGGCATGTTTGTATGTACATGTATGTGAGGGCATTCTTGCACACTTATGTGTGAATCATTGTGCATATGTGAGTGTGCATGCCTGGAGGCTTGAGTGTGTGAGTGTGCATGTATTTGTGTGTGCTGGCAGTGGGGGTGGTAGAGGGGAGGAAGGCAGGTTGCATTTACCCTGCCAGTGGATATGGGTGCTCCCATGCACACACCTTTCACAGGCAAGGTCTGCATTTGGGCTGCAGCCACACTTCCAGTTGTGGGCTGGAAAATGAGAAGCCTTTCTTGGAGGGAAAAGAAAAGGCTGGACGGTCCTCTTTTCCCATGTCCGGTGAACCAACAAGCTAGTTCCCAAAGCTTTTGTGCCCGTGTACACATAGACATTTTACAAAGACACTGACTCAGCATTCTGGGATGCCTCACCCTCAAAGTGTTTACAGGAGTTAGCATCATGTTAACATGTAGTAGCCAGCGCTTTGATAGGAACTGGCTGAGGAATGGGGTTCTGGGACCACTTCAGAGAAGTATCTGGAACTTTGGCTGGACAGCCTTCAGGATGCATTCCTCCAAAATAAGGCACCTTGGCATATTGACTATTTCAGGCTGAAGGACTGTGAGAAATGGCATGTATAGGAGGAACCCAACCCTAAAGCAGGTCATAAACCTTCATGTGAGAGGTGCCCCCCTGAACCTGGAGGAAAGAGTCATCCTCATCTCTAAAGAAGACAACAAAGGAAGAGAGAGGAATTTGAATGAACAGATCTTGCTAAATTTACTACCCTCGGCTCATAGGCTTTGGTCTACCTTATCTTTCCATGATTCTCCAGTCTTCATCAAACCTAGCATAAAAACACTCAAGTTTAACGCTTTCTTTAGGTCTTCATTTCCTCATGAAGGCTCCTCTGTCAATGTAAAACTGATATCAAATAAATATGTATGCTTTTCTCTTGTTAGTCTGTCTATTGTTACAGGAGTCCCAGTCAAGAACTTAGAAAGGTAGAGCAAAAAGATATTTTCCCCTCTCTGCAGTGCAAGTAGAGAAAACTTCAACCTGTTTTTGAATGTTTGGGGAGAGATTTGTAGTGAACAAGCAGAATAGAGAGAGAGTTCCTGTCAAGCTCTGGGTTGAGCACAGTGCCTGACACACATGGTGGCATAGATGCTGGTGGCCTCTCCTCTCTTTCTCTGTCTCCTCTAAGATGGCACAGAGCAGAAATCACCAGTCTGATGTGCAGATGATTCAGTAGGGGTGTGGGAAGAAAGCATTCAAACTTCTATTTGTATTTATTTTTAATTTCTTTTTTCAATTTGTAGTGTATATTTATAGTGTTCATACTATATTAGCACATGCAACATGTATCTCTATAATATTTTTTAAGAACTGGAGGTGAGTATATGTTCACTTTTTTTTTAAACTGTTAGAAAATGAGCTACTGGAGAGCTGTGTTCTCCTGCCCAATTAGGGTAGCTACCTTGGGTATCTCGGAGAAAGACAAAAGGCAGAGATGACACCTGTGTTCTCAGTATTTACATGCTGACTTTTCCAAGTATGCTGAGAAACTAGCTTAGACCAGGGCTTCCACAGAACAGAGAAGAAAAACAAGCTTCACGGAAAATAAATGCCCTTCCTCATGCTTCCAGCAAATTCAAGAAGGAAAGCTGGGGAAAGCCTGCCAGGAAACTTGGCCTGCTCAGAATGTTTACTCCTCACTCAGTAACTCCGATAAGATTCCTTTATTCACAGCATCGTCCTGGGCACCAAGGGAGAGGGAAGAGGGGTCCTGGTCCTCATGGTGACCGCCATGTACCGATTGCCACAAGAATGCAAGTTGGCTGCATAAATGCTATAGAGACTAAGTAAAGGGGCAATCAGAGAGCCCATCTCCTTATCCTGCAGACTTGTTTTGAGTGCTCCTAGAAGTTTCAAACTTTATTACATTACAATTTTTCACCCTAATAGTGCTGCCATTTCTTGAGAATTTACTGATGCTACCCTTAGTGCTAAAGATTTAACATATACAATCTCCTTCTTTCTTCACAATAATATTATGATGCAGTGTGTTTTACATATGAAAACACAGAAACAGAGAAGCTAAATCTCTTACCCAAGGTTAGAGAGCTAAAAAATGACTGGAGTCCAGTTCAGTTTCATCTACCTCCAAAAGGCCAACCAGTCCCCCCCACGGCTTGTGAGAACTGTGGCTATTTTCCTTGTAGAAGAGCTGATTTGGGAAGCTAAATTCATATAAGGAAAAAGTGCTACGTGGAGAAGTGAGCAGACTTACTCTGGGAATCTCCAGCAGATAGATCTAGGTCATTGAGAAGCAGAAGAACTTTCTAACCACTGGGTGGCCTAAGAGTTGGCTGGTGTAATAAATATTAATTATTTCACTTTCTTTTATGTTATTAAGATGTAGCATTCAGCTGCATTCCCCTGAGTCTATGTCTGGAATGCCTTTGCCACCCTGTCTTCTGTTTGTCATTTGCATCTCTCTCCCCAACCAGATGGTGATGGCACCTTATTCATTTCTCTGTCTCCAGAATCCTAGCCCAGTACATGGAATGTGGAAGACACTCCATAAGTGTTTGTTGAAGGAATGACTAATATCCAGTTGGGCTAGTTCCTGCTCCAGATTGGGGCACGTACCCAGGGGGAAAATTGCAGAGCTTGCCCCTTTTGGAAAGCTGTGGAGCCAGGCACCCAGAGTCCATGAGGTCCTCTATCTCAGGTTCCCTGCTAGCTCCTCAGAAGGGGATGAGGTCTCCTACTGGGAACCTGGGCATCATGTTTGGGTGAAGATGTGGTCTGTGAGAGGAACTTCCATGAAACTTGTGAAGACATCTCTTTGGTAGACTCTTAGTTTCCTATTATGTTTTCAGACCTCAGGTCCATGAAACTGTGGAGCATCGCCAGCAAATGTCTCCATGAGCCCTGAGTTAATCTTATCTCCCCAGCCCCAGCCCCGGTTTCCCTCTGGGGTGAGTCCCTCCCCTAGGAGATAAGACCGTTGGCAGTAATCTCAACTTACAATAGAAATATCCTATGCAGTACCCGATGATCAAACGGTCTAATGACCAAGCTTTCTCGCCCCTGCTCCCCTGATGTTTGCTACTCTGAGGTGAAATATCTGAGAGCCCACTGATGACTTTTACTCCTGCATGGTTATGGGATGACAGAAGTGTTTGACTCACTGGGTTTTCAGTTAGGACAGAAAAAGGCAAACTAGATCAGTGTGTCGCTTATGCCCATATCCTTGTGATGGAAACTAGTTGGGAATGTGTAGTGGGGAGAGTGTGTGCTTGTTGCCTTTCCGACCCAGGCCACAAAGCAAAGTCTGCTTCTGTGCTTTTTTCCTAAAACCATGCCTTTGCACGGGTAGAACCACATCAGAATGCACCAGGACAGGTGTCTGCTTTCTGTGAGATAGGGAAACAAAGACTGGATTTACCCTCTCACCTAAAACTGCCAAAACATCGGACAAAATATAACAGACTGGCCATCAGGCAATGAAAACCAATGATTCCTGTGAGATAAGAAACAAACGAAGTGAGCCCTATGATTTCCCCAGCTTGCCGCCTTGAGAGAGCTTCCAGACCATGGTGCAGGGAGGAGCAACCCAAGGGGAGCCCAGCGGATCCCTAAAGGTGAGAAGATGGAGCAGAGTGTCCAGGGAGAGCAAGTTCATGGGGCTAGAGGTCACCGCACAGAGGACTAGAGAAGAGATCTTCTAAAAGAGGGAACTCTGGAGATCTGCAGAGGCTCCCCTGCGTATTTAGCAAGGTGGGGATCTACACAAGGCCAAGGCTCCGGTTGGGAGGAACAGCACCCGGCACTCACACGGGGCTATGAAGATTGCCTGTTCCCACCGGACTGGAAAATCTCATGGTACCTGGGGCACTGGGGAGAGTACTCAGAAAGGCCTTGCCTGGGACTTCATCACAATTTGTAGGTTCTTCTCTATGAAAGACACTGGTTAGAGAATGAAACAACAAGCCATGGAGTGGGAGAAAATATTTGTAAAGACTATATTCAATAAAGAACTTGTATATAGAATATATAAAGAAATCTCAAAGTCAATATAAAAAAACCCAAACAACCCCATTAAAGAATGGGCAAATGATCTTGACACTTCACTAAAGAAGATGTGGTAATGTGGGCAAGGCAAATAAAACCACTGTGAAGCACCCCTACACTCCTTTTAGAATGGCTAAAATCATGAAGACTGATCACACCAAAAGTTGACAAAGATGTAGACAGATTGGAGCTCTCATACCCTGCTGATAGGGATGTAGAAAGATGCAGCCACTTTGGAAAACAGTTTGGCAGTTTCTTGAACAATGAAGCATAGACTTATCATGTGATCCAGTTTTCTACTCAAGAGAAATGAAAGCATATGTCTGTCCATCTTTATTAGTTTCCTAGGGCTGCCTTAACAAAGTAGTGCAAACTGGGTGGCTTAAAAACCACAGAAATATATTTGGATTTATATTTCTGAAGGCTAAAAGTCTGAGATCAAGGTGTCAGCAGGGCCACCCTGCCTCTGAAACCTTAGCTTCTGGGGATTTGCTGGGAATCTTAGGCATTCCTGGGCTTCCAGCTGCATCACTACAATCTCTGCCTTCATGGTCACATGGTGTCTCTTCATATCTCTGTCTTCACATGGCCAGCTTCCTATGAGGACACTAGTTATATTGGGTTAACACCAGTGCGACCTCATTTGAACTCATTACATCTGCAGTCACCCTTCTAAATAAGGTTATTCTGAGGTAATGGGGATTAGGACTTTGACATATCCTTTACTGGACACAAATCAACCCATAACACCATCCAAAGATTTGAATGTGAATATTTCTAGTTTTACTTATACTAGCTAAAAACGTGAAACAACGCAAATAGCCATCAACAGGTTAATGGATGAACAAATTGTGGGATATCTATACATGGGATTACTATTCAGCAATAAAAGGAATAGACGGGGGCGCCTGGGTGGCTCAGTTGATTAAGTGGCCAATTCAGGTCATGATCTCATGGGTCATGAGTTCAAGCCCCACGTCGGGTTCTGTGCTGACAGCTCAGACCTCAGAGCCTGCTTCAGATTCTTTGTCTCCCTTTCTCTTTGGCCCTTGTCCTCCCCGCCCCCCCAGTTCATGCTCTCTCTGTCTCTCAAAAACTGAATAAACATTAAAAAAATTTTAAATAATAAAAAATAAAAGGAATTAAAAGGAATAAAAGGCAATTGATACATGCAAAAACATGGATAGATCTTAACACAATTATGCCAAAGGAAAAGAAAATCAAGAATACATATGATATGATTCCATGTATATGAAATTTTAAATGAAAATTAATTCTGTATGGCTGAGAGCAGATAAATGGTTGCCTGGGGACAGGATATAGACGGTATGAGTTTCCTGTGGCTGCTATAACAAATTACTGCAAGTATAGTGACTCAGAACATCACAAATATATCCTATTATCGTTCTGGAGGTTGGAAGTATGAAATGAGTCTCATGGGGCTCAAGTCAAAGTGTTGGCAGGCCTGTTTCTTCTGGAAGCTCTAGAGAAGATTCTGTTTTCTTGCTTTCCCAGTTTCTGGGGGCTGCCCTCAGACCTTGGCTTCCTCCCACCCTGGATCTGCCTGGGCTGGTAGACCCATTAGACGCTACTAGTCACAAGGAGGCTGGCTGCACATGTCCTGTGTCCTCCCAGGCTGATGTCCCCGTGAGTAGGGAGCCCACCAGTTTTCTTCTGCCCACCTTCCTCATACGAGGACCCTTGGGATGACCTCGGGCTCACCTAGATTATACAGAATTCTCTCTCCATCTCAGGATCCTTAAGTTAATTCCATCTGCAAAGTCTCTTCTACTGTGCCAGCTAACAGTCACAGCTTCTAGTGATCAAAACCTGGAGATTATTCCCATGTACCTTTGTCAAAACTCCTCAATTGTACACTTTAATGTGTACAGTTTATTATATGTCAATTATATAACAATAAAGCTGGTTAGAGAACCAAAACTAAGCTTAATAAGTTACTTTGATTAAAAAAAAAAAAAAGAAAGCAACAGGACTCTGGCCACCACATTCTGTCAGCTCGCCAGGGGTATTTGGACTCCTCCCAGTCCTTGCTGAGGTGAGCAAGGATTGTTCCACATAATCAGAGCTCCTCCAGGGGAATGCGCTTCAGCTTCTGGCAAATGACTCTTCAAGCCTGGTTTAGTTGGTGTGCCCAGGGCACCCCAGAGGGGTGCAGATGTGGGGGTGTGCTCTGCAGTGGGCCCCTTGTATTTTTTATGCTGATGAATCAAGGTAAAGAGAGGTATAATAATCAGAGAATGGGAGCCAGTGTGTTCGGTGCCTGGCAGACTGATGCATTAATATTCATTCCAGTTGACTTTTCCACTCTTACTTTTTGCTTCCCTTGGACCACCACCTGCATGATGCTGGATTCAGAGAGGTTTAAGGAATTGCTCCTGACTGAGTAATTGGGGAGAAAAGAACAAGGACTCAAAACCTCAACCCTCTGTCTCCAAACCTTGTGCTGGTCCCACGGCCACCTCCATGGGCAGGGGGGTGGGAGCTAAGGATGTGAGGAAGAGCCTCGGATCTTTCCGCAGGACCGACGAGATGTGTCTCCTTCTTGGATGACTCCCACGTGGGTTGCAGTCAGCCCAGGACTTTGTCTCTCACTGCTCGACACAGCCAACTTTTTCCTGACAAGAGAGAATGAATCTTCTACCAGACCGCTCAAGTCTGCATGTGGCAGAGTTAAACATTGCTAGCTTGCTTGCTTTCATTCGTTCTTTTTTTTTTTTAACATTATGTTAGTTTCAAGTGTACAACACAGTGATTTGACATATGCGTGTATTGCGAAATGATCGCCACAGTGAGCCTAGTTATCATCCATCACCTCACACAGTTATGCTTTTTTTTCTTGTGATGAGAACTTTTAAGATCTACCCTCTTAGCAACTTTCAAATATACAATACAATGTTATTAACTGTAGTCACCATGCTGCACACTACATCTCCACGACTTCTTTATTTTCTAACTGGAAGTTTGTACCTCTTGGCCCCCTTCACCTATTCACCCCCTCCCTTCTTTCATTCTTTTCTTTCCCTTCCCTCTCTCTCCCTTCTTTCCTTCCTTCCTTCCTTTTGTTACTATTTATCATTTTTAGTTGTCAGGGGCACATTGCTATGAACTATACTCACATGTCTTTTTGTCTAATTGCCTCAAAGGCAACGAGGAGGGGACTTTTGACTCTGATGTCCATGTGGCATCTGAAACCATGAAGTAAATACTGCAGATGGCTTCCTGGCCAGCCGTACCCTGTGGGCTGCACCTATACCCTCTGGGCTGGACTCTGTCCTGTGAGCCAGCTGCCCCGCCATGTGACGCTGTCTCTGCAGTGGAGCCCCCGCCCACGGACGGCGTGGGTTGTCTTATACCATGGTGTGAATAGCTCTGAGGAGAGGAGGACCTCTTTGGTTCTTGCACCAGAATTCATTTGACCCACCTGTGAATTTTCTCTTTCGCCTGCAGCAGGCATCGTTGCGCCCCTTGAGGCAAGGGAGGGTGGTCAGGACACGCCTTTCCTGGTAGAGAGAGGAGCCACTTTCCACTCCTTCTCCCTCGGGACCATCCTGGCTGCAGTTGTAGCTCCTCTCTGGACTGCCCTGCAGCTGGGAATAGTTTTCTGGCTCTCTGGCAGGCATGTGGCAGAGTGGTGTGTGTGTGTGTGTGTGTGTGTGTGTGTGTGTGTGTGTTGGAATGACAAGATCCCTGAAGTAAAGGGCTCTACAGCACTCCCTCACAACCCGGATTTGCCTGGGCTATGGAGCCTGTGTGTCCCTCAGGCTGATGTCCCCTAAGGAGGGAGGGCCACCAATCTTCTTCACTCTCTGTGTGCTGCATGGGGGACAGAGAGACCCCGTATTGGGTTTTTCATGAGGTGTATACACTATAAATGTATGTGTGTGTGGAAGGAAGGAATTTTGGCTTGAACATACTTTTTTACTGGCAAGGATAGCACTTCTCCTAAAGGAGATGGCAGAATTTGCCAAACTAAGCCTCCAGAAGAAAATATAACAGAGAGTGTGAAAGAAATCCATGTTCAAACATTGGCAAGTGTGAAACATTCAAGAATTTTTGGGCGAACATCATATTGTCAGAGCAAAATTAAATTAAGCTGGTCTCTGGCAAGCGTTTGGAATAAACGCAGAATTGGGGCAAGCTGATGGAGGCGACCTGCTCTGACATTTTTGCATGAAGCCAGACAGAGTGGAATTGACCAAAACCCAGGAAACCTGAGGGCTGAATTCTATTCTTCAGTTAATGAAGGCACAAGACCTTAACTGCTTTGTGTCCCAAGGGTTTCAAGGAGCTGCCAAATGAAGAAGTGGAATTTTCTTCCCCTCAACAGCTCGATCACCAGCCGAGTGCGAATTAGGTTCATTTAAAAATATTTAGTGAGTATCCCGATTTGTTGAGCAAACTTGTTCTACACTTCAGAAGAGGAGATGGTCTCACCTCTCTCATACAGTCTACAGTCTACACATGTGAATTCAACTAACTAGAATCAAAGGCAACTCGGAACAAATGCTGTGTTGGAGATGTAAGCAAAGTGCTAGGGAATGTGGGGTTCAAAGTGACGCTTTCTGCTAGAATTGCCTTTATGGGGCCAGGGTGGAGTTGGGGAATACTTCACAGAAAAGAATCAGGCATTTGAACTGAGCCTTGAAACATGTAGAGTTTTGAGAGGAGCAGAGGAGGGATGGTATTACAGCTGGAGCTGACGCCAGAGGTCATAGGAATGCCAGAATTCAGGCAATAAACGAGAGATCTCATACACTCCCTGCTCCCCTCTTGGATTCTCCTCTGCGGCAGGTAGGGGAGAGCATGGTCTCGCCAATGTGCCAGAAGTGCTCCGACACCAGTTGGGGGGCTGAAGCCCAGCTGTGGCTCCTGTGGGGCAAGCCCCATTCCTGCCCCACTGACGATTCAGCCAGTCTCTGCTCTCTTCTCTGTCTTAGTATTCATACTGGCCTTATGGGTTACAGTGGTTGGGCAGGCCATGGGGCTGGGCAGTGCCGATCTGCTCTCTCTTTCGGAACTTAGCCTATGGTTGTTATAATACAGTATGGCTGTGCTTGGGGCAGGTGGGGAACCAGTCTGGCCATCCCTCTTCCTTCTCTGAAGGCACAGGAATTCACCATCCCAGTGGCCACTTAGTCAAATTTCAGAAGACAGACTGGACTCAATTCCCCCTATCCTGCTCCACACCTTGCATTTTTGGAAGCCAACACATTGCAGGCTCTGCCTCTCAGAGTTTTGTTAGCAGCATCCTTAAGCCCAGGGCTGTCTTCTTTTCACTATTTCTAGGGTCCACAGAGAGTACTTCCTTTAGGAGCCTCAGGCTGTGGCTCCTCAGCCCTTCACTTTCCAGTGGGGACGGCTCTAGCTGGGCTCTGACGTGAAGGGCCAGCTGAGAACAACTTGCTTAGAGCAGTCACCGTGCCCCATAGTTGCTCCCCGCTGGGTATCAGCTGCTCTCATCACTGGTGGCACACCTGAGCACCTGCCAACGCCTCCAGATTCTGGCCAGGTGCTCTTGGAGCATGCACAGTCGTCTCACTGCCAGTGTTGGTAATTATTGCTTGTCCCAAGTTATAAGCTCAGAAAATGTTGCCTGATGGGGCTGAAGTTCTTCTGGGCATTTGCCTGAATAGTTCACAGTGGATTATCTTGCTTGGCACCTTAAATTATCCAAAGCAGTTTGTCTGAGGATGTAAAATTGCTTACTGGATACTAGAGTTTTGTTTTTTGTTTTTATCCAAAATACTTTGAACCTATAGATCTCTATGGAAAGAACTGACATCTTTATAACATTTACACAATTACTTGTTTTCTCTCTATGTCCTTCTATAAACTATTATATATTTTGTACATGTCTCACACAGCTTTTTTTAAGGCTATACTGATGCAGTCTGTGTATAACTGTTATTATGAATTAGATAATTTTTTCATTATGTTTTCCAATTCTGTTTGTATGTGTATATATTATATAAAAATATAAAAGCTGTTGAGTTTTTGTTTTTAACTTTTTTTTTCATGTATGTGTGTGCATGTGTGTTTTGCTTTATTTTTATATAGACAGTCATACATTGAAAAGAAATTTTATCTCTTCCTGGTTACTATGCATCTGTTTTATTTGTTCGGTATCTTCTTGCATTGGCTAGAAGATATATGATGGGTTGTTATTTTTATATGCCCCTTATTTATTTGCTCAGTTGATTTTTATGAGGGCACCCATGGCATCTCACTATTAATTAAAATATCTGTTGATCAAAAAAATATTATTATTTGGAATGTTAAGGTAGTATCCTATTCCTCGTTTGCTAACTACTTCTTTTTCAAAATTGAGAAATGGTTCTTTAAATGTTTGATATCTGTTGAAATAATGATCTTCTATATCTCCCATGTCCTGGAAGTGATGTATTATATAAATTGATTTACTAATATTCAACCACCTGCACATCCACAATTAAGCCATATTGGGTCATTTCTTACTTTTTTTTTTATCGTGTTGCTGCACCAGATTTATTATTTTGTTTAGATGTTTTTATATCTATATTATAAGTGAGTGTGTTCTGCACTTTTTTATTTTGTGTTCTCTTTGTTAGTTTGTAGAATCTGGGTTATGGTAGAGTCATAAAATGAATGGAGAAGTTTATCAAGATACTTCTATGGGACTGGATAGAGCACAGGTAGTATTTATTTGTAAAAAAAATGTATATAATTTGCCTATAAAATGGCTGGTCAGACTTTTTAGGGAGGCAATTCTCTGAGAATACTGTCCATTTCTTTCATGACTATCTGTATCTTAAAATGTTCTACTTCTTAATTCAGTATATGTCATCTCCCCAAGTAGTTTATTTCAGAGTTATTAGCAGAGAGTTGCCCATAGTTTTCATGTAATAAAATAATTTCTTCATAGCCCTCTTGCCATTCCCAACTTTGCATATTTGTACTAATCTTTTTTTTTCCCAATGACACTTCTGAGAAGTCTATGCACTTCATTGTTTCAGATATTGCATGGCTGGGTTTTGAAAATTTAAGCTATGTACATAACACTTTAGTTAGTTACGTTATATTATGACAGAACTTGTAGAAATGAATTCATAGCAATTAATTGCTCCTGGAACATACAATCAATTAATTAATGTCACTTAATTCCCCTGGCAGGAGGCAATTCTGGGGTAGTAGTTAGACTTGAACATAAGGAGAACACCAGCAGCTTTCCCTGGAGAGGTGGAGGGAACCAGCAGTCTAGAAGGGTCTGTGAGAGAGCACACAGCCAGGCAAGTGCCAAGCTTCCAGCACTGATACAAGATCTGGGCTGCGCTGGTAGGCGATGCGTCCTTTAAAGCTCCTGTCTTTACTCCCCACTCTTTTTTTCAGGTCTGCTTGGTTCTATTCTTTCCCTTTATCCTTCACTCCTTTAGGCTTGAACTTCATCCCATTCTCTTTGGTGGCCATAGCTAATCTTTGCTTCAAAACAAGAAGCTTGGGGCACCTGGCTGGCTCTGTTGGGTAGAGCATGTGACTCTGGATCTTGCTGTTGTGGGTTTGAGCCCCAAGTTGAGGGGTAGAGATTACTTTAAAAAAAATCTTAAAAAAAAACAACAAGAAGCTTGCCTCAATTTGCTAAATTTGCTCCATTTTTATGCCCTAGATAAGGGAGTATTATTCCACAAAAAGTGGATATTTTATAAATATGAGAATTGGCAATTCACCCTATGAACTTCATTGAACAGCAATTCTTTTATACGTAAATGATGGGGGACAGGAAGAGAAAGCTTTCTTCTTTTCCTTTCATTGGTTGGTTTTAGGATATATATATATAAATGGTAACTAATTTGAGTAAGAAATCAGACATAAGAAAAGGACTCACATGTTATTCATATCTTTTAAAACTGAACATCCTCATTGAAACAAGTCTAGTGTTTCTGACAAAATGGGTACTCATATCCTTTGAGAGACTTAAGGTCTCTCAAGTTGCTGAATTTTCAATTAAAACATGGGCCTCTCAATGAAAATCATAAAACCAGTGGCAATTTCTAAGGGAAAATGTGACTTTCAGTTTGCTTCTTTTATGAGAAACAAAAAGAGAAGAAAACATTAGAAATATTAGCTTTCTATTGTATCTACCATTTTTCTCAGAGGGAGATGCCAGGCATGGTATTCTATATTGTTATCAAGGAAACTCTGTGTATCTCCATCCCTGCTTTCAGTAAGAAATGACCAGAAATAGCTGAGTGTGTTTTATTTCTATCTTTATGACAGATTATGTGGTTGTCATTTTTCACCAGCTTCCTTTCTTACTGGACCTTGAAAATGGTATTGCTGGGGCTGGTCCTGTAGGAGTTAAACCAAAGAGGTCTACTTTCTCTATCAGTCTGGTTGAGTGAGTTCTCTGACTAGAGTTGCACACTGTTGTAAGGGACGCTTGGAGGTGACTTAGGGCTAAAGAATATGTCATCCTTTGCCAAAATAATCGGTGTTTAAAACATCTTCTAGGATGTTTTCCACTCTGTTCTTTATGCCTGGTTAAGAACTCTGCTCCAAGAGAAACAAATTCGAAGGTGATCCACGAAGTGAAATTCTACCCCATGTTTCTTCTTCTGCTTTCATGAGAAAAATCATTGTACCTTCAGATGATACTCAGCCATTTCATATGAATATATATTTGCCTTCTCTGACTGTGGTGAAGAGAGATTCTTGCCAGTCAGTGGTTCTCAAACCTGAGCCTGCAACTGAATCAGTGGAAGGTCTTGTTAAAAATCAGATCATTGAATCCCGCCATCAGACTTTCTGATTTAGTAGGTTTGGGACCAGGCCTGAGAATTTATATTTCTAACAAGTTCCCAGGAGATGCTGATGTTCCTGGACAGTCTGTGAGACCCTCTATTCTAAGCAAATTTGTGAGTTAAGTGAAAATGCTTCTAGAATTTCTGAAATATCTAAGTTTTCTTGTAGCGCAATTTCACAGCTAAGTAAAAATTGGGTCTGTAGTTGGAAAAGGAAGGCCATAATAACACAGGCTGATGGAGCAATTATGAGGAAGTTCCAAATTAAACAGGATGATCAATTTCATAGAACACACACCTGAATGATTCCATTGAATCCAGGGTTCAAGGCACCTTGGCTGTGAGGTTAGGCGCATCATAAATGAAACCTAGTGTGACCTTGTGGTATGTCTTGCCTTCCAAATGTGGGCTTCATTAGGGCACCCCTGGGGAGTACATTGTTATGGACCTGGGGACATGTGCAAGGAAATAGTACTGACTTCCTCAGGCTCTTATCTCCTTTGGCATTAGCTATGGAACATGCCTGACAAGGACCTGGAAGTTATTCCTCAAAACAACCAAAACACTCAAGCACACAGGCTTTCAAAGTGGCCATTTTCTCTGAGTTTCCTCCCCTTGCCACTTCCTAAGGTGCTGGAGAAAATGATTTTGCTTCTAGCTATGCAGTATCATCATAGATAGAAGCTCATTTCTTTGCTAAAGTTAAGCTTGGCCAAAGAGGAGAAGACCACTGTGCACACACAGCCTGTTCCCAGGAAGACTTGTCAGCCTATGCTACACAAAGATGGGGATCAAGCTGGTTCATTGTGGAATCCAAGGCCAGGCTCAGAGTTTCTGCTGGTCTCTCTGCAGTTGAGGGGGTCCTATCACAGGGAACAGGGCTCAACTTCCTCCTTTGAATCGTGTCCTGAACAACAAGGCCTTCAGCCTCAGGATCTACATGGGGAGGAAATGAGAACTTGTACAAAATCAGGCAGTTGCTTGATTCCTCTTGTGGCTGAGGAACCACAGTGAGGTCAGTCCCCTGCAACTGTCCCCTGGGACAGCTCAGTGAAGTCCTCGACTACCAGACACTGCCGGCTCCCCATCTGAACACTGGACCCAAAGTCAAGCTGGTTTGTCTTCGACAGAGTGGCCTTTGAATTCTTAAAATATGTTCTGACCGGTGTCTAGCCAGTGGGAGATGTGATTACAGTAATTGATGGGCCTATGATAGACACTGCTCTCTGAAAATGCAGTGTTGAGTGTTTTGAAAGGGATTCCATGAACTCTCATTTATACATGACTCCAGTTTTCTGTATGTGAAAGGCTTGTGGCTAATGTGTCAAATGAGGACAACCAAACCACCAGGGTCTTTGCCCTGGAAGATCACAGTAGAAGAATTTAGGGCCAAAAAAATGCAAACATTTGAGACAATATGGTCATTGTTGTAAGATAATCTCCTTTACATTTTCTTAAATTCTTGTTTTATGTTTGGGAATAGAGAGAGATAAAAGTAAGGTGAAAATGTACACTAAATTCAAAATCTGGGCCGCATCTACCAATATCCTACTTTCCTGGAACATCTAATTTTGTTTAGCAGGTGAAAGCTGAGAATTTCAGAGTTGAATATCTTCCCTAGCATTCAGAAACAGCAACATAAAAAAATTTATGAAAGAACAGCAAATACAGAAAGAACAGAAAGTAAGAGCTATAACTTGTACTTCAACTATCTGCAATTTTTGGTGTAGTTGTTCTTTCCATTTTATTAGTTAGCGTTTTTGTATTCTTGATTTAATGGGTGTATTGCCTAAGTTCCTATTATTTTAATTCCTCTCATCTACTCAGGGAGGAACAGTAAACAAACTCAAGGGAATATAGATGATGTTCTCAACTGTTCAGTTTTATCTGGAATCTGCCTTCAACGGTGACCAAGTAGCTTCCTCCAGCCATATGGGTACTAACATGCTTTGATGCTCCATATTCTTTGCTTGTGATATAACAATGCATTATAAACCTAGGGAGAAAATTGACCCCTCAAATGAAAGGTTCTTTGAGTCTGCCATTTTGTTGCTTATCTGTAAAGTTAGTTTTACCTCTGTCTTTCTACCACTTTCAGAAAAGCCACTGGGAAATATTTAACCATTTCAGTGTAACTTATTTATCAATCCTGTCAGTGTGCTATGGCCATGCTGATGACAAAGTGCTGTAGCACTTCCACAGTCTGGACAGAATTAGGATGTCGTTATAATCCTTTCCAGTCATTCCGGAATGAGATCGGGAGAGATCAGTATCCTCTCTGCCAATGAGAACCGGGTATAGGTGTGAAGAGACCTGGCCATGACCATTCAACAAATGAAAGGTCCACTGGAAGATGGGGTTGATGTCTTTTGCATCAGGGAGGTCTTCTTATGAGAGACCATGAGGACCACCAAGACACTTGGAAGAAACATGGCATCTTTCCTGGATGTTCTAATTTGGGGGCCTATAAATACATATCATTTACTTCATGTGCTTGCTGCAAACTAGTTGATGAAGTTGTTTGTACACAGCCTGCATGGATGCCGGTTGCACGTGGGCAAGTCAAGCCAGAGATGTGGTGCAATGATGTTGGAACAGGCGATCTCTGCTCTGCAGCCCTGTCAGTGAGGTGTGTGCAGTTCATGCCACCCACGTGCCATCGTGCTTCTCCACCCAGTGATGGCTCCTTATGGCAGCAGGTGAAGATGGCGCCCCAGAAGGACGATTGTGACATCTTTCAGAATTAGGCTCCACTCCCTTTTTTTACATAAGAAAATTTTCATAAATACTTTATGATCTCATGTTCATGGATTTTTTATTTTAATTCATGCCTTAGTCGTGAAAAATGGTTTAGCTGACTGATCTGAAAGCTCAGAGCGTGGCGAGGCCTCTCCCACATCAATGATGGAACCTCCACGTTCCCTAATAGAAGACTTGTGTCATCACCTAGAAGTTAGATCAATTGTTTCTTGTCTTTGTATCTGTTTCGCATTGTCAGCAACAACCTACCCACCAAGCCATTCCACCAAGAAACCAGTGTATTGCAATGTGAAGAATCTGGGGTCACAAACTATATATAAATAGGAAATTTGTGGGTTGCTGGCAGAGATCATGAACTTGTGACCTCTGTGTCACATGGCAGTGTTTTAAAGGCAGCGTCACCAGGCAGGTAACGTGCTTACTTGCAATGCAAGCACTTTATACCTACTTCCCTACTCTATCCTCTGCTTCACCCTTTTGTATAGTTTGCCTGGTTCCTATAGGTTCCTTGGGATTTTTGTTAGAATCATGGGGTCCTAACCCAGCCTTCTTAAGAAGTTATGTTCCTCTTCTTAGTTTCATCTTGTTTCTGCCACAATTGAGTCAGAGCTCTGTGTAAATGTTTTTGGTCCTTGTAGAAAAGTGTTTCTTTTGTTTCCAGGTACGGCAGTTGAATCCAGGCCATGCTCCCTGGTCAACAACTGTAAGACTCTGAGCTGCACTGTGGTTCAGCGGTGTCCCAGAACTTGGCCTCCTTATGGTGTGGTTCCCTTTACTTTCCTCAGGCTTTTCGTGGGATCCTCACCACCCCTTCCTTCCACTCCAGGCCTGGATCATTTGCCATTTATCTCCTGTCTAATTTCCTCTTAGATAACCTGTGGCCCATGAAAATTAATGTTGGAAAAACCTCCTCATTGACATATGCTATATAAAAAATGATTCTTATCTATAATTATGAGGGATGCACACTCCATACATACAACTGAAAAGGTTCATATTTAATTGCTATTTATTATTAGTTTCTACTATAGAAAAGGCACTTTATTGGTGCTTTTATATATGCTCTGTCTTATGGCACTGGTGTGAGATAGGGATCCTCACTGTCCAATGAAGGAAATAGACTATTTAGAAAACTTGTGCAAGTTTACATACCTAGTGAGTGGATAAGGAGTGGCTAGGATTCACAAGCAAAAGCAGTTTCTTAGCACAGGACCAAGGGCTGGGGTGAAAGGGACACAGGGGACGTGTTTTGGTTCAGCTCCAATCTGAGGCAGCCCATTGGGCACCTGTGCCTGGGCAGATCCTATGGGGTGAGGGATAGGGGTGGACAGCAGTGCCATGTAGCCCAAGCTGTAAACTGCAAGGGCCATTGACTATTAGTGTTTAGAGGCTAATTTGGGTAGAGGAACAGTATAAGGCATCCTCATCACAAGTGTTCATTCTACTCTCAAATCAATCTGTCCCTGATTATCTCATTGGGAGGCGGGAGGGGAGAGACACAAGTGGGAGCCACAGGTTGCTGAAGGTTCTGAGACTTCTCTGAGGCTTTTGGAGTTGTGAGTTTCACAGTGCAGAATGGAAGGGCCAGTTAGGGAGTTTATCCCTCAGGGAGAATCCAGGTACATTGTATTTCCATTGTCTTCTTTCTCAGGATTCTTGCTCTGCACACAGAAAGGTGAAGGAAGAAAGAGGGTAGGTATGAAGTGGTGATAATGCTGAAATCCATTTCAGATGCTATAGGATGTAATCATACTTTCTTAGTTACCTTGTATGGCATAGGACTATGTTTTGGAAGTTTCCTATGTTTATCAATAGCTAGAACTTAAAGGTCTTTTGAATTTCTCCAGTCTCGTAGAGTTCTAGACACTTGTACGTTCTTAATAAATGTTTACTGAATACATTGAATGAAAACATGAATAAATAAGGGTTTTCCCCATTTCTAATTCCTTCATTCCTTTCTCTTTGTGCTCCTACTCTACAAATATGTACTCAGCTCCCACTAAAATTCACAGCTGTGATCAAGACACATGAGAACTTTGCTCTTCTGAGCTTATATTGTGGAGGAGCAGAGAAAGATGATAAACCTACAAAACAGCTGAGCAAGAGTGACCAGTGCCATCAAGAAAATAGATTAAGGAGTGGGATGGAGTGCTGCAGTGGAGAGGGGGTTCAGGGGATGACATTCTTTAGCATGGGTGGTGAGGAAGGGTCTGAAGAGGTATCATAGGAGCTGAAGTCTGTATAACAAGAAGGAGGAAGTCATGAATGGATTTGCAGAAACCCCCAGTGTGAAGGCCCTCATTAGGTGGAGCTGGTCCAGGAACCTGTGTGGACTGAATGTACCGCTGTCACCCATACTTGTCTGCTATAGGGCTGCTGTGAAAATGGGCTGCAAACTGAGTAGCTTACAGAACAGAAATTCACCATCTCTGTTCTGGAGGCCGGACGTCTGAGACTGAGACATTGGCAAGGTTGGTTTCTTCTGAAGTTGTGAGAGAGAATCCGTTCCATGCCTCTCCCTTTGTTCTGGTGGTTTCCTGGAATTTTTTGGTGTTCCTTAGGTTGTGAGTCTCTGCCTTCATCTTCATATGATGTTGTCCCTGTGTATGCCTGCAAATTTCCCTCTCTTTGAGAACACGTCATTCAGGCTTAGGGCCGGCTCTAATGAGTTCATTTTTACTTGATTACCTCTGTAAAGACTCTGTCTCTAAAAAGGGTCACATTCTGAGATACTGGGAATTAGGATGCCAACGTATCTTTTTTTGGGAGGAAGGGGGAGATGTAATTCAACTTGTAACATCACAACTCATGAATTTGCTGAAATGTCTGTTATATGTGCTCACATATGTTTGTTTGGGTTTTCTCCTCTTTTTGATTGGATAGCAAACCCTGTAAGCCATGAGAGTTAGTCATTTTTCCTCTTGGATTTTTCTAGCTCCTCACAGGCTTAGTTCCTGGCTAAAAAAAGGAGTTTCAGAAAAGCTGCCAATAGACTCAATGTTTAACCCCCAAAACTGGGAGTTCACCTTCACTGTGGGAAGGTGTTTTTCCACTCAGATCTCCAGTGGGCTTTAGGAAAGGTCCAGTGAATTTCAAATATTAGAGAGGGGGCTGGGCAAATGAGCTTTTTTTTTTTAAACAAATATAGGCTTGTTTCCTCTTTGGGACACCGATCAAAACAAACCGCTTAGGCCACGCATATGGTCACAATAACAGGTGGTTCAGGAGGTCCCCTGTGGCTCATTGGCCTGTGGCGCCTGACCTCCTTAGGGCCTGGGAGGAAGGCAGCATCGTGGTTGGGCCCCTGATGGAGGGAGCCAGCGGTGCGTGTCTGCAGCTGGCCCTGGCCAGCTCTTGACTCACCGAGTGACTAACGGGGAAATGTGGACAATGCTGGGAACAATGTAGGGCAGAGAACTGTTGAAAGGAAGCAAGATTTGTCAGGGCATTTTCCCCCGGCTGCTCTCAAGGTTGTGCTTTGTGAAGCACGCCTGTCTGCCCAGTGTCTGAATGGACTCAGTCATTCAGTGATGGCGGGCTAGTCAGCCGTAGTGAAGAGCCTGCGATCTTCTGAATGACCTCGTTTCTGTAGAAAGCGCATCTGGGTGGGCACAGGTGACCTGGGTTCGGGTCCCATTGCCACCCCCAGGGCATCGACATGACCTTGGCGCGTCTGCCAGCTACGAGGAGCCGCAGGCTTTTGTCTGTGGAATGGCATGCAGGACTGCTTCCTCCGGGGGTAGGAAAACCAAATCAAACAACACGGAGAAACGTGGCCGTCAAAGGCAATCTATAAACTATTTCTCATGTTACATGTATGAATTTCCTGTTTGTATGTTTCATTACAGTTAATGAAATAAAAGAAAAAATGTTGAATGAGAAAAGGGGTGGAAAGAGGTGGCGAAAGGGGAACAGCAGACACAGGTGGATGAGGGGTCCTGGGAGGTGGGTCCTAAGCAGAGCTTTGACTTGCTTCTTCCACACGGGGCCCAGCTCTGAGCAGGCACAGAACCCACCCCACCCCACCCCACCCCCGCCCCCCGGAGGCCAGCTGTGGGAGTGTATGAATGGCTGATAGAGGTTTTTAAATAATCATTTATTTAGCTTACCTGGGGACATACCTCCTGGTACCCATAAAAGTGGTATTCTTTTTTTTTTTTTTATAAATGTTTATTTATTTTTGAGAGAGAGAGGGGGGAGAGAGAGCACACGCACGAGTGAGGGAGGGGCAGAGACAGAGGGGACAGAGGATCTGAAGCAGGCTCTGTGCTGACAGTGAAGAGCCCAACGTGAGGCTCGGACCCACGAACCCCAAGATCATGACTTGAGACAAAGTCAGATGCTTAACTGACTGAGCCACCCAGGTGCCCTTAAAAGTGGTATTCTTAAAAAGCTCAGAGAAAGCAGATTGGCTTTAGGGTAGACTGAACCGAGTGGGTCTGGTCCCTTTTCCTGTGATGTTCTTGGCTTTGTTCCCTCATCTGTAGCCAGGGTCCTCCTGGTGTGAGAGATCACACGGCTGCAGCTGAACTTGGAGTCCTATTTTCCAGCTGCTCCAGAGGAGGAGGGGTCACTGATGAAACTCTCATAAGGGCAATGAAGCTGCCTTCCCAGACCTGCCAGCAAACTTGGCCACATTTCTTAGGATTCCTAATTCAGTTCTCTGTGATTCTAATGGCAAGGGGACAGGATTACCTTTAGGAATTTGTGGTGGGGTCACTGAATAAGACCCATGTTCTGTTAAGTTGGAGGATAGACACCAGATGGATACCAGCTGTGACTGCCCCGGAGCGGAGCCAGGACTGAAACTCAGGCTTCCAGGTTCCTGCTTCAATACTCTGTGCCTCCCTACCAGGCTCATAAGGTCAGTAGATTAAAGGAGGTAGAGGGGCGTCTGGGTGGCTCAGTTGGTTGAGCATCTGACTCTTGATTTCAGCTCAGGTCATGATCTCATGGTTCGTGAGACTGAGCCCTGAGTGGGGCTCTGTGTTAGGCATGGAGCCTGCTTGGGATTCTCTCTCTCCCTCTCTCTCTGCCCTTCCCTGACCTGTGTGCACACACACATACTCTCTCTCTCTCTCTCTCAAAATAAATAAATAAACATTAAAAAATAATAAAGGAGGTAGAGACAACCTGTGTATGAGTGAGCTGGAGATCTAAGCTGATTTTCACCCTATGATAGTGTGGACGGATGGGGCTGAGTGTGATATTAGGGAGAAGTGGTGATGAGCTGTGAAGGAGGGCACTGCTGCAGGTGAGCCAGATTGAGAGTTAGAGTCAATGTGTGCAGGTTAAAGATACAAACTTCCCTATGACTCCTTATTAGCTGGATATTAGGGAAAGCTTTGTATTAAGTAGGGTGTCCAAACATGGCCCTGCACTCGTTTAATGCTCTGCTGTTGCTGTTTTGATATTGTTAACACTTTTGAACATTGCACTGGGCCTTACAAATTATGTAGCCAGTCCTGGTCTGGCGAGGTAAGACACACAGGTAATACCAACATGCCCATTTTATAGATGAGGAGACTGAGGGTTAGGCAGGTTAAATGGCTTCCCTAAAGTCACCCCTTAGTAAGCAGCTAACTGCAGTCCTAGGTCTCCCACCTCCCCAACCAGTATTTGGTCTGAATTCAATGTAATGTGCACATTTCTGAGCGCCTGCCCAGTTCGTGACCATGGCTTTCTATAACTACCCCCCACCTTCTATGATGAACCCTTATGCTGTGTGTACACACCAAAACTCCCCCTGGGCAGAGTTGACACCCAAGCTCGATCCCACGACCCTGGGATCGTGACCTGAACAGAAATCAAGAGTTGGACACTCAACTGACTGAGCCACCCAGATGCCCCTCATACTCCATTTTTGATGCAACAAAATGGAAGAAATTTAATATCCACTCTTTAGCAGGCCCCTTCACCTGGGTCAGAATCTGTGGCGATATTTTTCAAGCCTTGTTTCTATACTAACTAAGGTTTCACATGTTGGCCTTTAAGGCAGATATGCCATTTCGCTAACGCAGAATACAAACTACTGAATAACGACACATATCCCCCACTTTTTGGAAGTTCATGTTATGCCACTTCTCTTTTATGAAAGACCTGTATCAGGACCTGTTTTCGCTAACCCAAGGAAATCCAAAGGAAGATCTTCACTTTTATGAAAACCGGAAAAAGCAACAGAGCGTTTAGAGTTGTGTTGCAGTGAGCCATTAGTGAAGCAGCGTGTACTCCGAGCCACAAGAAAGTTCCTGCCACACTGCTTCCCCAGAACCACACTCAGCATCTGAGCCGCCAGAGCACCGAACCGTGTCTGTGAGCATCTCAGCTTTATCTTGACTTACTTTGTGCATCTGCTAGCATGTGCCCTAACATATCAGAAAAGTCTAACAGAGGTTATTTTTTTTGCGTCTGGGAACATTGAAAAAATTTTTCATATAAGTTCATGGTAATTGCTTCTTTGCTTTATGCCATTTCAACTTAGGAAAGTTTTCATAGGAACGCTGTCCCTTTGGATAGTGGGGGAAACTTGTACATACACTCAGGGAAGATGTGGGCCTCTTCTCATGGGGCTCAGGACAATCCTTCCAACCCAACAATTCCAAGAAGTTTTATTCTAATAACACTCTCTCTGAAGAATTTCTCCTGTTTATAGGAAACAGGGGATATGATTAACTTGAACACTTGATTTGGAATAAGACACTAGAGATTTTAGAAATTGAGGGATTTGGAATATCAAACTACCTCCTAGGATGTAGACCCAAACAAGAAAAAGCTTCAAAATCAAATAACATAAAAATGAATAAATTTATAGTGCACATTCAGAAACACGTAATGAGTATTCTTTTTTTTCTCTTTTTCCTTACATGGAGGTTTAGCAATCCCAGACTGGGATTTTTCCTTTAATGGGAGAGAAAAGAAAACCAAGTGTCTAGGAATGAAGGGTGCTTCTGACCTCTTCTGCAGGCTCCCAGAGTGAAGTTTGGGGACGTTGCTAAAGTGAGAATAGTTATTTGTGTTGAAGACAGCACAAGGATGAAACACAAAAGTATAAGAAGAAGAGAATGATGAGAAGAGAGGTCCTTTTTCCTCTTAGAGGAAATTCCATCATTAGAGAATTTCTTTGCTTTTTGAATTATTAACTGACCACTGGCTAGAAAGTTAATTAGCTAAAGGCATTTTAAAAAAGATTTTTTTAAATGTTTATTTTAGAGAGAGAGAGAGAGAGAGCATGAGTGGGGGAGGGACAGAAAGAGGGAGACAGAGAATCCCAAGCAGGCTCCGTGCTGGGGCTCGAACTCACAAACCATGAGTTCATGATCTGAGCTGAAGTCAGATGCTTAACCGACTGAGCCACCCAGGTGTCCCTAAAGGCGTCTTTTTAGATGATATCTTCACATCTTCGGAAGCTCCTGGGAGCTTCTGAGCCCATGTCAAAGTGTAGTTACTAGATTTTTTAATCTGATGTTCTCACAACAGTTCCAGACCTCAGCTAACAAGGGGTTATTTCAAAGTGCTCTCTTTAAAGATATTGAAGACAAACCTTTCCGGGGGCTCTAAAATGATTCTAGAAGCTGAGCACTGACCTACGCCAGCAACTCAGTTTGAAGTCCCTCCTTTCCAAATGACAGCATTCACCCAGCATTTAGTGTGATCCATTCTCTTCTACATTAGTGGAAATGTCTGAGAATCACTGGGCCAGAAAGCCTTCAATCAACAAGGGATCATTCAGCCTTCCCTAAAAGTACCCCCTTGCTCACCACTCCCCTACAAGAAACTCATTTGAAAGCACTGTGCCAAATAACCAAAGATCCACAAAAGGACAAAATTCTGACCCTGACCCAAAGCACTAGACCCCTTGCTTGGCAGCCAAATCGTTCAATCAGAAAGAGGGTTTTTTGGTTTATATTTCTTCACCTTTGTGAAACTGGTGCTAAATTGTAGACCATGCACCTGCTTGGATTGAGCTTCATGGTTTTCCATAGAAGCAGCAACAACACTGGGCTCTAGTCCAGTGAATTAATTCTGTGAACTTGGTTTATCCTCTCAGAGAATCAGGAAAGTGGCCACCCCGTTCAAGTGTCTTCTGGGAAGATCTATGGGGCCTTCTAATATTTTAAAGCACGGAGCTCTAGAAATGTAAGAAAAGAATTGGTTGAGACTATGTAAATATATACCATGGAACGGCTTATCGATAGCTTGTTAAAGTGTGATATAGTGGTGTCTGTAAAGTATGGGTCTGGTATCAGGCTCAGGATTTCTCATGAGGG
The DNA here is from genome assembly GCA_028646485.1 of Cryptoprocta ferox. Lineage (NCBI taxonomy): Eukaryota > Metazoa > Chordata > Mammalia > Carnivora > Eupleridae > Cryptoprocta > Cryptoprocta ferox. The sequence continues at coordinate 59,204,375 of CM053574.1, forward strand.
AATTGGTGATGCTTAAACTCTTTGTGGACGTGGTGGGAAATGAGCATGTTCACACACACATACACACACACACACATTAGGTAAGGTGGCTTATCAGATGCACCTTTACCCCTTTCTGTTGCCCACTAATGCAGGGTCACTTATGCCTAATCACAGTTAACCTCTTTATTTTAGAGATGATATATACTTGTTTCTGCCCTCTGCCTGTGGCTTTTCAGAATTTAATCTTAGTGTTCCTGCCCTGACCAAGCTTCATCATTTTCTGTAGCTCTATCCATTTCTGTTCCCATTTACCACTACAATAGTTGGTGCAAAAGCAGAAGCCAGAAGATCAAATTCTGTAAAAACTCTGTAAACTCTCTGGGCCCTGTATGTGGCGCTGTAATGGGAGGGAATTTCTAGCCTTCTTATTTTATGCGGTAGAAAAAGACATCCTCTGAGCTGAAAATGACTGGCAGGTATTTTACAATTACTCACAATCCTCTCCTCTAAATTGTTCTCATCTTTATCCTGCTCTCTCTTCTATGATTCTTTGCTCTTCCCCATTGTTAACTGGTCCCCTGACTATAGCAGCCAGAGCCGTAAACTGCCTCTTTCGAAACAAAACAACAACAGAAAAAACCAACGCCTCTCAATCAGGGCTTTGCTGTTTGAAGATTTCATTCTTACCATGGCATGAGTTACACCAAAAGATTCTAACTCCTGCGGCTTTTGAGTCAAGTGAGGTGCTGATAGAACAGCACCCAGCACACATCGTTATGTGATTTGTCAGCTCTTATCAGAATCTTCTTAGCGACATTTGGGGTAATCCTACTGTGCTGCCCATTAGCAAGTGGCCAGGGCTGATCCTGTTACTGTCATGAAGTGGCCGTGCTGAGCGATGGGAGACACCTGGGGGGCCTCACGGACCTGCCTTCCTGAGCCATCCAGTTGAAGACACCTTTCTGCCCAGCCAGTTGCCGAAGGGTGGTGACAGCTGAGATAAAATTCTTGTTCACAAATTCTTTCAGTCAACTGAAGTAAATTCCGATTGACTGCCAGAAGTGAGAGTGCACAAGAAATCTCACGGAGCCTGATAAAAACCCTGAACATGTGTCAGGGAGTCAATAATCACACAGTGTATTTGAGATGCACCTAGACCTGCCCTTATGAGGAATCTTCCTTGAGATCAACTTAGGGTTTTGCTGATCTATTTATTTGCAACTTTGCTTTAGTATCTATTTAATGAAAGTGATGGGAAGTTTGTTTTTTACAAGCAAGTATTGTCCTGTTGGATACTTTTTTTCTTTATAGGTAGCGCCAAATGAAGACAGGTTTAGAAGACCCTGTGTCCATGTTTGGATATATACAACAGGGTCAAATCTGTCTAAAGTGTCATGTTGATGTGATTCTCCATAGTCAGTCTCTATTATCTATTTACTTAACTTGAATCCAGAAATGCCTATAGTATCAAACTGATGGAATGGGCAATCATTTCAAAACGGGGTCTGCATGTGAACAGTTATGATCACACGTTTTCCTGGTTAAACCTGAGGAATACGGGAAGAGAAGCCATGAAACCTTGCCAGTTTTGAAAACGCCTTTAGTTTGTGTTAAAGCCTTTAGCTGCAGTGGAGAAAACATGGTGGTGTGCATTCAATGGTCAGGGCCCTTTGTCAACAGAGGATACGTATGTGGGCCTGGGGCTCAGGAGACTCCAAAGGGAATCTCCAGTTCCCATATCAAATTGCTAGCCAGCCCTTTGGTAAGTCCTGGCAGGCCGCCACCTCTGTCCTGCCCCAGCCTGACCTCCGGAGCCCGTACGGCTGGCACCCTCTAAGTACTAGATGGTAAGAATGGCCAGGGGCCAGCGCCATCTGAGACTTCAATCTAAATACCAAAGGTTAATCCCTTTCACGTGAGTTACCTGCCTTGTAATTTGCTACAGATAGTCCCTAGCAGAAACCCTTTTTCCTAGAACACATTTCGGTTCATATTTTTAGGCATTTCGGATGGTGATTTCTTTTTACTCTTTTTGTAAAGATCCTGTCATGTCTCAGAGTTGGACAGATTGCTTTCACGGAGTTCTCTAGAGATGTTAACATATTCCACCTTTTTTGAATGCTGTAGCTGGGTTTGGAACTGTTTACATGAGAGACAGGAGTGCTTTTTAGACTTTCATTCCCTCTGAATGCAAGGAAATGTGATAGTGATAAAAGCTTACAAAGAGCTGATCTTCCAAACCCCTCAGAAGGAGGCCATTGGAAATGAATGGAGGCTGCTAATGGAAACGCTCTTGCTCCAGCCCCTCTAAGATGATCAAATGCTCATTCAGAAAAGCAGAAGGTTAACTTGAGTTAACTACAATAAAACAGGCATGTTTTCTTCTCTTACTTCCTTTTTCTTATCAAGAGCCTTTTCCTTCCCTTGGCATTTGGGTCTGACCTGTGTCTGTGCCTCGTAAGCCATTTTAGGAGCTAACATAGTCTATGAGAAACAAGAGGGCAAATGATGGCAGGTAAACAGTCAGAAATGGTCAAGTGCCTCCTTCATGGAAAATTGGAAAACACCAATAAAAAGGGACTATCAGTGGGCGCCTCAGGAGGCCAGTCAGTTATGCATACGACTCTTGATTTTGGCTCAGGTCAGGATCTCATGACTCCTGAGATCATGCCTGGGATTCTCTTTCCCTCTTTCTCTGTTCGTGTAACGCTTATGTGCACACTCTCTCCCTCTCAAAATAGATAACTATATATATATTTTAAAGGAACTATTAGGACAAGTGATTTCTCTCTCAAGTATTACCCCCTAGTACTGTTTCTCTGGCCTTCTCTGAAGGTCATGGGGTGCAGGTCCCTGCTAGAATGTACCACACATGTGTAGAGATTACTAGTGTCTTAGGGAAAATGGTCTGAAACTCATGTCTACCAGTCACTGTAATTCACCGAATGTCCTAGGGTAAGTCTCTGAGCTTCTTTAAGCTTTACTGTTAAGTGTCTTTAAAATGTGAGTGATGATTCTCTTCTCATAGGTGGCTGTGAAGATCCAATGAGATGATTACATGGAAAGTCCTTACACTAGACAATGCTTAATACATGATATACATTAAAATGATCATTGTATTGTTTCTATGGAGATAGAATCAAATTACAATCAACATTAAAAGAAAAACATGATGGAGGAAAAGAGGGGCAGAGGACACGCAGATGCATACGTGTGTGTGTGTGTGTGCGCAAACACACGTGTGTGTGTGCTTGTGTAAGTGGGTTTCACCTATGTTTCCTTGATGGTGGTGATCTATTACAATGCTGCACTAGCACGAGGAAAAGTGTCCAAAAGACTTTAGCATGTAAAATGCAGGGTCAGTGGTGTGGAGGAAGATATGACCAGGATGAACCTAGACAGGAAACTGGTCAGCACCCAGGCGTCTGCAAGCCAATTGCCAATCATGGTTCCAAATTTGCACTGTGGCAGGGTGCATCGTGGCCCCAGGTTCAGTGCAGCTGAGTTTGTGGAACTGCCTAGATCTGGGTGACTTAGCTCCTGCTAGCTGCTGTAGCCGTGTCCCTCCAGTTCCTGGTCAGCTGGCATGTGGCCTCTCACCTTATCCCCTGCACCCTCAGGATGACTTGGACCTTAGCAAGCTGTCCTAGAGAGCTAGATTTCTAAGGAAGACATCAGGACTGGAAGGAGCTCGGGATGTAGCTGAGGGGCTATCAGAGCCAAGGGAGCTCAGGATGGGCAAGCAGAGGTGGCATTAGAAGTGGTGGAACACTTGGAATTTGGGCCGCAGGGGAGAAGTTTGTTGGGAAGACAGAGCAAGAAAGGGCTAGGAGGAGGGAGGGTCAGAGAGGAAACAGACATTTTTGATGCCTTAGGAGGAAGCTCCAGGCCCCATGTAACTAACATCAAGAGCTCCAGTGGGTAAGCACAAAGGCTCTGGAGTTTAACACACCTTTGAGCTGAATGTTAGGCTAGTTACTGAATCTTATCGTGTCTACTTCCTCCTCTGTAATGTAGGATTAATAATAATACCTGGGTTGTTGAGTCACTGATGAGCTGAATCAGTAATCCACATCAAGGGCTTAGCACCGCATGTGGTGCAGAGAATGTCTCTTATAAACGTTCGGGGTTAACATTTTCCCGGAAATGGACCTCAGAATCTATCTTTGTGTATTTCTATCATTCTGACCACAGGACCATTTCTTCTCTCAATCTCTTTCATTTGCCCCCTCTTTCCTTCTGTTTAAGAATCTTCAAAATCCTTATCAAAGGCATTTATTAAGTACTTAATTGCCTGTGGTCTTCTGCTCCATGTAGTAGAATTATCTGGCTTCCCTTCTGAAAGTGAAAGTGGTTTTCTGAGCTTAACTTAGAAAATGTCTGCTTGCTTGCACTGTTCTGGGACCAGTAGGTGCCGAACAGGAACAGCATGGCTTTCTTTTGGGTTTAAATCAATACTAGCAAGAGTCAGGAAGCTGTTGTCAACTGGCTGAAGAGAACGTTGGGGAAGAGATAATTCTAGTCCAACTCAATGCTTGATAGAATGACAAAAGACTAAAGTATGGATTTAAGTGCAGTCAGAGTGTTAGAACTGTAACTCTATTGCAGGCTAGTCATTTCTAAATATTTTTAACAGAAGACAGAGGACAAGAGAGAGCAAGAGAAGATTTTACCTCTCCTCTTCATTAGGCAGGAATGGAGAGCCAGAAATAATGCCTTCAAAAGAACAGAGATGTTTGCTGCTTCTTTAATAAACCTCTATACTTAAAAAAAAAAAAAAGGAAATAGGAACAAGACACATAAATTTGGAGGGTGGAGGACATAGGCGTGGTGGATGGACTTCTAAGTGGGTGAAGGGTGTTAAATTCAGGCTTGGTGTACTTGCATTTCAGGGTATGAAAATGAAGTTACCAAAGTCATTTGAAGTATGGATTTGTGCAATTGGGGAGGAACCCCAAAATTATAAAGACCTGTCACACCCATACACATTGGCATGAGTGCACACGCACACACAAACACAGACACAGACACAGACACACAAAGATTTAGGCCATAAACTCTGAGAAAGAACCTCTGAATAAATCGGCATGCATCATGAGTAAAATGCCATGCAGGGTAAAATCTCTTCTACTCGAAATGGGCATCTCTGTCTGGCTCAGGCAGTTTCTTGCTCTATGGAGGGACATAGTGGTTACGGGGAATTACCAGGTGCAGTGTTTGGCTTCAGAGAGACTGTGATGATGATGAGGGGTACACTAAACAGTATGATCCAACTAGCTACCATATGTGTTTGTCCTTTGTTCTGGGCTACACCACTTTTCATGCATCACAGGCTTTTTGGTGTCTAATGTGCCATCATTTCCCCCAGTTTAATTTTATAGCAGAATGTACTTGAAGAGAAATGGACTTCATGTGTCGTATGACAGTTTACCTCTATTACAAAAGGTTTCAGAATCTTTGGTGAAATTTGAAATGAATTTTGATTCAGCAATAATATTTTTATTGACTCTCAATAGTAACCTAAAAACCATTCCATAGTTTTAGGAATCAGGCTTGCGTTAAAGTGGTACTTCTTATAACTCAGTTGTGTGTATGTGTGTTTATTCTTTAAAAGGACAAACCAGGGAAAGCTGAACATTAAGAAAATTTAAAAGCTTTTCCTGGTTTTGGGTACTTTTGATGATCATTTTATGAAATTTTCTTATGCAGAAATTCTGCTAATAGCATCCTCATCCACCATTATTAGTGAAAATTGTGCAATCTATCTACTGTATTGAAGGAAACAGGGGTCAATATTTCAGCAAAATTGATATGCTCTTCATTTTTAGAAAAAGCTTGGGGTCTTTCCTTAGTATACAGTATGACTACAGGGTCTGATCTCTCATTCAGTTATGCAACAAATAGTTTCAGAGTTTCTACTACGTGCAAAAGAATAGACCCCTTTGTTTTCTCAGAAAGAGTGGGGACCTCTTTCAGAATGGGCCCATATTGTAACCCCAATACTGCATATGGTAGCCTGTGTATAATGACATTTCATACGTATTGATGGAATTGAAATGAGCACTTGGCATTTGCCAGACTCTCTGTTAAGCTCTGGTTTCCACCCTTCTGATTTTCTTCAGAAGGTCAAGAAGAAAGCTAAAATAGGGGTGGGGACAGAGCAAGCGCTGCGAATGGAGTACCAGAGGCCCTTACTTGAACCACCACATCTAACAAACCAGACAAACGGTGTCGATGTTCTCCTGTCGCAGGCATCTCGCTTTTATGTACCCAAAGTTTATTTGAGAACATAGATGTTTAATTCATTCTTCAGGGTGCTCAAAGCTTCGATTTCCAGATATTGCTGTATGCACCTGGACATTTGGAACAGAGTCCCTGAAGGCATGGTGAAGATGTGGTTTCATCTCCCTTGGTACTGCCCAGCTCTTGCAATGAGAAAAGTGCTTAGGGCATTGTTACTGTCATCGGAAGACCTTCTTTGTCTTGCTGCTGCAAAGGGTCTCTTGGGAGAAGTCATCAGTGGTGAAAGCAATGTGGGCAGGTATAGATGGAGTATGACACATTGATGCGCTAAGAATGGTTGGGGCTTCCTAGGTGAGTTACGTACTCTCCTGCCAACGATAGTAAAGAACCAGACTTTACCTGTCCTACAGGACACTTGGCTTTGTGAGTTCAGGGAGCACTTCTCCTGTTAAAACAATAGGGTCAATGTAAGTGGGAAGGTACTTTTTAGGGCCAGGCCTAGTTCTCGTGGATGGTGTAGTACTGAGGAGACCTGACCCTTTCATATTATTGATTCCATTTTTAGTAGTAGTTGTTTGTAGAGGCTGGTTATGTTGCTAAGTATCGTGAAACATGCCCAGTAATGTGAAGACTTAATTAATTAAGTAAATTAATTTGTAACCCTTTTTAAAGATTTAAAACGTTTACTGATCATAGGGCCTGGCTTAAAAGTTGGGTTTTTTTCAAATCTTAATTTTGGTTGATGTGCATAACTATATTAACACATATTGTGTTTTAAAACACAAATAATTTGTGCCACAAGCTTTTGTTTAGATGTGTATTCTTTTCTTTTCAAATATTAAATATTTCAGCCTCTGTGAAAAAGGTCAGTCAGCTGTTCACCAAACTAATTTTCTCTTTTTCTCAGGTATACAGCTAGGCTATATCTCTCAAAAGAGGCCATATGATTGAGTTCTAGACAAAAGAGTGTGGGAAGAAATGACTACTGTGTGCCATTTCTTTTCTTTTTCTTTTTCTTTTCTTTTTTTATTTTTATTTATTTATTTTTTAAGTAGGCTCCCCGATATGGGGCTTGAACTCAAAGCCCTGACATCAAGAGTTGCATGCCTTCTGACTGAGCCAGCCAGGTGGCCCAATGTATACCATTTCTAGGCCTGGTTCATGAATGATCCTCCATGCCCTTCCCCTTGCACCTTCTTGATGAAGGTGAGCACGACCACTGTGGAAGCCGTAGGTTGAAATGGCAGAGTCACAAGGTGGAAGGAGCCTCATTATTCCTTGAATCACAACTTCTAGGAAAGAGGCCCCCATCAGGAATATTTGTTTTAGACTTCATGTGTACAATAAATGATCTATCCTTTTTGAATCATTATATAGTTTTGAGCTTGTTTGTTATAGCGGTGGATGCTACCTTAACTAATATGGTTCCTGAGAACCCTTAAGAAAAATGTTGAGCCGTGCTACATACTGAAAAGATCATGGCCTTCAGAGTACAATAGAAGGAGGTTGGAGTCATGGCTCTGGCACTTACTTGCTGGATGGCTTCTGCCAGGTTACTTAACTTTTCTGAGTCTCTGCTGAGACAGTGGCAGTTCAGACAAGCAATGAGGCCTGTAAACATTTTGGGCTTGTGTGAGAATATTCTCCCTTCATGGGCTCCTTCCCTGGAGAAGCTGGAATGATTTAGATAGAATAGGATTAGGAAATTCCTTCCTCTCTCCCTCACCCCATCATGACTGATCGTTCAGTACCTCGCTAAAGGTTCCGGTTTGCAAAGGGGCCAAGAGAAGATGAGAGTGAAAGTAATTTCTATGACATGTTAAGAGTAGCTGACTCTGGCCTCCCACTGGTGTTGCTTACAGGTGAACATGCTAGGAATCATATTTGCAATTACCATTGAATGAAAGTATCACTTGACCCTACCCTGGAAGAAGAGGTGAAATATATATTTTTCATAGAGAGGTAAAATATATATTTTAGTAGAGAAAGGGAGGGCTTCACTGAATGTTGTCCTGTGTACAGATCTGCTTGCAGCTGGAGAGCTATGGCCTGAGTATTACTGACCTACGCTAAAGGAAGTAAGATTCCTAGCTGCAGACACAGCCTTGCCCTCCCTGGGGGATGTCTGTTTGAGAGCCATTTTTGGCTTCTTCCTGTACTTACACTTGAGCATGAGTGGTTCTCCCTGGGCTAGCAGGTGTGAAATACTTTCTCTTTTCAAGTCTTTGGGCATTTTATTGGGCTGTTATGTATCTAGATGGCTCAATTAAGAGGCCCAGTTGGGGAAGGGAGAACTGAGTGGTGGGGAATCCACTTTTTCTATTGAGAACTCAGCCAGCACTGACATTTTCAAATTTTAGACTCACTCAAGAATTTTTTAGACTCACTCACTCAAATTTTAGACTCTACCCAAATTTGAGTAGATATTGACTTTTAGATAGTGGTTAAATTGCTAATGTCAGGAAAAATATCCACTAGTGTTAATTAATTTGTATCTCTTTTTGAATATTGGTTTCCTGCTTGTCGGGACTGTCTTGATACTAAGCTAGCCTTACAGGGAGATAGCTTCATGGTGTCAAGACTGAATTATCTAGGCGATATTTCAAATGCTGCTTTTGTTTTGCTAATGCAGGCAGGCCCAATCAGGACTCTGCTTAATGCTAGTTTTTATGTGCATTTTACTTTGTAAAAATAGATGCTGAAATAGAGTTCATCTGGTCTGTTTCTATCAACTCATAACCTTGAGTAGAGAAGGATGGAAATTTAAATTCTTACTTTAATGATGTTAAAGAAAAATGAGAATGCATTTTCTTTAAAGACAACTGTCTGTTGGGATAATGGGAATGCGTTTGTATTATTTGGTAGAGCCCATTTGGAATTTTTCAAGAGCTCAGGTTATCTAGGCCAATGGCAGGATTGCACAGGATGGTAGAATGCTGCCAGATAGGATTCTGTCTTACTTTTTTAGTATGTAAATGGCTGTTTACTCAAGAATAGGGTTGTAGTCAACTCTGCTTTTTTTCCTCCAGCTTTCTTGGGTCCCCAGATTGTAGGGGCAGAATTGATTTAGTAGTTCAAAAATCTAGGACCAGGAAACATAGGTGATCTGGGGTTTCTGACCAATGAGACACCGAACAGCATCCAAAGACCTACAGGACTGGTAGTTATTGTTGCCATGGTGTAGTAATGATGTCATTTGTCATAAAAAGGAATGCAAGCCTGCTGAGCATATACAAGGTGACCTTAAATGGAAGCAAATGGGCAGAAGTGGCCAGGAATCCACCCTCAGTTCTCTTCTATCGTAGGCTTCCCTGTCCTCCCAAAGACCAAGGGAGACTATGGTGGATCTTCTTCTCACCCAGTTTCTCTGTGTGTATGCACTGATACATGTGCACATGTGCATGCATGTAACAACATTATGACCTGGTTCAGATATTCAGGGAGTGGTATGAATGACAAATCCAAGTTCAATGGTTTGGGGCTTGATCACTGCAGCCAACCCTAGTCATCATTAGCTGTGTCGACTCTTGTCTCTCTGTCTCTCTCTCTCACACACACACACACACACTGGAGAAACACAGCGGGTCACCAAGGAGAAAGCAAGGCAGGTTAGAACCTGATGTTGCACACACACCTGCACCCTGTGAGTGGGTGCTGACTGGCTCAACTTCTATGCTGGGGACAGCATACATCATACGATCCTAACTGGCTATTGCAGTGGACTTCAAGAATCACATGATAAGTCATATGCTTTCATCTCTGAAGTACACGGCTCTACAGAGCCCTGGCCTAATTCCTGGACAGGTGTTTGTGGCTAGTATGTTCAGAGAGCCTGGTACCCACAGCTGTTCTAAGACAGGCCTGGACTGGGCTTCCTGGCTGCTATCTCTCCTCTCCTGTGTACAGCGGCTGAAAACAGAGAACGGCTTCTGGCTGTCTGGTTTCCTTCAGGCCAAGGGCTCTGGGCAAAGTGCTTTCCAAACCTCTGTAATCAAGAAGAGATCCCTAGGCGGTGTCTCAATTCAAGCTTCTGCTCAATTCAAGCTTCTCCTGTGCAGAAAAGGAGACTGCCATGCCACAACGGCCTTATTCATAGCCAACTTGACATTTTTCACAGTGAACAGTGAGTTCTGTAGCCTAATGACACACCTCATTTGTGTTGCATTTTGAATATTCTTGAAAATGTCCATATAATGAGAGGAAAACAATATGTGTCTAAGCAGAGTCTTGTCTCCATGTGCAAATCTTCTCCCGGCAGAAGTCACATTAATGCTAATGAAATCTGAATGCTAAAGCCTGTCCTGCAGTGGGTGGATGGTCTCTGCACTGAAACACAGTTTCTTCTCATTAGCACCACCATCTTTATTAATATTAACAGTAATAATGAGAATTAGGAAGGCTGGTTTCTGGCAGAACCCAGAATTAGTGTGGAGGGAGGGAAAATGGTTGGTTGAGAAGTTCGAGATTCACTGAGTGAGTGAACTGCATCCTTCCGGGACCCTCATAAGAGTTATTTTGTTCTAAATGAGGGATATGGTGGATCGCTGTCGCCTGACAATTGTTACCGCTAATGGGGAAAGGCTCACAGCCAAAGCTGTGGTTCAAGAGAAAATCTATCTTGTGATGGTTTTACAGCTGGTGTGTGTGTATGCGTGTGTGTGTGTGTGTGTGTGCATGTTTATGTACAGGGATCTGTAGTCAACAGCCAGCTTAAGCAGGATTAATTCACTGCGAGAAGGTTTGCCACAAGGTTCCATTGTTTAATGCATATCCATAAAGCATTTAATAATTTCAATGTCTTAATGACTCTCTCATCCACCATATGAAGTGTTTTAAAGGGAAATACAGTGAGGGAAGTGGGGGCAGAGCCAGGGAAACTTTCTTTCATAGCAGAAGAGAAATTTTCACGCTGTGGGAAAGTCAGTCAAAAGTGGTGGATGATGTGTCTCCTACTGATTCCATTCCCCCTTGGAAGTTTCTATGATTTTCGCTGCTTATTCAAGCATTGAATGTCACAATGTCAAATCCCCCTACTGTTCCCAGGGCTGTTTGTGACTCTCGGAGGGGGTGAGACACCTGTGTGCTGTCCCCAGGTAGGCAACTTGCAAGGACAATATGGGGGTGGGGGTGGGGAGGCTAAGGCGAGTACACAGTTCCTTGAGAATTTCTGGTTTTCTACTCCTCCAGTGGCACTGTACCCTGGGGATTACGGCTGGTAGTAGGACTGACTCCATGTGGTGCAGGCAGCTGGTGGCCATGCTGCTTGTACTTAGAGGATGTCTAACCACACTCACTGAGGCAAAGGAAAGGAGAGCACCTCGAGCTGAATGTCCCTGTCTCATTCTGGAGCCACGTACCAGCAGCCATGGCTCCCATCATCCTTCCCCATTAGGACAGTGCCACAGAGGCCTCAGGACTGTGTGGTGCAGTGGAAAGTGCCCCAGCTGGAAGCTGGAAGACTCAGGTCTGGGCCCATGAGCCAACAGCATATTTGCAACATCAGTGGTGTGATGTGGGTGCAAAACACCTAGTGTGCTTTCAGGATGGCAGCAAGAATGGAGGGGACGATGGGTGCACTGGGAGGGGGGGGAGCGGTGCCCAGAGGACTGAATTCAGATCTGTGGGCCACCCTTGAAGAGCACCAGAGACCAGTCAGAATACATTCAGAGGATGGAGTCCAGGGCAGGCAGGGGATGTGAAACCACATTACATCAGGGACTCATGGAGGAACTGAGGCCCCTAGGCTGTCGAAGAGATTTGGGGGAAGGTGTGACTATCTGAAGAGTTGTCACAGGGAAGAGGAATTAGGTTCTTTTGGTGAAGCCCTGGAGTCAAGGTCTGGGACTGCGGCAGAAACCAAGGAGAAACACATTTTAGTTGTCTGTAAGGAAGGTTTTTCTCATAGTTGCAAATGTTTACAAGCTACCTCAGATGGCTGTTAGTGGGAATAATCATACCACACTCTGCAATTCTGATATGGCTGTTCGATGTAATGGAAATTTTGGTGCAGTGTTGCAAAGTGTTAACGCCATAAACAGTTGGACATGCCTTTCAGAAAGAATCAATTTTCTTTGGTCAACAGCAGAACATAGTTTCATTCCTACCATTAAACTTTCTTCTATTTTTGAACTGGGTGCAAGATAGATGCTCGTGGCCCATTTCTCCACCCCCCTCTCTCAGCCTACTCCTACTCCTAATCTACAGCTCTTCTCTGACCCAGGCCCCAGTCCTAACACATCTGTGGTACCCACCTACCTGTCACTTGTCCCTCTTGATTAGCCTAAAGATGGGGATCTGCTGACATTGAAGGTCAGTGACAGATCCCTGGGGTGAAGCTGGGGTTAGAGCTGAAAATATGGAAAGCATTCGCATCTTGATTTGTGTTTTAGAGTAGCTGAATTTTTCTGTTGTTACCAAAAAGACTCAATTACAATTTTATACTCCGATGTCAAGATGTCTATGTGTCAAAATGGCCTCATCAAAATGTTCTTACGAACAGCTGGACACACACTAGTCAAGTATTTTATACAAGGGAGTGAAGCATCGTAGGGGTGGTTGAACATGGTTCCTTTAAAGATATTTTGTAATTCTAAGATTCTATGCTCTAACTTAGTGGTTCCTGGATGCAGGTCCTTGGACCATGCAGGTCTATGACAAAGTTTCACCATCTGCATTAAAATGCAGATGAATCAGTACAATGGATTCAGTTTTCCCTAAGGCCAAATTTATTTAGTTTTAAGGACTTTATTCTGAGATAAGGGTCTTTTCTTTTTGTCAATGTTGTTGAAGTATTCTTTGGTTTTTAAATAATGGTGATAGTAGGCGGTATGTTAAAAATGCCAACAGACAAAATAAATGTGCCTGTCTCACTATTAAAATTTTTTTTCCTTTACTGATAGGTGAAGTCCCACAGTCTGGGAACCCTGATTTAAATCACCTCATCTTTGGAACCTCATTTATTCCTTTGTGACATGGGCATAGACTCACGTAGGGTCCCAGCAGCATTGCTGTTCGGTTTTCATAGGCTGACGTTCTTTCTAGACAGAAGTGCCATGTATTTTGCCTGATATAAATGCCCTGAACACTGAGCGGACAGCAATGTCAGTGTTGGTACAATGAGTCATTGCATAGAGAGATGACGGAACAGAGGGAAACAAGTCAACTCCTCCTGCCCTGTTTTCCTGTTCTTTTTTTTCTTTTCTTTCCTTTTCTTTTCTTTTTTCTTTTTTTTTCTTTTTCTTTTTCTTTTTCTTTCTTTCTTTCTTTTTTTTTTTTTAGAGAGAGAGAGAGAGGGACAGAGAGAGAGAGAGCTAGTGCTGGGAAGGGACAGAGGGAGAGAATTCCAAGCAGGCTCCACTCCCAGCATGGAGACCAACCAGGGGCTCGATCTCACAACCACGAGATCATGTCCTGAGCCAAAATCAAGAGTTGAACACTTAACCGACTGAGTCACCCAGGCACCCCTATTTTTTTTCTTGATTAGCATTTCCTTCTCAGCTTTCAGTAGCACATATGCATGGCAGACAGTCATGAAAGATGCTCTTTCAGTATCAGTATACAAAGTTTCTGTCAGGGTAGGCAGAGGAAGACTGGTGTACCCAGGGAAGCCAACATGGGTCCTTCTGTGGAACAAGGTAGGGCAGGGTGGGGGTGGGGTAGATGTGCCAGTTGGAGAAGAGTCCCAAGAAGAGGGGAAAGGAGTGGTCCTGTCTGTCCCAAGGTCAGGGACAGTGAACTTAGGACATGTTTATGGGGGCAGTGTTTTCTACCAGGTGTGAGGAACCGGGTGGTGACACTGAGATCACATCCCATACCAGATAAATCATGAATGTCGAGTGATGCTAAAAGCCTTCCAGCTGATTCTCATCTATGGCCAAGAGAACCAATTCTAAGTTCTAAGGTGGGGGGGGGGGGCCTCTGAAAAGAATAACTAGGTTATAGCTCATATGTGCTGATTTCTATAAAATATGGCACATTTTCCCATTCAATTTTCAAAGAATCATTGTAGTCAGAGGGATTTTGATTAGTGCTCACTCTAGGACACCCACAGGCTGTACTTGATCTCCATCTTGTGTCTTAATATCCTTCTAGGGAATTGGTAACATACTGAGGGTAGGGCTTCAGCTTCTGAAGAAACTCTTGCCTTGTGCAAGGATGTCAGCGCAGCAGTGTTTCTAGTGGTGGGGAGGTGGAAACGACTCGGTGTTCATCATTAGGGCCACAGACACATCAGTGATGCTATGAGATGGGATAACATACAGCAGTTATGTACAGCAGATGGAATAACGTACAGCAGTGAACAAGTTGGGTCAGGAAGTATCATCGCAGTACATGCAATGCATGACATTGAGTGAAAAAAAAGAGCGAGTTACAGAACAACACATAGAGAATGAAGCAGTTTCTAAAGATATTTAAAACACAATGCAACCAGTTGCTATTACAGGTATCTTACTGTTTTTGGATATCTATACGGGTGGTACAAGTGAAAGCTACGAGACTATAAGGACACACACTAGATCCACCATGGTGAACTTTGGGGAAGGGAAGTCACTTCAGTGCCTTTACAGAAAAATACCTGAGGCAAATAGGAAAATGATTACATACATTTCAGGTTGTGGATCCATAGGTATTTACACATTCTTTGTTTTTTATTGAAGTTTACTTATTTTTTGGAAATTTGGGAATGTGATGACTAGAAAAAAGATCGGCCTCTGGAATAATATCCTCTTGGCTTCAAATCTTGGCTCTTCCACTTGCTGTATGTGTGGCCCTTCGCTATTTCACCTTCTGAGGCCTTCGTTTCCTCATCTGTAAAATGGGGACAGCACTTCCCACAGTGCCTGATGTGTGGTTAGCACACCGTATAGGTTAGTTATTATTATTAAGGTACTCTAATTAAGATGCTACAGATTGACTGCTCCTATTTATCCTTTGAAACCCAGCTCAGGTGTTATCCCCACCTTTCCTAACCATCCCGGTTAGGTGGCTCCTATACTCCATTCTACCCCGCATGGCATCCTACACACTGTCATCTTCTAATGACGATGATGCATATTTATGAAACATCGACTATGTGCCAGGCGCTCTTCCAAGCAGCTTGCATGCTTGCATATTATCTCATTTCATCTCGCAACATATCATCATTGTTCCCACTTTACAGTCTAGTTTAGAACCACTTGTTAGTGTCTCCCCTAATAGGCAGTGAGTTTCTAGAGGCGTGGGATTGTGATTGATTAAGCTTTGCACCCTCCGTGTTTGGCGCAGTGCTTGAGGAAAAGATGTCATTCAAGAAATTGCTGAGTGAATAATGAATGAATGCCTAAAGCAGACAAAGCAAATCCAGCCCCTTAGTCACTACCTGGCTAGAATGTGAGATGGTTCGACTGCCTTTGTGGGCTTCTTGGCTCTACTTGGTTGCCCTGAGCGCCTTATTTCTGGGGGATCACTACAGGGAAGTGGGTGAGTGTCTCCTCTTAGGGACAAAGCTTCCTGACTATTATATAGTTAAAAAGGTGTGCTGTGTACTCCTTCCCAAAGCTCTTTGGCTAGTTTGCTCTTGTGATTTTCATCTCCGCTCTAGGGCTCCTTCCTCAGGATGGTGTCTCTGAGCCCCCGAGCGGAAGCAGGCCCCTGTCACATACCTTTACACAGTTCTGTGTATTTAATGGCTTGTGTTAACAACTGTAGTTAGACAGCTGTCTGTGGGTCACTGCTTACTGTCTCTCTCCCTCTTGAGCCACATGTGCCATGAGGAAAGGCGCTGTTCCCTGCTGTATCCCCAGGACCGGCACATTGCAGGTGCTCAACACGCACTTGACAAATGAATGGAAGTCAGGAGAGGCTGAGAGTGGGAAGGAGTGGGCTATTGAAGTTCAAGTCAATATTCAAATTCACAGCTGCTGCTGATAAAGACTGTGGCGAAAGATCTGAGGCCACTACCCTGGGGACCTGTGGGCCTCTCTGTACGTAGGAGCTTGGCACGGCTGATACCTGATTCTTTCAGAAGGAATCTCGATCACTGGTCAGAACTCTCTTTGGCAGGCATCACTCCAGAGACTCTTCTCTATTAGAGTGGTTTGCAACTTGCACTCCGGTGAGTCAGGACCACCTGGGGGCATTTAAAATGCACAAATGGCCCGTTCTGGTGCCCGTACACCTGAATACACACCCACGCATACCCTGAATCAGCATTTCTGGGGCGGAGCAAGGAGAGCCTGTGTATGATACAGCACATCCTGGGGTGATAACCACTGCTGACTTCTTTCAGGCCACTCCTTAGTCAGTTTCCAGGGCTCTTAATTTATACTCTGGGAGTTCCCGACACACCTACCTTTCGGCTGGAGAAAACTGGGTTAGGTTTTGAAAGGCAAAGAAGTGGATTTTTTCCTACAGCAAAGAAACATGGACTTCTTCTCCCTTTTGTTCTCATCCATCCCCATTCTCTCTTGTCATCTTTGTTGAGTCATTGTTACCTAAATTTTAAGGCACAGATGCCTGAAACAGGAGGGGTGAACTCAGGCTCAGTCCTGTCCCAAGGCTCCTGGGTGGCTTGTGACCTCACAGATCTGGGCGTGCAAATGCCCAGGCCTGTTTGGAACCTCTGTTGTGGGTTGGGGGTGGGGATTGGGACCTTCACAAGGCGCTCTTGCTAAAATTTACTCTTTTAATGGCCACGTTTCCTTCTGCTCCCCTTTTTCAGCTTACAAAAAGGATTCTGTCAAAACAACATGAGGCGTCACAGATGTAAACTTTCAAGTCTCACTGAGCATGCAAACCATTCCTTGGCTGTGAAGAGGTCTGCACATGAAACTTTTGTCCCCACACTCCCTAAGTATTAGCTCTGCCTTTCCCCCTTGGCACTGGCAGGAGAGGGTGTGGTGTGCTGAGGGTCTCCTGCCCCTCCTCCCTGAGCGGAGCCCCTCAAACACCTTCATGCGGTGCCCAGGGTGCTCCGGGCTCACCCCCACACCGCTCAGTTTCACCACTGAGGACACTGTGGGCAGGGGCTCCGGCCCAGCACTTCCACTTACGAGAATACGTGGGTGGTGGCAGTGGAGTGGGTGCGTGGGGGGAGTCTGAGAGGGTAAGTGACTTACAGGCAGGGAGCAGACAGGAGCCCTGAAACCTAGCATCCTGGGCCCTTTCCATCCCCCACCCCCTTCCCACTGGCCTCAGTGTTTGCAGCCCCTGAAATGGGTGCAGGGTGGCACCTACCATGTAGCTGACTTGGCTCCGTGGGACTCTCAGGCCCTTCCTTTGGCCTCTTATCACTCTTTTTTTTTTTAAGTTTATTTATTTATTTTTGAGAGAGAGAGAGAAAAAGAGAGTGAGCGGGAGAGGGGCAGAGAGATGGGGGGTGGGGACAGAGGATCCAAACCAGACTCTGAGCTGACAGCAGAGAGCCCACAGGGCTCCTGCCCCTCCAGTGTGAGACACAGGGCTCACACTCACGAACCATGAGTTCATGACCTGAACCAAAGTCAGACACTCAACCTACTGAGCCACCCAGGCTCTTTGGCCTCCTATCACTCTTGATAAATGTTCCTTTCCTGCCTTAGAGGAGGGAGCCTCTACCTGAGCCAAGTTAAACTCGAGTAGAGGTGCTTGGAATAAGAATATGGTCTGAGATTTTTGTTAAGTTCTGTAAGGGAGAAATAGAGTGGCCTCTCTCTTAGCCTGTTAGCTCCATTTTTTTAAAGTTTATTTATTTATTTTGAGAGGGAGAGAGAGAGTGGGGGAAGGAAGGGGGAGAGAGAGAGGGAGAGAGAGAATCCCAAGCAGGCTACGTGCTGTCAGCGCAGATGCGGGGCTTGATCCCACAAACTGTGAGATCATGACCTGAGCCAAAATCAAGAGTCTGACGTTTAACCGACTGAGCCACCCAGATGCCCCATAGTCCCATTTTTTTTTCCACTTCATGTTACAAAAATTGCCATTTATTCACTGCTTCATGCAACACATATTTCTGGAGGGCTTCCTGGGTGCCAGGTTCTGGTGTAGGGCTGGGGTGCAGCTGTGGAAAGCTCAGAGGGTTGAAGCAACAGAGGTCCAGGTAGGGGAAGGGTCCCCGGAGAGGGATTCGGGCATGTTGCTCTTTAGACGGGAGGTTCACCAAAGGCCCCCAATGGCCCAAATGTACAGAGAACAGCAGGCCCCAAAGCTGGGGTGGGAGCAGGCGTGGAGTCAGGGGGAGCCTTCACGAGGGTGGAGTGAGGCAAGGGGCAGAGCAAGGACAAAGACTGGGGGCAGACTTAGGATTGTGTTCTGAGTGGGATGGAGAGCCCCCTTGGGATGTGGAGTTCTTATTTAGGTTCTTACAGGCCCATGCTGGGGGAGGGCAGCTTGGATTAGGGTGGGAGTGCAGGAGCCGGGGAGGAGTGTTCAGACTTGGGATGTGTTCAGAAGGTAGAGAAAAGAGCATTTGCTGATGTGTTGACCATAGGGCAGAGAAGGAATGAATTGTTCAGATGAGTACCAGCCAGGTCTAGGGTGGGGACGTCTGGGAAGGTTCCAAGGCCATGGACACATGAGGAGGTTCAAATCTTGGGGCTCCTGGTGAGAAGTGGGCCATTGGGAGTAAGTCTCTTCTCTGCAGTGACTGTTATGGCTTCCAGGATGGTCTCTACTCTGATACCGAGTTATTTTTCTAAAGGAGGTTTAGCTATTCTTTTCTCCCTACACCAGTGGTATAGCCCATTACCTTTAGACCAACGTCCAAGCCCGCCTAATGGCATTCAAGGCCTCAACTCACTTTACAGGCCCATCTCCAGCCATTGCCTTTCCTGCTTTAACCTAGGTTCCAGACACATCACACTGCCTATCCCTCCCACCACTGCATTGCCCTGAGATACTGCTAATCTCACACCCCCTGCCTCCATATATGCTTCTCACACGTCTCTACCTTTCACAAGCCTTTATTAAAGGACTGAAAATTCTGCCTTTTCTGGGCTCATCACCTGTATTCTTCACAAGGAAATCATTTCTCCCACAAAATTTGATTTGTATATTTAGTCTAGTCCGCATTTAGTTTTTCTCTGTATTATGGTTATATATCATTAAATGTGTATCTTATATATTGATACTATATTTTGTATATATTCTATGTTTTGTGTTATACTCATATGATGCATTATAATATTGCTTTTTGTTAACTCATTACTAGATTACACACTTTTCAAAGGTAAAGCTGGGTCTTACTCTGTATCCTAGTCTAACCCAGATTTTTAGACCCTCAGTAAATTATCTAAATCATACTGATGAGTAATATGAGAAAAGGACTATGAACAATTCTGAAGCATCCAGTGCCCTCTGATCTTAGCTATTACTGGTTTAAGGTGACAGTAAAGTAGTTATAAGCATCTGGAAATAGGGGAACTTTCTGTTTCAGTCACAACTAGCACTCTCCAAATAATCCAGTGGTCTACCATATCTCCTAGCCTCCTCTGCAGTCGGATGAAACATGGGACATCGGATATCACTTTCACAGAGGCTCTTAAGAGCCAGTGCTCCCCTCCATCTTGGTCTCCTTTGCTGCACTGATCCTGTAGTCTGCATTGATGTGTAAATGACAGAATAAAGACCTGGATCCAATCTCACCAGATGGGAGGAGGGCCCTGCCATCTCATAATAGACTTTGCAAAAGTATGAAATAAATTGTATTGCTGAGCTACTGAGATTTTGATTTCCCTGTTACCTCAGCATAGCTTGTCCCATCCTGACTACTATATCTTCTCCAAGTGAAGCCTGTAAAATCTGCATATAATGGATGTGATTAGCCATCTGAGAGAGCAAAGTCAGGAACGGTCTATCTGCAGAATTTGCAGGCATCAGATATCACATTCAAGGTGATTCAGAGAATGAGCTCATGAGGCAGAAATAGAATATGATTATAAACAAACAAACAAACAGCAGAAATCTAATCCACAGTGATGCACTGTGTTTCAGAAAGGGGATATAAAAAGAGAGATGAACAGCCAGAAGTTGGTCGTGTCCTTGAGAGAGGGTGTCCTGGCTGAATGGAGGAGTAGCATCTGGGTGTTTTGGAAGATGTAATTATACTGTGGAGATGGGCCCACCAGGCTGTTTGGGCCAGATGCCTTTACAGCTTCCAGTTATATAACTTCCTGTTCCTGCTGGGAAGTCATACTTGCAGTATAACCTTCTGACAATACTAAACTTGCCAATAGATCATTCACAAGGAGAGAAAGCCATCATGTGCTATCATACGCATTAGCTTGCATACTAGAAGATCATTCTTATTGCAAATTAATTCTCTAGTCATCTGGTTATTTGAACCAGACTCGGTAAGGCAGTAAGTTCACCCATTAGAGATGGATCCGTTCCCAGTGTGCTGTTGAAATCAGACTCACTCCTGGAGCCCACTGGCAGGCCACCTTGTGAGGTTTTTGGCAGCCAGCCAGCCAGATCACAGGCTGTCCCAGGCCCTGTCACTCAGCATTGCTGTGGAACGTTGTGTGTTGTACAGCAAGTGCCCTTAACATGCGACTTTCAGATGCTCCCAGGAATAGAATCGATTGGGAAACTCAGGTAGCTTTGTATATATGATCTAACTAGTCTTTACATTAAGATTGAAGGCCCCACAACATACCATTAGAGAATCTTCTCCTTAAAAATAAGTTTGATGGTTTAAGTGAGAAACTTACAGACCCAACCATAAATGGAATGCACTTTTATTTATTTATTTGAATTTTACAGAGTTATAGTATGCTTGTATCCTATCCTATCCTATCCTATCCTATAACTCTCCCATTTTCCCCAGAAATGTCAAAGAAAATTAAAATTTTGGGTCATCAATACCATGTTTATCTGCAGCTGTGTGTTTGAAAGCTACCAGCAAATCCATACCCTCATAAAGTCATTTCTCAAGTATGGCTCACATGAGAATCACATTCTGGAGATGTTCTGTTCTTTTTGTTCTCCTTTCTAGTTCCAGATTTGAAATATTGGTTAGGTCCTCATATCCCAAACACGAAGCCTCAGGCTAACAATTAGAATAAGAAAAATATTTATTAATTTTTATGGCAAAACAATAAATATTCATATAAATAAGAATTTCTAAATGTGGAGAAATCTAAAAAATAGAAAGTAGGAATCTTCCTAGTTTTATCCCCTAGGAAAAAATCCACTGTGTATAGTTTGGTGAATATCATTCCAGGTCTTCTCCCTACACAATATACAACCATATGTCTTCTTATTTACAAAAATGGGGTAATTTTATGCATGCTGACTTACAATATGCTTTTTTCTCTTGGCGACATATCTTGGGCATCTTTTTCATATCAGTGGACATTTGTCTTTCTTAATGGCCAAAGAATAATCCCTTTTATGTATGTACTAAAATTTATTCCCACTGGTAGATGAGGGGGTTGTTCTTAGGCTTTTATGTTTATAAACAGCCCTTGTATGAATGTCCTTGTGTAGCTGTATCTTTGGGTACTATATGGTATGACTACAGTTAAATTTCTAGGTAAGAAAATATTAGGTCAAAAGATTTCCATATTTTAAATTCTAATAGCTTTTACCGAAAGGTTTATACTAATTTACATACTTACCACCACCACGCTAAGCCAGCACCTTGGTTGGATTTCCATTTTGATAGTTTTAAGTAATAGAATCCTAGGGCTAGAATCTTCTGTGAAAGGTAGAGGTACCATTTTTGACCTTTTAAAGTATAAAGATTACCCCATAGAATGCCATTTTGAGTGTGGTTTCGTAAGCGATAAATGGTCACCATGACTCATGAATGAAAGCAGAAGCGTAGCTCGTTCTCACATTCTTTGTACAGTCCCCATCTCTTGTCCCCCCCCCCCCCACTATGACAACCGTACATGTATGAGGGGATACTGGAATAGGGAGGGCTTTGTTTTAAATTAGCCTTTTGCATATAAGTCAGTTGGTTGAAATGGAAAGGTCCTTAACGCCCACACTCGCTGGTGATATACCCTTGGGTACACCACTAATTCTTTCTGACCTGGTTTCCTCATCAGATGGCATCCTATGAGAATTAACTGAGAAAGTAGACACAGGTCCCTAGCACAATGCCTGACAGGCAGCATTTGCATGTTTTCGCCATCAGCTGAGCATTGTGCCTCTGTGGAGAATAGAACTTCTGTTCCAGGACGGAACTTTACCATGACAAGAGACTCTGGTTTTAAGCTATTTCCTAGAAAAGGGTAGGTATCAGTTGTTGGGATACTCTATTCCTCTTGATTTGTTTGCAATATATTGGATATTAAATTATGTTGTTGAACAGTGTGCTCTTCTGTTTTGGAGCAACTTTCTCTAAATGTGTTAACCATACCCATTTTGTTTTTCCAAATGCTTTGTGAAATAAGTCACATTACTGTTTGGCCACATTACAGAGATATAGTTAATTATGTTTAACTTTGCCTATTGTTTCCAAAGATGGTTCTGTTGACAGTAGTTTTAGTGAGAGTGACTTGAGCTGAATGAGACCAGTATTGGGTCTGTTAGACTTTTCACTCTGTGCACACGTGACCTTGTTCTTTGGGTGAACTGCTATTTCTGAGATTTGAAGAATTCGTTACCAGTGGCAACTTCCTTATTTTGATAGCTGCCTGGGGGTCTGACCAGGCTCTTGCTATGCTTCTGGCCATTCGACCTACTCCAGGATGTTCTGAGCCATGTTGCAGCCCATCCAGATGATCTACCAGAGTCCTAGTGGACATGTAGAAGCTGCTACAGAGAAAGACTGGAGGCCTATGTGTCATGGTGCTCAGAATTCTCATTAAGCGAACTATATGGAGATAAAGGCTTTGGGTTTTTCACAGGCCATTTCTTGATAAATGTCTAGAGCTCAGAAAGCTGGTGGGAAGACAACCCCTGGGCGGAAGGTAGGCAACACCATCTAATACGTTATACTTTGCTTGCATTTAACCACCCTCAAAGGTGGGGGGGTGGTAATTAAGAGTAGCCTTAACCTTCAGATGAAGAAATGGGAATTCACAGACTTAATGACTACATTTAATGACATTTGTAGAGCTTGAACCCAAGACTTGTGGTTCGGTGCTCTCTCCCCTGGTAAAAACTAAAAGACTGGCACTGGGCTGCAGAATCAGGAGGTCCAGACTTGGCATCCACAGCAGAGTGTCAGGGCCCAGCCACGTGAAACTCAGGACAAACATGATCTAGTGGGAAGCAATTGAAACTGAGTTGAAAACCTAGTGCTATGGGATGCGTTGCTAAAGTCAGATATGGAATGACCAAGGAAATCCAGGTGTTCAGGGTACCTTGATACTCTGGGATACCAGTTGCTTCACCCCTTCCAAGACCCAGCTGAAAGGGGCTGGGGCTGTTAACGTACTGTAATTCTTCAGCGTTCATTAGGTACTAGGTATGGCACAAGCTCAGGGGAAATGAAGCCTCTGGGGGTCACAGGGCCTACAGGCAACAGAGACTGTATGTAGGGTTCACAACTCAGCCCACAGAGCTGCCCTACTCACTATGCTCATTCTGCCTTCCCTGCTTCACCCCTGCACTGCCAACTGAGTGCAATGAGCAATGCCAATGACGCCAGACTGTGTCAGGCTCCATGAAAGTGTTCTGAGCCCACTTGACAAGATTCTCTTTTTTCATGTTGGACTCAATCATCTCACCATTGAAATGTGTGCTGTTCAAGTGGCAGACTTCTGTTCTGATGAGACTCTGAGCTAGGTTTAGACTGCGGTATGACTTCAGTCCCCTTCAGATTTAATACCCACTTACAGCCCTCTTTATTCTGCAAAATATTTTGTAGATAATAACACCTTTTCTCCGTTCCATTCTCTAAGAGTCCAGGCGCACTATGCCTCTCCATATAAGTCCATGATCTTAGATCATGCTCATGTCCAGTTGATTGGAAGTGTCCATATCCTCCTCCCTTCCCCACCTCCTGTCCCAGCCCTCCAGCATCAGATTAATATCTAACAACTTTCTAGGAGGCTGATAACAAGATATCTCCATAAAGAGCAAAGGTCTTTTTTTGCTGTGGTTTGTTTTTTAAAGCTGAGTTTATTTTCATTGGGGTAGAGAATAACCACCGAAGGCACAAGTGTGGCTGCTCAAATTCTTTCTCTTGAAATGAATGTTTTAATTGCTCTAAATTAGAACATACTAGGGTGATGGAGTGGGAAAGGCCATGCAGAGTCTGCTGTTTAAGTAAAATGTCCAGTTCATGCAGTGATTTAGAGAAAAGCAAAGGGGTGTGTTGAAAGGCAGGAAGAGTCTCTTTGCATGTGATGCTGTGCTATTACCAGTCTTGTTTACCTACTGGTCCTTGTTTGATTTTTATAGGAATTAAAGGTAGATAATTTATACTGGAACACATAGAAATTAATATTCAGTGGGGTACTTTTAAAACCACTTTTCCCTTTGGAACTGTTGATGCTTTGGGGTAAGTAAAGCAAATGTATTTCTTTTGTTATATAAAACTTCAAAGAATTGAAATCTAGAAGAGGAAATAAGGTCAATAAAGTCTTAGCTTATCAAGCCTCTAGATCCAATAACCAATTTATAGAAAAACAAGAAACAATGTAACATGTTAAAAGACACCATGGGATGCAATTAGTAAAACTCAGATATAGGAAACTAAAGAACAAATAATCTAACTGCTTCTTCTTTTCCAGCTCCTTCTCTTCCTCCTCTTCCTCCCCCTCCTCTTCCCTCCTCTTCCCAGTTTTCCTCCTTCTTCTTCTTTGCCAACAACAAAAACAACAACAGGTGGGAAACATGAATGGGGCAACTTATAATTTAAAAGAGAAGTAAGATATATAGCAACTAATAGTAAAACTTACTTGGATTCCAGTTCAAATAATAAACTACATAAAAGATTTATATCTTGGAGTAACTTTAGGACAGCCCACCAGCAATAAGCACCACTGACCTTAGATTGTGGGCTATAATATCCCTCTTCACTTAAAGGAACCAGGGTTACTTGGAGAACTGGCCAATTTCGTGCATGATAAACACTATGAGTTTTAAAAATCTTGCTGTGGGGCACCTGGGTGGCTCCGTTGGCTAAGCGGCCGACTTCAGCTCAGGTCATGATCTCACAGTTCATGGGTTCGAGCCCTGCATCAGGCTCTGTGCCGACAGCTCAGAGACTGGAGCCTGCTTTGGATTCTGTGTCTCCCTCTCTTTCTGACCCTCCGCTGCTCACACTCTGTGTGTGTGTGTCTCTCTCTCTCAAAAATAAATAAACATTAAAAAAAATTTTTTTTAAATCTTGTCATATTGGATAGCAAGGAAGGTATTGAAGACTACTAGCACCACAGTGAAAGAACTTAAGCACTAACTTGGCCATAGATAACTATAGCATTGGATAGAAATAGTCCAAATATGTTTAAATTCATGAGTTTATAATGATACTTTAAAAAGTAAAAGCTGTGGGTGCCGGGGTGGCTCAGTCAGTTAAGCATGTGACTCTTGATTTTGCCTCAGGTCATAATCTCACGGCTCATGATATTGAGCCCAAAGTTGGGTTCTGTGCTGACAGGGTGAAGTTGGCTTGGGATTCTCGCTCTCCCTCTCTCTCTCTGCCCCTTTCCCCGCCTCGCATGCATACCTCTCTCTCTCTGTGTCTCTCTCTCTATATATAAACATTTAAAAAAAATTTAAAGATAAAAACCAATTAGTCATCATCAGAGGATGCCAAAGTTGGTTAACTCATTATCTGAAACCTGGCAAAAAGAGAAAGAATCAAACATCTATTCATTCTTTCTAATATGAGTGGTGCCATGTAATAGCCAAATGGAAGAGGGAGAAGTTTCTAGCTGCAGAAGTATTTCAGGTAATAATTGAAAGAGGAATATTAATATTTTATACACACCAATGAAATGACGGATCTAGGCATTGAACATGAATTGTAATATTACAGTAGAGACAACCAGATATTGTATACTCCTCAGTGGAAGAACATAGCACCCGATAATATAGTCTTCACAAAAAATACCTGAATATGATTAAGCCTCTAGATGCAACTACCAATTTATAGGAAATACAGAGGACAAGGAAACATGTTAAACTATACCACAGGGCTACAATCACCAAAATCCAGGTTGTGAGAATTTTATAGGCCAAACAATCCATTTTCTTCAAAAGATATATTGCAAGGGAAAAAAAAGGGATGGATAAAGAACCTGTAAGATCCAAGGAGATGTAAAGGATATCAATTAATTATAATGCATGGATCTTCTTTCGATACTATTTTTTAAATACCCAATTTTTTTAAAACTATAAAAATGTTCAATGACATTTATGAGATGAGGAAATTTGAACACTGTCTCAGGAATTATTATTTTGTCACATGTCATACTGGTATTGTGGTTATGTTAGAATCTTTATCTTTAAAAGTATGTACTGAAATATTTACAGAATAATATGGGTCTGAGATTTGCTGCAAAAGCATAGGGTTAGGGGGAGTGGTCTGTCTGGAGGGAGATGAGGCCAGACTAACCATGAGTTGATGGTTGATGGGGGGCCAGGTGATACACATAGAGAAGATGTTTTGTCTACGTTGGTGTAGGTTCAAAATTTCTACATCATAAGAAGTTTTAAAAAAGGGAAATGTGAACATTGGTCAACGTTTAATTATGTTGAGGAATTAATGTTATTTTTTAGAAGTATGTTAGGGGTGATTTAGATTTACATATCTTAAAAAGATAAAATGGTTTCTGGGATTTACTTTAAAACAATTGGTTTTGTGGGAGTAAAAATGAAATAAAAGCAGTTGTTATTGTAGAAGTTTGAAACTTTCCTAAATTGAAGGTAACATACAAAAGATAGGCTAGGCTGTAATTAAAAAAAAAGGGGGGATTGTATCATAGGACAATTAGTGTAAAAATGCCTTGTGTCCATGGCTAAATTGAATGAAAGCCATATGTTCATGTTTATTATTGATATTTCTCATGCTGAGGTGTTGGGTCACCAAAAACAAAATCTGAGCACAAATCCACTTATTGAATAGAATATAAATCTGATGATATTAAAGAAGCTTTCTTTGTAGCAATCCTATAATAAAATAGGACAATTAGTGTAAAAATGCCTTGTGTCCATGGCTAAATTGAATGAAAGCCATATGTTCATGTTTATTATTGATATTTCTCATGCTGAGGTGTTGGGTCACCAAAAACAAAATCTGAGCACAAATCCACTTATTGAATAGAATATAAATCTGATGACATTAAAGAAGCTTTCTTTGTAGCAATCCTATAATAAAATAAAGAATTTTGCAGCCCTGTTCTCAACCCCTATATCATCTGAAGGTCAGTAATGCTATTGTATATGAGTAGCCAAAGAAAAATTGTCTCGTGTTGTTTATATAAACTGAATGCTAAATTAGGTTCCAAAGTTAAACTAGAAGTGTATCGGTTAGACCTTGAAATTCATATGTGAAAAATAGGTAAATTTACATATTACATAAAAGAGAAAAGATAAGCATACATTTAGTTAAACTTTAAAATGGACTGGAATGGGATAAGAAGGCTGTTTTAATCAAAATGATAAAGTGAGCTACAAAAGAAAAAAGTGACTTGATTATATAAGGTCTTAGATTCTGGACACTGAAAAGTAGATAGGGTAGTGGGAAGGAGAATTTGGCAAAGTCAGAGTCACAACCTTTGGAATTCAAATGTCTCCAAAGGAAAGGTTGCTGTGGATTGCTCACTCAATCTCCATTCCAGTCTCTCAGTTAATTTAGACGTTGAAAATCTAAAACTAATACATGCCAGATTCCTTTGAAGCTAGGATTCTGTTTATTTTATTTTTATTTATTTTTTATTCTTTAAATATAATTTTTTGTCAAATTGGTTTCCATACAACACCCTGTGCTCATCCCAACAAGTGCCCTCCTCAATGCCCATCACCCACTTTCCCCTCTCCTCTACCCCCCATCAACCTATAGCTAGGATTCTGAATGTGAATTGGGTTCTGCTAATTTTTTTAAAATTAATTTTTTAATTTTTTAATCTTTATTTATTTATTTTGAGAGAGTGCATGAGAGAGTGTGAGCAGGGGAGGGGCGAGAGAGAGGGAAAGAGTATCCCAAGCAGGCTCCACACTGCCAGCACAGAGCCTGACGCTGGGCTTGAACCCACGAACCATTAGATCATGACCTAAGCTGAAACCAAGAGTTGGAGGCTTAACCAACTGAGCCACCCAGGTGCCTGGCTTCCGCTAATTATACAAAGGAAGGTGGAAGTGAGGCGGAGGCCATCTTACTTTCTGGTTTGCTTTTGCTTTTTTGGTGAGGGCACCCTGCAGCAGCACTGCTGTGTGCTGTCTTCAGCCCCCTGGGTATCAAGAAGCAGCTGTAGAGGCAGAGTTGCCGTGGTGGCTTCTGACCCTAGCCTTCTGGTCTCTGGAATACAGCTATGGGAGTAGGTCTGGAACCTGTAACTTCAGTAGGAGCCTCAGGGTAGCAAGCAGCTGGGGTGGTGGATCAGTTGTCATTGTTCTGGGAGCCATTGCTCTCAGCCCTTCCAGAGACTTTGTGAGTACCCAGTTCCCTATATTAAATCTCCTTCTGTTTGATATGCCTGAAATGACATTTCCTGCATTGTATCTGATGGAAACAAGTGGTGTTTAAGTTTTTGGGCCTTCACAAGTGAATGTTAGGCCTGCTGGAATTTACCTTTCCTCCACCCCACCCTCTACTTCCATGACCAATGCCTCCTACATCCCTCCTTGTCATCCCCATGCCTCATTCTCTTGGTTCTCTCACTCTTTCTTGCCAGTGGTCCCTCCATTCCCAGGTGGCAGGAGTCAGGACGGGACCCAGCCTTCAGGGTAGCCAACTGCAGAGGAGATGCCAGATTGCCCTGCACTCAGCCACCTCCAGGTTCAGTTCCAGACTCAGCCATCTTGGAACTGTGCCAGCATCCCCTCCCCCACACCTACCGTCACAATAATTCTGACACGTAGAGTTGTTATCCCTATTCAAAGACAAGGTGCCCCAAGCTCAGAAACATTGAATAACTTGTCCCATGTCGGTGCTTAAGTGTAAGATTTGGGCTCAGATCCCAGTTTGCTCTAACTACTGAGTGAACTTTTGAAAACACATTAATGTAGGTATATAATCAGCATCAGAGTGCAGTTCTACAGTCCTGCTGAGGACCGAGTGTGTATGACACAAGAAACAATGATTTCCTTTCGTCTGTGCTGGGATAAGAACCTTCCTGCCCTTCTGTTGCTTAGTGGGAGACAGCCAAGGAAGAGGGCATCGGAAAAACCCCCACAAAGAACGAGTGAACAAAAGAGACACAGGCAGTGGAGGCCATCGGGTGGTGCTGCTGCCCTGGGGGGCAGCAGCTCAGTGGCCGGTGATGGTGGTTCTGGTGAGGTTAGCCGAGGTGGTTCGCCGGTTGCCAGTGCCCAGAAGTAGGGGAGCAGATTGCAAACCGCTCTAAGAACACTGGCGTTTCTTCTCCCTCGCCGGTCATTCTGCTTAATTCTTTCATTCTGCAACGAACCTCACCCTTCTGTGAAGGAGCGTGCCTCCTTCTGGCCCAGCAGACCCTGGAGACCTCCGCCAGGCTACCAGTAACCCACCCTCCAACTGCACACTCAGATCTCCTGCCTTATGCTCTGTAAATGTGCTGGCTCCGGACAACCAACAGGTGTCTTCACGGATGGTGGTCCACCCAGTATGGGTATGAGCCTGGGAACCAAAATACAGGAGGATGCCAGTTCTGCAACTTTCTGTCTGTGTGATTTTGGTCAAGTTCCTTAATCTCATTGAGCCTCCATTTCCTCATCTCTAAAATGGGGGGGGGGGTGGAGATAATACTAACTTCATAAGGTTAGACAGTGAAGAATTAAGTTAGTTCATTACCCAAAACATGGCATGTGCTTAATACACGGTATCTGTTATATTAGCTACAAACACTTAAAACAGGTTCAGTGCATCACCCCACTCGGGGAAGCTGATGAGAAAACAGGCGAGTATTAAAGTGTGTCTTTTAATTGACTAGAATAGATGTTCCATTAAGAAGCTCCTTTCCAAACTTATGAAAAACACTCCAGTTTCTTACAAATGAAATGTTGTTTTTTGATTTGGTAAGGGCATCGTGTACTCTGAGCCACTTACCGTCTGGTGGTAAAAACAAAACACAACAACAACAAACAATTGGTATTTGGCCTCAGTGACTCTGATCTGAGGTATCTGCCTACAGCCTGATCAAATTCTGCATGCACACTTCAAATAATCCATAGATTATGTCCTCTTAAGAGGAGCCCATCAGCCTAATGAGTCATCTTAAAATAATTCCTGATTGTAGATTTGTTGAGTGTTAAATGCTCGTAAACATTATTCTGAACAATGTGGTGCCATTAGCCTTAGAGATGTTACAGAAATTTTGTCGTCTTTCTCCTTTTCATAAATATTTGTGTTTATTTAAAAATAACTTACACAGTTGAGAGCTCGTACAGTGTATATTTTTTAAAGGGAAAAAGGGAATAATCGATTGTGTGTGTACTTCCCCATTTCTATTCATAGACCATGTCACAAAATATCTGGATCTGAAACTCTACGAGATTGATAATATGCACAAATCTATGCTATCGGAAGTAGAAATGAATGTATTTAAGTGGGATGTTGTATATAGAGTGCTTGCACAATGCTTAACTCATAGTTAACAGTCGATAAATATTAGTGCCTTTTGAATATTTACTAGTACCTTAGTTTAATGATCCTTAATGATACTATGTTCAGAAATTGTGTTTTCTTCATTTTGCAAGGGATTCTTATGCCTTTCTTTTTGCAGTCTATTGGATATTGAGATCATATCATGATATGACTTAAGATATAACTTAATGGGGGTAGGATTACGTGAAATTGAGAACACTGGGTTGAAATGGAAAGTTCCTAGTACTCTAAGGAAAGGAAGTATTACCCTCTATAGATTTTCAAGTCATGTTTCAAAACTGTTTGCTTTGAGGTTAAGAGTCGAATCATCCCTTTGCTATTCACTTAGTTAATTAATTCGTTAAACTTCTAAATGGTGTCCAGATAAGCATTATTTGTCTCCAATCCCCATCTGTAAAGTGATGGCCATGGCTACCCTCCAGGTGTGTCATGACTACAAAGGCATAAATATTTACTGGGGGCTTACTTTAGCAAGAACTATGAAGAAAGGATGAGACATCCGTAGAACTATCTAGCCGTAGAGGCCAAAGTGAAAGAAACATTGAAACTTTTTTGTTGCTGTTCCCTGAGAATTAGATACAGATACAGGGCAAGGCTCCTGCTTCTTTTGCCACTGTGTTGAGTGCACACCAGGCTCCCTGGATGGTCTTGCCTTTCCTCCTCACAGCCAGAACCTTTTGAAGCTACAGGTTGGGTTGAGACAACCTTTCTAGAAAAAAACGATGTCATTCTTTGTTATGGTACGCACACAGCTGGCTCTCTGACAAGTTTCAGGTACGCTCTCAAGGCCCATCAGTGGAAGAATGGGAAGTGAGATTGAATCACGCCCTGAGATGTTAAGCTGTGGCTCTTGAGTTGTATTTAGCGACTGGCTCCTAAAAGGCTTTCTGCCCCCTAAGCAGCAGCACACTTTGGTCACATGAGGGTTACAGCCCTCAGTGAGGAAACTTGGCTTCTGATAAGAAGCTTGAATTTTGTTGTTGTTGTTATTGTTTTTTTTTCAGGTAGTACAAGGGGGTCAGGAAGCAGGAGTGGAGGATGTCCCCTTGACCTGTGAGATAAGAAAACAAACAAACCCGTCAGAGGCAGGAATGGCATTTGTTCTGATTCCTAATTTTAGAAGCAGACTGTGAGGAGATGTGTTTGAGCATACGTGAATGATTCCAATGAAAAGTTGAGATGGAATGTTCTTGCTCTCACTCTGAATGCTGGGCTATGGAACGAAGGTGCACAGGGCGTTGCAAATAGACAATTGCTGATAGATCATAGTTTTCTACTGGAGGGTCTGAAATAGTCCAGGGACTCTCTATGAAGTAGAAAATCGACTTGGTAGGAACTGAAGGATGAAAAGTAACTTCCTGCATGGACCATCCAGGAAGCAATATGGAAAGGGAAGTAGAAACCCCCAAAGAGAGAGGGCTCTCTTGATTGAATCGTTACAGTACTCCATAATCAGGGGCTCTGAAGAGGTGTCTGAACATTCAAGGAAAACTGGAAGACAAAAGGCTGTCGAGGTGAGCGATAGCAGATACAAGGCATATATGGTAATTTCTTCCTTTCCGGGCCATGGGCGCCATCACCAATTAATCACAGTATGTTTTCCTACTGAGATCTTCAATTTTTCTATGTCGAGATCAGAAAATTGTGAAGACCACCTCATCCTGTGTGAGATCTCACTTTGTCCTCTTGGATGGAATAAATCAGAAATCACAAGACAAGAGACTAATATCAATTGAAAATTTCACTCTTCCCTCACTGTGGGAGTCATGAAGCCTCTTAAAGCAAAGGCGATCTTGGTGACCTCATTCTGGTTCAGGAACTGGTCTGATTTTTTTTTTTTTTTTTTTTTTGCATAATGATTTTTCAGAGACAGACTGACACTAACCAAACTTTAGGAAACTGATGTTGTGGTATGAAAATAAATATATTTGGCTTTTGTACCCAGTTTCTGACACAGAGCTCTTTGTTATTCATAAGGAATGCTTTTGAGCACACCTGAGTTTATACTAATGAGGTAACTCAGGGTGAGACCCCTACATAGCCTGGGATAGGGCTGGTCACCAGAAAGACTAAATGATTAGGGCATTGGGACTTCAGCCCCACCCATCAGCAACTAGGAATGGGGTGGAAGGGGGGCTGGAGATTAAAGCTCTATAAAAACCCTTGAACACTGAAATTTGATGAGCTTCTGGGCTGTGAGCACATCAAGGTGCTGAGAGGGTGGTGGGTCTAGAGAGGACACGGAAGCTCATACTCTGCCCTGCATATCTCTTCCATCTCGCTGTTTCTGAGCTGTATCCTTTCATAGTAAGTCAGTAAACATAAGTAATGTTCTGTTAGCTGTTGTAGCAAATTACTGAACCCACGAAGGGGGTCATGGGAATGGTTGGTCAGAAGTGCAGGTGACAGTCTGGACTTCCCATTGACCTCTGAAGTGGGCAGCCATCCTGTGGGACTGAGCCCTTAACCTGTGGGATTTCATGCTCCCTCTGGGTAGATAGTATCAGGATTGAGTTAAACTTGTAGAACACCCAATTGGTGTCACTGAGAATTGGAGAATTGCTTGGAGTGGGGAAAACTCCCACACATCTGGTGTCAGAAATGTTGAGTGTAGAGGAGAAAAATAGAGTTTCCATTATAGATGTGTAAACAAAAATGCCACTATCTTAATGCTCAGTGAGTACTATATTAGCATTTGTTTGGCCTGGGTCTTTTCTTCCTGTGAAGTAAAATTATAATTGGAAAGTTTCTTGAGAATTACAGAACCAGAACTAAAAGAATCCATTGCATAAAATCGGTCATTTTTTAATTGATTCAATCCTTGTGCACTGAGAACAAAGTGTCTGGTCTCATGGTGATGCCTCCATGGTGATGAAGGGAACTGTTGATGAACAAAGAAACAACAAATAAACAAGGTAATACAATGTAGTATTAGGTAGTGTGAGTAGTATAAAACAGGATATTGTGGTAGTGAATCAAACATTTAATTGATCCACACTTTCTTGTCTGACCAGCCTTTCTACAGTTGGTAAATTCATGACACCGGAAACGAGTAACTAAGCCTTGGTCCAGGACATGCCTTCCCCTGGGCAGTGCTTTCATGGGGACTGCCAAAACATGCCTCAGTGTATCCACTGCTCACAGCCCCCCTGCAGATCGATCAACACACCCTGAAGCTGGAAGTAGTATCCAATCATAGTCAAGAGCGTGAGCCCTGCAGCTGGAACAGACCTGGGTGCACACCCTGATTGGGCCATTTTTCGTCATTCAACAAAATTTCATTGAGCATATATTCTGTACCAGGCACTGTACTGGTGCTGCAGACAGGCAGTGAGCAACACGAAGTCCTTACCTTCACAAATGAATGAATAAATATGACAGCGAATGAATAAATATGAGATATGATATATATCTTTCTACATGTTCGTAGCAGCATTATTTGCAAAAACCATAAGATGAAAGCAACCCAAATGTCTACTGATGGATGAATGGATACACAAACACTGATATAAACACACGATGGAATACTATTCAGTCTTGAAAAGGAAGCAAATTCTGACATGTTACATGAATGACCCTTGAGAACATTATGCTAAGTGAGATAAGCTAGTCACAAAAAGACAAATAGTTTATGATTCCACTCATGTGAGGCACCCAGAGCACCTTACAAAAGGTACACATAAATTCTTAGGGACAGAAAGTAGAATGGTAGCTGTCAGGACTGGGGCAGGGGGAGGGATTGGGGAGTTGTTTCATGGGGACAGAGTTTCTGTTCTGGAGATGGTGTTGCTGGTGGGTGCACAACACTGTGAAGTTACTTAATGCCACTGAATTTATACAAAAATATGGCTAAGATGGTAAATTTCATATTTTGTATGTATTTACTGCCATTTAAGGTGACGTGAATCTAAAAGAGGGTGATGGTGACAGATACTATGAAGAAGAATAAAGCCAAGTACAGGGGACGGTGTGGCTTGGATGGTCACTATTTTGGGAAAGGTGATTTAGGCACGGCCTAAACAGGTGACAGGAGGTGACAGAAAAGACCTGAATGAAATGGGGCCATCGGGATGTTTGAGAGAACATTCTAGGTAAAGGGAAGAATAAGTGCAAAGAGCCTGGGTTGGGAGCATGTTGGATGTGTTTGAGGATCAGCCAGGAGTCCCTGGACTGGAGTGGAGTGGACAAGGGTGAGCAGGTAGGAAATGAGGTTTGAGAGGGAGACTGAGGCCAGATCAGGTAGCAGCACCCTGTCGGCTGTGGCAAGGACCTCAGGTGCTTTTCCAGATTGATCGGGAAGTCAGTGGAGGGTTTGACCACAGGAATGATATGGTCTTAGTTATATTTTTAAAGGAATCACCCTGACTCCTGGGTGGAGAGTAGACTGCTGGGGTTCAAAAGTGAAGACAGGGTGGCCAGAAGGAAGCTGGTGCAGGTGGGAACAGGGTGAAAGACCAGAGTGGCTTGAATTGGAGTGGCATGGGTGGAGACGCAGAGAGGAGGGGGGATTGAAGGTGACACCCAGTTGGGATTGTAGGCAATGCTGCAGCGTTTCTGCGTTGTGGTCGTGGACGCCTGCTCGGGTCTCACACCTCCCCACTGTGACTGCTTCACTCCCATTCAGTCCATGCCAACCAGCTGCCTCTCACCGCCTCTGCTTCTATCACTGAGGCCCAAGGGACGTCTGGGTCCCTGACATGTGACACACCAGCCTGGAGATCTGGGGTGCTACCTCCAGCTCTATCGATTTGCCTCCTTCCCCCACCCCCACTCCCACCCCCAGGCTCTTGCTCCCACTCCTGGTTGGCAATGGTCATCTATTCTGGAAGATCCCCAAAAGTGACTGATCAGCCTGATGCTTTTGACTCCCCATACCTAACCCAATGCATGTAAAGCCTCATCCCATCTAAGAGATATGGGCCGTTGCGGGGGTGGGGATTGTTGCCCCTAACCCCTAATTTCTGCCTCTCTTCATTCTTTTTTTCTTTTTAATGTTTATTTATTTTTGAGAGAAACCATGAGCAAGGGAGGTGCAGAGAGAGAGAGAGGGGTCAGAGGATCTGAAGCGGGCTCTGCGCTGAAAGCAGAAAGCCTGATGAGGGGCTCGAACTCACGAGCCAGGAGATCATGACCTGAGCTGAAGTCAGGCGCTCAACTGACTGAGTCACACAGGCGCCGCTCTTCTCTTCATTCTTCGAGCCACCTGCTCTCTTTCCTGGAGGACCCCTCCCTCAGGTGACACTCCCAGAGCTGTTTTGCCAGGCTTGCCTTTTGAAATGTTAGAGAAGGGTGGATAAACGGATGTAGAAAACCCCTTTCCATGGAGTTGATAATCCTAATATGGATGTTAGTGGTTGAACCTCTATCTTTCTTTTTCTTGGCACCCTGATATTCTCCCCGCCAGCCCTCCCCCATCCGCTAGGAAGAAGTTCACTTACAGAGAAACTCAAAAAAGAGAAGCACAGGGATGGGTCCCAAACTATTACTCCTCTCACATGATTGAACTACGATAAGTGTCAACAGTTTCCCTCAGTTTCCTGAGTGACGTTACCGGAGCCCCGGGGCAGGAATGGCCGGTACTCCATCCTGTCCCACCAGGCCCTGGTCCATCCCTTCCCCTGGGTGTTTGGCTGAGGGGGGTTGGAAAATCTCCAGAGAAAATTGTTGAAATTAATCTGGAGCACATTCTCATTGGCGCTGGGGACAGCAGGGGTCGAGGACGCGGGCAGCCGGCATAGTGAGATGTGGGTCTCTGAAAGGTAAAAAGAGCCATGGATGAAAATGCCATGTGCGCAGGGCAGGGACTTGCCAGCGCATGGCGTGAATGTCGGGCAGGAAGAGAAAGCACCTCAGACTCCTGTCGTCACCAGATCAGACCCTGTTTTCAGCACTGGGTTGGCCTCTTGTCCAAGGGGCTGAAAGTAAGTTCAGATCGTGGTAAGATACAGGAGCTGTGGGCTTTCGTCCATTCACTGCCACTTGCGAGCTGTGCTGTGATAAAGAAACCTCCTGGAGCCGGTTTCTTTATCAGTAAAATAGGAATCATCCTGTAACACCCGCTGTCCAACCCACCTCACATACTTCTTGACAATGAAGGCCCCCTGGTTTATTTATATATATATATATATATATATATATATTTTTTTTTTTTTTTTTTTTTTTTGAGAGAGAGAGAGGGCACAAATGAGTGAGGGGACAGAGAGAGAAAGAGAGAGAGAGAATCCCACAAGGGGCAGAAGAGAGAGAGAGAGGGAGAAAGAGAAAGAGAGAGGAGTGGGCTCACCTGGGGCTCATGTTTTTACCAAAGCGGGGCTTGTGCTCACCCTAAGTGGGGCAGGAGCTCACCCAATGTGGGACTTAATCTCCCCAACTGTGAGATCATGACCAGAGCCAAAGTCAGATGCTTAAGGGCTGAGCTGCCCAGGTGCCCCCAGGCCTCCTGGTTGATAAAAGGGCTGCATAAATTCCTAAATTGGGACAAATGAGGGATGGGAGGCAGAAGTTAATGAAGGCAGAGACATCATGATTGAAAGTTTCTCCAACAGCCCCACCCAGGAGCCCTTGGGCCCTTGCCTGGGTCTGAGGGTTCAGTAGGCTGCCTATCTCTTACCAGAAGCAGGGGTATTTGGCCGTAAGTAGGAAGCTCTTTGTGGTGGCCCTGGGTGGGAGTTGGCTGGGTCTGCCAAGTGGGGTCGTCCCGGGGTTGACGTTGGCTCTTAGCAACAGGCATTTCAAATGCACAATGCGTGATTGTGGCCCTTCTGGAAGAGAGCATTTTTGAGCAGCACCGTACAGGATGCCAGCTGTAAAATGTCATTGTGTTCACATTCGTGCTAAAGACATGGGAAGACAAGCAAATCTATTAGTCTTGGAATTCTTCTATATTCAGGGGAACCTTGCAATTTATCCCACAGAGCCTTCTGGAAGAAATCGGGATCATTTTTAGGAGTCCTCCATTAATACAGTGGGGCATTCATTCCTTTATTTTATTCTTTACCCATTTGCAATTGGAAAATTTCATCATCCCGTAATTCTTAAGAAGTTTGGGAGAAGGATTATTTATTTTTAAATTTATTTTTTGAGAGTGCCTTTCCTTATTTATTTTTATGTTAAAAAATTTACCCTCTTGGAACCCGTGTGTGTGTGTGTGTGTGTGTGTGTGTGTGTGTGTTTAAAAAACCTTGGCATGAGCATGAGAGGCTGACCTTTAACTTCAGAGGAGGAGGAAGTACGGCAAGGGGAGGCTGCAGAGGGCATGAGGGAGGGCAAGACGGCAATGAGTCAGTGTCTTTGCAACGCCCTCCTCTCTCCTCCTCCTCCTCAGGCGTGAGCCAAGCCAGTCCGTCCAGTGCTGTCTTGGAAAAAGAAATCCTGTAGAAGTGACCACTATGGTGATGACAGTATAAGTGGTCCCCCTTTTGAAGTCTCGGTGCTCCTGGAGCTGTGGGAGCAAGTCAGCTTTCATAGGCCTCCCTCAACTACTGACAAGCTATGAGAAACTGTGTGTTTTCTCACCAAGATGTAGGAGGGTGTTTGTAACTACTGAGAACACGGCTGTAAGAGCCGACTAGAAGGGACTGGAGGCAGAGGAAGGGACACCATTTCAGGGTGGGCTCTGGGCTCTCAGTGACCACGAACGATCACTTCAGGTTTTGGCCCCTGCCTCTCCAGAAAAGGGGAACACCTGCGTTGATTATCTGAGAGCTGTGGTCTCCTGTGTCTCAGCAGACTGGGTCACTGACCGTGGGCCATCCCATGGCCAGCTCTCTGCCAGTGGAAGACGCTCCTGTCTGCCTGCCTCCTCCTTCTCTACAAAACTTGTCCTACTTAGAAACTGAGGGCTGGGCCTCCTGCCTCCACGTTCCTAAATCTCATCTCACATGCACACCGTCTTATTCTTGACTTCGGATCAGCAGTGTTGGGAATGGTGTCACCCTCACCCTCATTGGCAGCGACAAAGTCAGCAAAATGAGCACTTTTTACTTATAGGTGTGGTCCTAGGCACAACACATGAAATGAAAGAGACAGAGGGTGGGAGAGGGAGAGAGAGAGAGAGAGAGAGAGAGGGAGAGAGAGAGAGAGAGACTGCTTCCTTGTCTGGTCTTACAAAGTATTTGAGGATAAAGACTTGCATTCTTCCTCCAGCATGCCACTCTTCTCACCAAGGTCATAAGTGACTTCCTAATTGCCAGTGCTAGCAAATACTTCCCAATACCTTTCCTGACCTGGCTAACATGACCTCGTCCCTTGAACCTCTAAGGCAGTACCCTGTCACCTCTCACATTAAGTCTTGAGGTCAGTTGCTTCCTACAGCTGTCCCATAAATGTCGCTTCTGGTTCCCAGAGTTCCACTTTTGGTGTTCTTCTCCTTATTCCTCAATTTTTTTTCTCAACAGTTTCATCTTAGTATAGAGCGTGCAATTCTACATTTTAATAAGCTTCCCAGTGTGCTGATTCCCAAGCAGTTTTGAGAATCTGGACTTTTTTTTAATTTTTTATTTAAAAAATTTTAAATGTTTTATTCATTTTTTGAGAGAGAGAGACAGAGACAGAGACAGAGTGCAAGCAGGGGAGGGGCAGAGAGAGTGGGAGACACAGAATCCAAAGCAGGCTCCAGACTCTGAGGTGTCAGCACAGAGCCCAATGTGGGGCTCAAACTCATGACCTGAGCCAAAGTCAGAAGCTTAATTAACTGACTGAGCAACCCAGGTGCCCCAAGAGAATCTGGACTTCTTAATCACCCTAGTTCTTAGCTTCCCCATCTATAAAATGGGGATAATAATGGTACTTGCCTCATTGGACTATCATAAGGTTTAAGTGGGTTATATATATGCAAAGCACTTATAACAGTGGCTGGTACATAGATTTATATAAGGTCTGGTTGTTCTTAAGTTTAGGCAAAGGAAATAAGGAAATAGGAAATAAGCTTTCAAATGAGCATTGAGGCCTTTTGCAAAGATAGGTAGTTGTTCCCCTAAATCTAGTTTCCCTTTTTCCAAAATCCTCACAGCTACCCGGCATTCCTTGCAGCTAGGTGTAACCATGTAACTAGGTTCTGGCAAACAGAGTCTGAGTGAAAATGTCCTGTGGGGTTTTCTGGAAACTTCCCAACAAGCCAGCCAGCTTGTGCCCTTTGTCCTTTTTTCTTTCTGCCATCATGCCACCTGGAACTTGAGGTGATGGCTGCCATCTTGAAAGATGAGCACGAGGAGCATCTATCAAACGTGGAAGGATGTTGAGCTGTAAGCACATGCATGGGTGCTCGAGGGCCACATGGAGCACAGACTCCTGGACTGTTTTCCTCTGGACTTCCACACGAGAGAGGGATAAACTTCTGCCTTTTTAAAGCCACTGCTATTTGGGATCTATAAGCTGAATTGCAGCTAACCTCATCTTAACTGATACAGAATGCTGATATAGGCAGTGCATATTGAAATAGACACTAAAAGGCCAAATTTTGTTTTATTTGGTGGATGGTAGGAGAACTGCTGAAGGTTTGGGAAAATGCATTTAGCTTTCCAGTCATGTAATGGTGATGAAAGAGCCCAGAGGTAGGGAGACTAGTTAGGAGACTGATAGACAGTGGGCAGGACAGATGGCAATGACAGTCTCACGTAGGTGATGGTGGGGAAAATGGAACGAAGAGGCTGGATGGCAGAATCTGTGTTAGAAGCTCAGTTCTGCTTTGCAGCAGATAAGGTGTCTTGGTGAAGATGTGAGAGAGGGAAACGTTTTGAAAGAGATATTTGGAGGATGGTTTAGTGGTTTCCTGTAACTGTTTTGTATTGGTCCTTTCCCCAGTCTGCATTCAGTGACTTCATGTAGGTAGCTTGAAATTGGCCATGGCTGCAATATGGGAACTCTATGGAAATCAACAAATGCTATAAGTCAAACGCATCCCTTCTCACCACAGAGTCAGTTTACCAGCATGTCACTGAACTCAAGTGCCCACAACATGAAAGTCAGGAGAAAGAGCTGGCTTGTGAGACAAAATGAGCTTTAATCATGCAGATTTGAGGTGTTGGCTAGCAGCAGGGTGGATGGGAAGCTAGTTTGGAGGCAAGCACATAGCGATAGAGATGCTAGAGTTATCAGTATAAGAAATTATCGGGGAAAAGAGTGTAGACCAAAAAGAAAAGGGCAGAGAGCAAAACCCTTAGGAGTCTCTCCTTTTAAGACTCAGAAAAAAAAGAACCAGTGGAAACAGAAGAAATAGTTGGAGAGGGAGTGGGGTGGGGGGGACACAGGGCAGTTTCGTGCCATGAGAATGAGGAGGGAATAGAGAGAGGCCAGGAGCTGTAGAGAAGCAGAAGCCAGTGAGGTCTAAGGAAAGGCTGCTAGATTGGGGGGTAAGGGAGCCATCAGTGGGCAATGTTTATAAAGGGATGTCTGTGG
Organism: Cryptoprocta ferox; assembly: GCA_028646485.1. Classification (NCBI taxonomy): domain Eukaryota; kingdom Metazoa; phylum Chordata; class Mammalia; order Carnivora; family Eupleridae; genus Cryptoprocta; species Cryptoprocta ferox. The sequence continues at coordinate 59,245,656 of CM053574.1, forward strand.
AAGCCCGATTCCTCAAAGCCTGAGCCCAAGAATATATAGCTAACTTGTACAGCATCCAGCAAAACTTCTAGTGCATTATAGGCTATAGATAAATGCATTTATAAAATGCATTTATAAAATGCATTTTATAAATGCAAAGTTCTTCGGAGATTACTTGATTACTTGACTGTGTCCAAAGAAATGGATCTTTAAAACTGCATGGAGTTCATGTTATCATCTGTTGACTAAGAAGATAAGCCTGTCTGTGTGTAGAGGCTTTGGACCTGACCATGCTGTATGTGCTTCAAGATTGCCTTTGATTTGTAGCTGATGCTTCTAGAGTCTTTTCTCATTTGCTCACTGGCCCCATCCTAGCCTTTGCCTGCGGCACTTACCTTTTCTCTAGCAGTTTTGTGTCGGCCTCTACATGCTGTACCTGTGGTGGTGTTTTTCTGCAGTTCAATGCACTCAGAATTGTGCATGGAAGTCCTTAAAATTCTACTCTATTTCATGGTTACCTGCCTTTTGGGAAGGTGGAGGGATGGAAGGAAAGAGGGAGAAGGAAAAATCATAACTGCAGAATGCCCACTATTTCTTTATTCATTTAACAAGTATTTATTAAGCACCTCTAATTGCCAGACATTTTACCTCAGATTTCATTCTTCCAGGAATCTTTCTGGAAGGTTATCCTCCTGCCCATTTTATAGATGAGCACCACAGATGTGCTCATTCATTCCTGCCCATGTTTTTGGAGAGTTGGTTGTTATCTAGGACTTTATGGTGGGTACTTCTTTCTGAGCATGGTATAGGTTTGTTTCACAGATAATGAAATTCTCCAATACTCTGCATGTAACATCCTCAGCAAGTCTTGGAGTTATGACTCTATGTGGGTTTGGACATCAATTAGAGTTCAATACCTAATCATGGTCACATACTGATGGATTCTACTTACAGCCACATGCTCCATATAAGCTCCACATGCTTTCTGTACCTGGGTTTTTGATGTGAAAATACAGAACTTGGAACACTTGACTCAAACTGTCATCCATTTTACATTCATTCATTCAACTGGAACATAATGAACTCTTACTCTGCTAAACACTGGGATTGTAGAATTGAATAATCCTTAGTTTCTGCCCTCAAGGAATTGCACGTTAAATAGCAAGCTCAAGGTTAGAGGGGAAGGTCCTTCTCAGCCAAGTCAAAATCAGTGATCAAATACCTGGTACCTTGTTGTGTAATCTGTGGTTTCTGTGAAATTTTGTTCTGTGATTATCCTTACAATGTTTTCTCTGCTCGCTTCATATATTGGCCCCCTTGAGGAGTAAGTGCCTTGAGAGGTGGGACTGTGTCTCATGTGACTTTGGATCCCCACCACCTGGCACAATTTCTGGCACATGAGGTGTTCAATGGACGCATGTTGAGTTAATGGATAAAGTACAAGTGTTGTTTATTAATTAATAATACTATCTATCTTTTAGCAGACATGAGGCCTGAAGACATTAATTTATTAATAAATTTGGCACATGCTAGAATTCAAATTTTCTGATTTCTAAATGTTACCACTTTATATAATTATTTGCTTATGTAATTAAATTTTTACCACAGGTGGACAGAGTTAAATTCAATATACTTCTTGGGCCATGATTCACCAAAATCATCATGCTGTGCAAGGCCACTCTTTTTGTTATGTTTTATTTTCTCATTTTATTTTTCTCCTCTTTCACTTCCTGCCCTCTGATACCTGCTTTAATTTGTTGTATGCTTGTGTTTTTAGATATGCACGTATGTTTGAAGAATAAATAGTTTTTGGATTAGGTATGTGTGCTGCTTGGTTTCCAAGCATTTAGAGATTTTCTGGTTACCTTTCTGTTGCTAATTAAAGAACATATTCTGTAAGATTTCAATCCTTTGAAAAGGTACTGAAGCTTGCTATATGGACTAAAATATCCTCTATATTCGTAAATTATTCCTACATATTTCAAAAGAGTATGTATTCTGTGGTTGTTGGGTACAGTGTTTAATATGTCTCAGGTCAAGTTTATTAATTACCTAGTTCATATTTTTTATATCTTTATTGATTTTATATCTGCTTGGAGAACTGTGTTACAATTTCCTGCAAAGATCCTTTTGCTTTGTGTATTTTGAGACTATGATGTTAAGTGATTAGAAATTTAGGATAGCTGGCTTCCAAGTAGACAGAAGTTCTTATACTTAGGAACTGTCTCTATTTCTAGAAGTGCTTCATGCCTTTAAAGTCTATATTGTCTAATATTAGTATAGCCACATCACCTTTCTAGGATTAGTGTTTGCATGGTATATCTTTTCCATCCTATTACTTTCAACACTTCTATTTCTATATATTTAAAATGAATCTTTTGTAAGCAGCAATCAAATAAATAATTGGGTTTTGTTTTGATTTCTCAGTCTTTCAGTTGGAGTGTTTAGTCAGCTTGCATTTAATGTAATTAAAATATATTCAGGATAAGAAATATCATCTTTTGGGGTGCCTGGGTGGCTCAGTAGATCAAGCATCCAACTTCTTGATTTCAGCTTAGATCATAATCTCACAGTCGTGAAGTGGAATCTCACAAGTAGGGCTCTGTGCTGGGTGTGGAGCCTGCTTAAGATTCTCTCTCTCCCTCTCCTTCTTCCCCTCCCCCTCTTGTGCACACGCTCTCTCTCTCTCTCTCTCTCTCAAAAGAAAAATATTATCTTTCTATTTGCTATCAACATGTTTTACCTATTCTTTCTTTTTTCTTCTTGTTTGCCTTCTTTTTGACAGTTTTTAAAACATTCGCTTTCTTCCTCTATTAGTTTATAGTATAGTTTATATATAAACTAATACATTCTTTTACTATTGTTTAGGGCTTACTCAAAAGGTAACATGAATCATTGTCAATTTAAAATCTAACAGGGGCGCCTGAGTGGCTCAGTCTGTTAAGCATCCGACTTCGGCTCAGGGCGTGACCTCGCGGTTCGCGAGTTCAAGCCCCGCATCAGGTTCTGTGCTGACAGCTCAGAGCCTGGAACCTGCTTCAGATTCTGTGTGTGTCTCTCTCTCTTCCCCTCCCCCGCTTGTGCTCTGTCTCTCTCTGTCTCAAAAATAAATAAACAAAAAAAATTTTTTTAATGTAACATACATTCGTACTGTTACTGTTGCCCAGATACAATAAGTCTTAGGACATTTAAACTCCTAATAACCCCACTTTCACTTTACTTACTATTGTTGACATGTATTTTAATTTTATATGTATTTTAAACTCCACAGGACCATTGTTATTTGATATTGTCAATGTTTATTTAGACAATTGTGTTTATTCTGACTTATGTAAATTGTGTTTATTTAAATTTGCCATTTGCATTGTTATTCATTCTTTCCTACACTTCTGAGCTTTTGCCCGGGAGCATTTTCCTTTTGTCTCAAGAAAAGCATTTAGTGTTCTCATTAGAGTTGATGTGCTGCTGATATTCTCAGCCTTACTTTGAAAATATGTTTACTTACGCTTTATTTTTGAGGGATTTTTTTTATGAGTATAGAATTCTAGATTGGCAATCATAAAGATATTATTTCAACAGTTTTGGATTCCATTGTCTTCTGAATTCCATTATTTCCTCTGAGAAGTAATGTGTCAGTAATCTATTTTTATTTGCTTCTTACTGATTATGTCTTTGATGGTAGTGGGATTTTTTTTTTTAATGTTCATTTTTGAGAGAGAGAGAGAGAGAGAGAGCCGGGGAGGGCAGAGAGAGGCTGTCAGAGGATCTGAAGCAGGCTCTGTGCTGACAGCAGTGAACCTGATGCGGGGCTTGAAGTCACAAATCGTGAGATTATGATTTGAACTAGAGTCAGAAGCTTAACCAGCTAACCCCCCCAGGCACCCCATGTCTTTAGTTTTTAAGTAGTTTAACTATGTGCAAAGATTCTGTGTGTGTGTGTGTTTCTGGTTTTTGTAGCAGTTCTTGAGTTTGTGGCTTGATGTCTTTTATAACTTTTTGAAAATTCTCAGCTAGTTCTGTCTTTCCTGGGATTCCACACACATTAGGCCATTTTCTTATACCTTTTCCTATACATCTATTCTTCTGTAGTCTCCTCTCTTTTGTCTTTCCTTGCTTCAGTCTGGATATTTTCTTCCAATATTATCTAGTCAATAAATTATCTTTTGAGATAATTTCATAATTTCAGTTATTACATTTTTCATTTCTCATTTGATTTTTTTTTAGTTCTTGGCCAATGTACTCTTTTTTTTTTTTTAATTCTGAAAATATATTAAGCGTAGTTACTCTAAAGTCAAGCTTGATAACTCCATTATGGGGATTTTCTTTAGGCCAGTTTCTATTATTTTCCTCTTGGGTTCCTGACAAGTCTTTTTTTCTCATTTGCCTGGTCATGTGTGTATGTATGTATGTATATATATATATATATATATATATATATATATATGTATATATATATAATTTGCCATTATAACTATTTTTAAGTGTGCAATTCAGGGTACAGTTCATTAATTACATTCACATGTTGTCTAACCATTACCACTATCTATTTGTAAAACTTTTTCATCACCCCAAACAGAAACCCTATACCCATTAAGAAATAACTCTCCCATTCCTACTTTCTCTCAGTTTCTGGTAACCACTAATCTATTTTCTGTCTCTATGTACCTGCCTGTCCTAGATATTTCATATAAATGGGATCACACAGTATTTGTCCTTTTTGTATGGGTTATTTCACTTAGCATAATGTTTTCAATGTTTATCCATCTTGTAGCATGTGTCAGAACTTTTATCTTTTTTAAAAAAATTTTTAATGTTTATTTATTTTTGAGAGAGAGAGAGAGAGCATGAGCAGGGGAGGGGCAGAGAGAGAGGGAGACACAGAATCCAAAGCAGGTTCCAGGCTTTGAGCTGTCAGCACAGAGCCCGATGCAGGGCTTGAACCCATGAACCATGACAATATGACCTGAGCTGAAGTCAGACACTTAAACAACTGAGCCACCAAGGCACCCCTTGAACTTCTATCTTTTTGTGGCTGAATAATATACCATTGTATGTATATATCACATTTTGTTTATTCATTCATCTGTTGATGAATACTTGGGCTCTTTCCACCTTTTGGCTATTTTGAATAATGCTGCTATGAACATTGGTGTGCAAATATCTGTTTGTGTCTTTGTTTTCAATTTTTTTAAAGTATATACCTACAAGTTCCATTACTGGGTCATATGGTAATTCTATATTTAAATTTTTAAAGGAATGTCCAAACCATTTCCCACAGTGTCTGCACAATTTTACATTCCCACTGGCAATGTGAGAGGGTTCCAATTCCTCTCTACAGTCTTGTCAACACGTTTCTTTCTTTTTCTTTCTTTCTTTCTTTCTTTCTTTCTTTCTTTCTTTCTTTCTTTCTTTTTTTCTTTCTTTCTTTCTATCATCTATCCATTCATTCATTTAAAGCCCTCCTATTAGATATGAAGTGGTATCTCATTGTGGTAATGATTTGCATTTACCTAGTGACTAATGACACTGAGTATCTTTTTGTGTGCTTATTGACCATTTATATATCTTCTTTGGAGAAATTTCTACTCAGGATCTTTGCCCATTTTTTATATTGAGCTTTTTGTTAGTTGTTGAGTGACAGGAGTTCTTAATATATTCTGGATATTGCACCCTTATTAGATAAATGGCTTGCAAAGATTTTCTCCCTTTCTGTGAGGTTTTTTCTCACTGTGTTGATAATGTCCTTTGGGGCACACATTTTTAATTTTGATGAAGTCCAATTTATTTTTTTCTTTTGTTACTGATGCTTTTGGTGTCATTTAAAAGAAACCATTGCCAAATCCAAGGTCATGAAGATTTGTCCTTGTTTTCTTTTAAGAGTTTTATAGTTTTAGCTCTTATGTTTATCAATTTTTAGTTGATTTTTTATATAGTGTAAGGTATTAAGGGTCCAATTTCATTCTTTTCCATGCGGATATCCAATTTCCCCAGCCCTATTTATTGAAGAGGCTATTCCTTCCCCTATTAAATGGCCTTGACTCTGTTGTGAACAATTGACTATAGATGTAAGGATTTATTTTTGGGTTCTCAGTTCTATTCCAATGGCCTACATATCTTTCCTTACATGAGTACCAAACTGTTGTTTTGTAGTACGTTTTGAAATTGGGAAGTGTGAGTCTTTCAACTTTGTTCTTTTTCAAGATAGTTTTAGCTATTTGGAGTCCTTTGAAATTCCATATAAATTTTAGGGTGACATTTTCCATTTCTGTAAAAATTGCCATTGGGATTTTGATGATGATTGTATTGACTCTGTAGATCACTTTGGATATTGTCATTTAACAATATTAAATTTTCCAAACCAATGGCCATGGGATATGTTTCCATTTATTTAGGTCTTCTTTATTTCTTTAGTAATGTTTTGCAGTTTTCAGTGTACACCTTTTGTGTCTCTTTGGTTAAATTCATCCCTAGGTATTTTATTCTTTTTGATGCTATTTTAAGTAGGATTGTTTTCTTAATTTTCCTTCAGATTGTTCATTGCTAGCATATAGAAATACAAGTGATTTTTTGCTCTTAATTGTGTATCCTACTACTTCAATGAATTTTTTTTCAGTTCTAATCATTAAGTAGATTCTTTAGAGTTTTCTGCATATAAGATCATGTCATCTGCAAATAAAGATGATTTCATTTCTTCCTTTACAATTTGGATGCCTTTTATTCTTTTTACTGCTTTATTGCTCTGGCTAGAACTTTTAATACTATAGTGAATAAAACTGGCAAAAAATGGATGTCCTTGTCTTGTTCCTGATTTTAGGGGAAAAGATTTCAGTCTTTCACCATTGAGTATGATGTTAGCTGTGGGATTTTCTATATAACCTTTCATGTGTTGATGAAGTTCTCTTCTATTCTAAGTTTTTTGAGTGTTTTTTTTTTATCATGAAAACGTGTTGAATTTTGTCAAATACCTTTTCTGTGTCAATTGTGATGCTCATGTGAATTTATTTCTTCATTCTATTAATGTGATATATTGTATTAATTGATTTTCCTATGTTGAACCACTCTTGCATTTCTGAGATAAATCCCACTTGGTCATTGTACACAATCCTTTCAATATGCTGTTGAATTCAATTTACTACTATTTAGTTGAAGATTTTTGCATCTATATTTATAAGAGATTATTGGTCTGTAATTTTCTCTTCTTTTTCTTCTTTTTCTCATTTTTTTCTGGCTTTGGTATCAGGGTAGTGCTGTCTTTATAAAATGAGTTCTGGAAGTGTTCTTTTTCTCCAATTTTTTGGAAGCATTTGAGAAAGATTGGTGTTAATTCTTCTTTAAGTTTGGTTGAATTACCAGTAAGCCATCTGGTCCAGGACTTTTCTTTGTTGGGAGGTTTTTGATTACTAATTCAATCTTTTTTCTTGTGAGTCTGTTGAGATTTTTTATTTTTCTTGAATTAGTTTAGATAATTTGTATGTTTCAAGAAATTTGTCCATTTCTTATAGGTTATCTAATTTGTTGGGATACAATTCAGAGAACACAGTGTGCATGATTTTTGGAAATTTATTGAGGCTTCCTTGGTGAAATTGCAGGTGACAGAATTTGAAGAATATTTCATGATTGTTTGAAAGACTGTTTTCTGTGTTTCCAGTAGAATTCTGCAGATCTAAACATGAGCTTATCAATTATATTATTAAACCTTTGATATTTCTCTACTTCTTCTTTGTCTATTTTCTCTATCAGTTTCTGAAAGATATTATTGAAATTTCCAACCATGGCTATTGTTTTATTGCATTAGCAATAAATGCTAATTTTCGGGTTTGTCTTTTCAGGTTTGTCTTTTATGTTGTAAGATCGCTTTGGTTAAGTGCATATATATTCATATTTGTTTTATCTTCTTGTTCTTATGCACTTTAATGTCCCTCTTTTCCCATTAAATTCTATTTTGTGATAATTAATTATGCTGGCATAGTTTTGGTTCAGATTTTCTTGGTTATCTTATTTTTTTATGATCTTTTAAAAGTGTGTCTTGGAGCGCCCCGGTGGCTCAGCTGGTTAAGTACTGTCTCCTGATTTCAGCTTAGGTCACCATCTCACAGTTGTGAGGTCGAGCCCCACATCAGGCTCCACTCTGGGCATGAAGCCTGTTTAAGATCTCTCTCTGCTCCTTGTCCCCCTCAAAGAAAAATGTACCCTGAAAACTGCATAATGCTAGATTTAAGAAATACAAAACTGGTGAGTTCAACTCATTTACATCTTTACAGTTTCTGTTATATTAGGGCTTATTTCTGCTATTTTATTTTGTGTTTTCTAATTTTGCTTTGCTATTTTTATTTATTTTTCTTCCTTCCATTGAATTTTCTTGTGCTGATTTAAAGTCATTAATTTTATTTATGTTCTTCTTATGGTTACCTCTAACTTATCCAAACTCATGTTCTTCTTCCTATAATTTCACAAGCTATTTATATCTATATTTTTGTCTTTTTATTTTTATTTTTGTCTTGAGCAAGATAATTATCTTCATACACTTCTGATTCCTTTTGGCAATTGCTTTTATTAATTCACAATGCCATCTTGACATCATCTGGAGTTTTAATTATGTATTGTTATGAATATATTTTTGCTTTTATTTTCAAAAAAAAATTTTAAGCTTATTTATTTTGAGGGAGAGAGAGAGCATGTGCATGAATGGGGGGAGGGCAGAGAGAGAGAGGTAGAGAGAGAATCCCAAGCAGTCTCTCTGCTGTTAGCACAGAATGGGGCCCAAACACATGAACCATGGGACTCGAACTCACAAACAATGAGAACATGACCTAAGCCTAGAACAAGAGTTGGACACTTAACCGACTGAGATACCCAGGCACTCCACAAAATTTTTTTCATTTAGACAACTTAACTGAGTTATTTACTCATGCTTATTAAAAATTTTTTTTTAATGTTTACTTATTCTTAAGAGAGAGAGAGCAGGTGACGGGCAGAGAGAGAGGGAGACACAGAATCTGAAGCAGGCTCCAGACTCTGAGCTGTCAGCACAGAGCCCAATGCAGGGCTCAAATTCACAAACTGCAAGATCGTGACCTGAGCTGAAGTCGGACACTTAACTGACTGAGCCAGCCAGGCGCCCCTACTCATCCTTATTTTTAATGTCTCATGGCATCTTCCTGGATTTACTTTTTTCTTTCTTTTTTTTTTTTTTTTGCTACAGTGTTCCTTCTTGGAGTGTTTTCAAAGAGGGTCTATGTGTGGTTAAATTTTAAGTCCTTGTATTACTGAAAAATATCTTTATTTCAACCATAAATGACAATTTGTGGGTATGAAATTCTAGATCTGAATTTGTCATTAGCACTTTGGAAATACTGCTTCAAAGTCTCCTTCTAGGGTTCTTGAAGAGGAATTTTTTGTGAATCTGATTCTTCTTACTTTGGATATAATCCAATTTTACTTTCAGAGCTATTTGAGTTTTCTTTCCACCTCTGATGTCCCTAAGTTTCACATCCATATATGAGTTTTTTCTTATGAGATTTTCAGCAATAATTTCTACAAGTATTCCCTCTATTTTTTCTCTCTTTTTAGGGACTCCTACCATATAAGCATTGGCCGTTCTGCTACTGTGCTCCATGTCTTCTTAAATTTTCATCCTTTTTTCCCATCTCTCTATCCTTTCTGAGGTCCACTTGGAATGCCCCTGTACTTAATCTTCTGGCTAATTTGTTTCTTGGCTGCTCTCCAATCCATTTGTTGAGCTCTTTATTTTAGCTAACATACTTTCATCCCTAGCGTGTGGGTTAGTTATGCGTCACCTTGGCTAGGCTATGATGCTCAGTGGTTTGGACAAACACTAGTCTAGATGCTGCTGAGAAGGTATTTTGTAGATGTTCTTAATGTTTACAAACAGTTGCCTACGTAAAGGAGATTACCCTCAACAATGTGAATTAGGCAAGGCCTTCAGAACAGAAGCTGAGGGTCCCCAGAGAAGAAGGAACATTGCCTCAAGATGTAACATAGAAATTCTGTCTGAGTTTCCAGCTTGCCAGCCTGCTTTATAGATTTCGAACTCAAGACTGACTTTAACTCTTGCCTAAGTTTCTAGGCTGCTGGACTGTCCTGCAGATTTGGGGCCTGTCAGCCCCCACAGTAACATGAAACAATTCTTTAGAGTAAATTCTCTATCTCCCTTATAGTTTCTGTTTTTCCTGGAGAAGTCTGACTGACATACCCATTAACTGCTTTCTCATTTTTTAAATCTGTAACTGCCTGCTCCTTCGTAATTTCAATATCCTCCCTTATCTCTTTGAGGATATTTACTCTACTTCTTTCAGATTCTTTTTTCTGTGTTTATTAAATCTGCTTCCTCTGGTGTAGGTTGTTCAACGAGCTGTTGTTCTTATTTAATGGCTCGTTATTTCCCCCTGTGAACTACATTCCCTTGGAAATGCATCAAGAGCCATTTTCTATTTGCTCCCCAGGGAATTCTTATCTCTACTTATATCTTACCCTTCAGTTCTCATGGGCACCAGGCTGGGCTGGCATTGCTCTACTTCTATTCCATTTGGATAATGGGGCGGATACTGACCTCCTCAGGACAATATTGGGAAAAGAAAGGGCAAACTGAAAGTTTTCCTTGCCACCCAGGCATCATCAGTGGCGCTCTCTTTTAATGTAGGGCGCCATTTCCCTCCACATGGCAACCCAGACACATTCTGTGCTCCCAGGTGAGAATCACTGTTGTGCTGTTAGGTTTGGGGCCTCACCCAAATTCCTTCCTGCTCCTGTGGCATCCCAGAGTTTGGTGTAGGGGAAGAAGCAGAAACCCGTAGTCATTCGCCATCTTACTGACACTCTTTCAAGCATTCTCCTGCTTTGACTAACCCATGGATTGGCTGATGGAGGAGCCCACGGATGAATAGGACCTCCTGTTTTACAGCAGGCCGGTGAGTCTCGGTGGTGAGTGGGAACTTCAGACAGAATGAGTCACCACTCATTCTGAGTGGGCAAATGACCTCACCAGCTCAGCCTCACAAATAAAAGTAAATTAAAGAGCCAGATAATGTGGCAAGCCAACAACAATCTTGTTAGAGCTAACAGATCAGGTATGTGGCAGATGGAAGAAGGCGAGGGAGGCAGGGCATCTGGTTCTGTGACCGCCTCTGCTGGTGCTGCCTGAGCTGGGACCTGGTGCCCCACCTCCATGGGCAGAACAGGCAAGTGCTCTCTCCAGACTTGACCACCTCCCTTAGTCCATGGAGGGTACTTTCAGTGCTGTGGGATACGGCTGCTACCACCTGCTTAATTGTTGTCTCCCGAATGCCCAAAGCTGCCTTTAAGTTTGGGCATCAAGCGTGCCTACCATACCATCCATATGAGCACACTGCGAGGTTACTCATCAAGAGGCTCCTCTTGGAAAAAGAGCTTGTGGAAAATCCCTAGATCTGCTCCGTGGGACAAAGAATTTATCTTTTAGAGACGGGCGAGCTCTCGGTGTAGGAGTGCTGGCTTGAGTGAGGCTATTGGTCTACAAATGGGAATCCTGGGCCATGCTCTTCATATGCACGCGACGCCCTGGTCCAGAGGTAGGCAGGGGGCTGGTGAGCTGCCCACAAGGACTCCACCTCTACCAGATGTAACAATACGTAAGAAGTGGGAGCTGATATTTAAACACGATAATTAAGTTCTGTAGCTGGTGAGTATAGCTCAGGCAATGCATAGTCGGGAGTGAAATTGTTTAGATAAAGTATTTCACCTGCCCTTCCTAATGGCATGTTTTCAAGTCTCTGGTAAGAATAATAACAGCTACCAGTTGTAAGAACTTCATTTCTACCAGGAACTGTGCTAAATGTTTATCTGAATTACCTCTTCAAGGCACACAAAAATCATGAGACGGTCATAGTTATTACTAATCCCATTAGACAGATGCCACACTCAAGAATTAGACGGATTTGTCCTGTGCCACCCAGAAAGCAAGTGGCCTGAGCTGGTCTGGGTGACTCTGGAATCCTGTGCTTAAGACAGTGGTACTGCTGCTCAGAGCCCAGGCCCTTTTGTTTGCAGGGTGGACTGCCCATTATGTGTTAATCAGCATTTCCCCTTAGGAGACTTGCCCTTGTACCTTTTCTGAATCGCTTATTCAATAGGCTTTTATTAGCATAGCATCTGGTTCTAGAGGATTTAGTGTTAAAAAAGCAGCAAATGTAATGGAGTAGCAGAGACCTTTAACAGGGCTCCTTTCTTTTGCTGCCATGTTGGCATTTTGCTCCTGGGCCTCTGTTTCATTTTTCTTTGGCAATGAGCTGGAATACATCAGTGGGGACAACACTGCCAGCCACAGAGCGGCTGCCCCAGGTCAGTGGGTAAAATTGTCAGACCTCTGCTGTCTTGGGGGATAAAGGAAGCCACCCGTGACCTTCAGAAATTCAGCCGCAGCCGAGTGTTAGTTTCTTTGAGGCCCGCACTGTGAGTGAAGATGCAAGTTTCACTTAGGTTTTCCTTTGCCTTTTGGTATTTTCCTCATTTGGGTCTGATGATCCCGAGGTTGTGTTTATGATCTTCTTCACTGATTCGCACTCTTTCTTTCTGAAGTAGAATGTTTCAAGCCAGGCACTTTTTCTATTTCTCTCTCTCTCTCTCTCTCTCTCTCTCTATTTAATGTTTATTTTTTGAGAGCGAGAGAGAGAGTGCGCAAGCATGGGGGGTGGCAAAGAGAAAAGGAGACTAAGAATCCAAAGCAGGCTCTGCACTGTCAGTGCAGAGTCCGACGTGGGGCTCGAACCCATGAACTATGAGATCATGACCTGAGCCGAAGTCAGACACCCAACCGACTGAGCCACCCAGGAGCCCCATTTCTATTTCTCTTAAGCCCAGGTATGTTTCTATAGGAATCAGATCATATGCTTCTTATTTCTGTTGGATTTACCGTTGTAGACTCTCCTGGATATCTCGAGGAAGCCAGCGAAACCATTTCACGCATTTTCTCTTCAGACCCAGAAGCTGTATTTAGCCCAAATGGGATGGCACCATTGCCGAGGGTGCAGCGGGGCTGAAGGAAAGGTGTATGGGATGATACTGCGAGATTTTATTCTGTGAAGCTGGTCCGAAGCCCACTCAAGCGACTCCTCCCGGTGCTTACTTGACAACATTTGTAGGACACTCCTTTCAGGGAACAAGAATGGACACAAGAATGAGAAATAGAGGAAAAGAGAAATAAATAAACCTAACTAAACTATATCGCCTAATAAGATTTGGAACTCAAAAATGTTGGCTCCAGTTTGGGATGAAGTCGGAGTGGATACCTTTGTTCAATTCATCCTGAAAAATATACTTGTACAATCTTCTTTTTCAGAGTGCTTTTCACATTATATGGGGCAGGGTGTCGGGGAGAGAAAAAGGCCTCAAAGATGGGATGTCACTTCGAGTCCCCTTTCAATGAAAATCTCAACCCTTTTTCACAAACTAGATTCCAGTCTATCAAAACTCTGATAACAGCATGGTGACATCACCACCTGGTTACAGGTGTGAAAGAGTACAGGTTACTCTTTTTCTTGATGTGTGTTCAAGTCCTGCACACCCGTCAGCGTAATAAAGAAAGCTCTGGAGGTCTGCTAAGTGTTCTCTAAGTTGTGGGCTTTTGAGAGGGGCTGGCTAAGCCTTTGCTGCAGGCCAACGCTGGGCAATTGTCTTGGCCGCTTACAAAAGAGAAAGTAGGTGTCTCAGGGGGAGCTGAGTACAACCAACGTCTTCTCGGGGCTGTATGTACAAGGAACGTGAATAGAAGCAGGTTTCAGTGGAAGCCTCACGATTGAGATTTTTGCTTTTATTATTTGGTTTCCATGTTAAGTCTTTTCAAAAGACGAGGATTACAGTGTCCTTTACACACCCAGAGTAGTATGAGGAGCAATGCCGGGCATCAGCAGAGGGCTGGAGAGTTTACAAAGCAAGCTTGTGTGCAATGTCTCATTTGGTCCTCAACAAAAGCCCATTATTATCATCCCCATTTTGCAGAAGAAGAAATTGAGGCGCAGAGAGGCTAAATGGCTTACTCCTGGTGGCACAGAGAGAATGAGGCTACCTCAGGTGCTATCAAAGGGTGGATGTGGTTTTCAGAGGGTGTTCTGCGTAGCCCAGGTTCAGGGGCACCGTCTCAGGATCAAGAGTCACCTCGGCCCCTCAAACCCAATTATGCAGCCACAATTAGACGAATTCTCAAGTAGGAGCAGTACCTGTGGAGGGCGTTTGAAAATGTGTGGGAACGTTATAGCTTCAGTCATTTGGGGTGGAAGGAACCATTGATATTTAGAGATGGGGACCAGGGATTTAAACATCCTAATATTTGCAGGACTGTCCCACTAAATGAACGCTTGAATCCAAATTTTCAATAGCATTACTATCCAGAAACACAGAAAAGAGCATCTTTTCCTTCTTCTTTTTATTTTTTTCCCTTTTCTTAAAAACACATATGGAGGGGTGCCTGGGTGGCTCAGCTGGTTAAGCGTTCAGCTTCGGCTGAGGTCATGATCTCAAGGTTCGTGGGTTCGAGCCCCACATTGGTCTCTGTGCTGAGAGCTCAGAACCTGGAGCCTGCTTCAGATCTGTGTCTCCCTCTCTCTGCCTTCCCCCTGCCCATGCTCTGTCTCTCTCTCTCTCTCTCAAAAATAAACATTTTAAAAATTAAAAAAAAAATAAACAAAAACATACACATGGAGTTTATGCATATGATTAAATTTGGGCTAAAGAGGTTTACCCTGCTCAAAAGAACATTTAAAATTGACTGGGCTAGCTGTGCTTTGTGGGGCCTCCAGTTCTAAAGGCCCAGCACTCCCTGCATCCTTGTTTCTGGCTTTCCCCAAACACACCCCAGAGAGGGGCTCTGGTCTCTCATTGGTCTGAAATTCTGAGGTGGAAACACAGAAAGCTGAAGATCATCAAATGGATGGGCGGCTCCGGCTCCTGGCCAATCTGAATCACTCAGGCTAGAGATCCTTAGGTCCTCTCTGCTCCCCAAAGGGAACCTTGCCACAAATTATGTGATTCAGCAGTCGGCCAGTTCCAGATGTGGGCGCCAGCCTTCCTCCCTACCCTGCGAGAGGACCTGGTGCTCACAGATTTCTCCCATCGTCTGGAAGGCTGTGCAGCATGAGATTTTTCAACTGGAAGTGTTAACGTGGCGGGTAGCAGGGAAGAGGGTGTTGCGCACGCAGGAACCCGTCTGTCACAGCCGAGAGCTGGTGAGAGCTGAGATGTGACAGTTTATGCGCAAACCCTGAGAGTGAAGCTGGCAGCATCTCAGGCCTCCGATGGGTCCTGGCTGGCCCGGCTTCCTCACATCTGCGCCGTCTGCCTCCCCGCAGGAGCCGGGCGCCGCTCGAGGGGCCTGGCACCGCTTACCAACTCTTACTTACACTTGGTGATGGAAGAAGGCATCACTGTGGGTCAGGAGAGAATGAGAACGCTCTCCAGGGCGACCTTCAGCATCCTCACAGACGTCCCTTACCAAGCGCACCCCACACCTCACAGGAGCCCTACGAGCCCTGATCGTTTCCACTTTACAGATGAGGGAGCACCCAGGACCCTCGGCTGCTAGGTTCCCCGCCTGTGTCTGCCTGTACGAAGCAACGTCTTCACGGCTGCTGGCTATCCGGGGACCCGAGGCTGCCATCCGTCTCCGGGTCTCCGGCGCCCAATTTCTTCTTCGAGGCCTGCTGGGGCTGTGAGGGGCCAGTGGCCCGGACCGCACGCATGTCTCGAGCATTGTCATACCCCCTTGATTTGGCTGGTGCCTGGCACAAAGAAAGTGCTTACCAGCCCCTGTTGCATGAGCAGGCCACCAGGCCAGGCTTCCCTCACGTATCCGAACAGTGCGGAAAATCACATTTTGTTATCAATTCTACTGCCTCGCTGCCTTGCAGACCAAGCCGCCTCTGGACCTGGAGTGGGGAGTTTGGGGGAGGAGGACAGGGGCCATAGCACATGCAGGGACAGAGCACTGAGGATGCCTCGTATGAGGGGACGGCGGCTAGAGGTCACCAAAGCAGCTGAGGGCCGCGGGAGGTCGTATCTCGAACATGCAGTGGCCTCCCAGGCTCTCGCTGCCTGGCCTCTGCTCCCCGCTGACCCGGGCCAGGTGAGGGTAGCACACTGAGGCATTTGCTCCAGGCACAGGTTTAAGGAGGAGCCAAAAAGCTCCACTATCGAGATGAGTAAAATTTTCATCAACTATTTTTAAAACTCTAAATCAGTGCAACATTTAAATAAAGGCAGGATCAGTAGCACCAGGGGCTGGGCTAAGCCATATTAGAGCCTGAGGCAAAAGGGAGAATTGCTCGTACTGATCCTGTCTTTATTAACAATATTTATATTTTGCTTATCGTGGATTTTTGCACGAATTTTGCTGTTTTTAAATATTTCATTAAAATGTAATTTATCTTGAGTACTGAGCTTTTTGGTGCCCCTTACTGTTGCCACCAAGGTGAATGCTTCACTCTCCTTACACTAGTCCTGGCCCTGCCCTCAGGCTCTCCCACTGGGCCCTTGTACGCCTCCACCTGGACAGTCCACCGCCTTCACTCTGTGTTCTAAACGTGGCAAGTGTTTTCTAGCCACAGGGTCTTTGCTCATGCCGTTCTCCTTTCCTAGACCTCCCTTCCCCCACATACCTGGATGACTGTCTCCATCCTCTTTTAAATCTCTGCCCCTTTATTTATTCTTTGTTCTAGTCCTGTCCACTCTAGTGGACACTCTAGATCCCATAAGGGCAGGTGTTTTATCTGCCATCGCCAGGCATGTGGTGGATACTCAATAGTTGATGAATGGAAGAATAAGTGAATATGAGGAAAAGGTCCACCTGTTGAAGAGTCTAAAAGCCATAATGAGTTTTAATCTGAGGGATAATAACCATTGTAGGCTTTTGAACAAAGAAATCACTTATACACAGCGACTATTTATATGTGCAGGCACTATGCTAGTACTTTTTTTTTTTAAGTTTATTTATTTTGAGAGAAAGAGAGAGAGAGAGAGAGAGGGAAAGCACGAGTGGGGAAGGGACAGAGAGAAGGAGAGAAAGAATCCCAAGGAGGCTCTGCATTGTCAGTGCACTGTCGAACCCATGAACCGTGAGATCATGACCTGACCCAAAGCGGGATACTTAACTGACTGAGCCACGCAGGCGCCCTGCTTGTCTAAGTACTTTTAATGGATACATTTTCTTTCTTTCTTCTTCTTCTTTTTTTTAAAATACAATTTATTGTCAAGTTGGCTAACATACAGTGTATACAGTGTGCTCTTGGTTTTGGGGGTGGATTCCTGTGGTTCATCACTTACATACAACACCCAGTGCTTATCCCAACAAGTGCCCTCCTCCATGCCCATCACCCATTTTCGCCTTTCCCCCAGCCCCTATCAACCCTCAGTTTGTTCTCTGTATTTAAGAGTCTCTTATGGTTTGCCTCCCTCCTTCTCTGTTTGTAACTATTCTTCCCCCTTTCCTTCCCCCATGGTCTTCTGTTAAGTGTTTCAAGTTCCACATATGAGTAAAAACGTATGATATAATAGATATACTTTCTTATCAAACCTTCCCAGCAATGCTCTTCCCCAACATTTTCCAGATGAAGAACGTGAACCATAGTGAAAGAGCACGTCCAAGCATGAGGGCCATGGATTTACATGTAGGTCTGTCTGAGTTCCAGTGAGGATCCTTGTGTATAGAATGTGCTGAAAAGGGAAGAGAGAGACTGAAAGTCCATGGAAAACCAAGGAAGTCACGTGTGAGGTGAGAGAGGAGAGAGGCAAGGTTGCAGAACAATGTCCCTTCGGCCCTGTCATTACCCCACTGCCTGTCCACAGGGCACAAAGTCCAGGAGGGGTGAGATGGACTCACCACCAGTCACTAGACAGGAGGCCAGAACGAAGGTAAGCGTGGCTGGTGGACGAGGCAGGAACTCCCCTGGACTGAACTCTGTTGACAAATATGCGTTCAGGATTTCTTTTTAAATGAGACTTTAATCAGATTAGCAATGTCATCTTTTGTAATAAAAAACCTGCACTTCTTTAAGGCTCCATCTTATGAGTCAGGTCCTTACCAGCAGCCCTGGCCTCTGGCGGGGCAGTCTGGGCAATCTTTCGAGCTCCTTCCGGGACAATGGTATTGCTGAATACGAAGAGCAACTATTGGGTACCCCAGAAAGCCGGGCTGCACTTCTGCATATTTCTCCACCTTCCTGAGCCTGTTTCTGTAGGACATGGTGACACTAATCCTTTCCTCACAGGGCGTTGTAAGGATTCGATGAGATAATTTGTATAAAGCACCTAGTGTGATAGCACGTGGGACGTAGACCACGGATGTTCATGTCCTTTACTCTTTGTTGCTGTGGTTTTTCCTAGTTCTTTGTCGGCTGGTGAGTAAGGCGGAGAGCAAGAGCTGGGAAGTAGAATGTAAACACTGACCAGTAGGGCTATAAGCGACCCTCAAGTAGGGCCACTTGATTAGACAAGCACACATTTAAAAGTGGTATCTGATGATAAAACAGCATTTCAAGAACGCTATATCTCTAAGGAGTCCAAAGCACTCTATGCACTTGATCTTATCAACCCTGGCAGAATCCCTGGGCTTCATTGTCCAGAGGGAAAAGAGACCAAAGAAGGTCCAAAGACCCATCGGGTCCCTGTTCAGCCCTGTCTTGTGACCCCCCACGGCAAGCAAGGGCCGGCTGCAAAGTCAGTGCTGCATTCAGGGGGCCTGCGTGTCGAAAAATCCCCCTAATCTTAAGCACCTTAATAAATTTTCACCATATTTTCTTGTGGGGGAAAATAGAGCTTTCCAGGAAAGTTTTCTTGAGATGAATTACTGGAATAGCCACTTCATCTTATTAGAATTAGCATGCTCTGGTAGAGCCCACAAGGGGATTTGCTTCATTCCAGCGTTCTGAGGGGGCAAGTTGAGACACGATTAGTCAGTATTAATGGTTTCTGACTAATCCAGGGAATCAAAATTATCCTGAAACATAATCTCTCTCTGCTCCTCCTTCTTTTCTTTTCTTTTCTTTTCTTTTCTTTTTTCTTTTTCCCTTTCCTTTCCTTCCCTTCCCTTTCCCTTTCTTTCCTTCCTTTCCTTCCTTCCTTTCTTCCTTCTTTCCTTCCTTCCTTCCTTCCTTCCTTCCTTCTTTCTTTCTTTCTTTCCTTCCTTCCTTTCTTGCTTCTTTCCTTCCTTCCTTCCTTCCTTCCTTCCTGCGGCACTGTTGACCCAGGGCCATTAAAATGAACAAGTTTTGGGGATGAGTTTGGTTAAGAAGAGGAACTGCAGGCACAAAGCCCAGAACATAGCTGGAGAAAGCTGAGGCACATCTGAAGGAGAAGACTTTAGGTGCTCCTATCTGAAGAGAAAATAGCTCGCTGTTTGTTTTTACATTGACCCTAACTGCAGAGGACACAGTCACCAGGTTACCACAGTGTATCTTCTACTCAATCTGTTAGATGGACAAAGGTGACCTTTATTCAGGAAGATGCTGGGGAGGCAAGATGGAGGCTCGTGTTGCAAGATGTGTTTGGCTTGATGGTACCAGCCCATCATCCTGAAACCGGAAGCAAGGTGGTTGCTGGTCTGTGATCTCAACTGAACCCATTGCATCTGATGGGCCACTATTCCTGATGCCACTCAGGAATACTTCCATTTTAACTGAAATTTTCATCAAGCAGTTAGATAACAATCATACCAGGGAGTTTTATATTCATTTATTCAACAAGCATTTTTGTGCCAGGCTCTGTAAGAGATGCAAGTAATTTAAGGATGAGGGCGGCACAGAACACTTTCACAGACTTTGTCTGATTAATTCTCACTGCACTCTTATGAGGATGAGCATATATTGCTCCTATTTTATGCATATGGTGACCAAAGCTTAGGGAGAAGGCTACAATTTGCTCAGAATCTCATGTATAGGTAACAGACAGGAATCAAACTCATGTCTTCTGAAAACAAATCATTATAATGACCATTAACGTTATTGCACATTAACCGTATGTAGAGACACTCATTTCGTCACTTTACATGTACGGATTGCATCTAATTCTTAAAACAGTCCTTTGAAGTAGGTGCTATTTTTAAGGTATCCAGTTCCCAGATGGGCAAACGCAGAGGGTAACTTAGGAGAAGTGAGAGGTGGAGCTAGCGTCATGCCTGGCTGGCCTGACTGAGCCCTGGCTCACGGCCCACCATGTGAGTGGGGCACGTGTGTCAGTGTCCTTTTGGGACAGTCTGTTCAAAATCTCTTCATTCAAACATTTAGTGAGAACACACCACGTTCTGGGCACACTTTCCGCCCGTCCATAGGAGTGGTCCTTTCCCAGCTGTGAGAGGGCCGACCCTGGGGGAGAGGGGTACGGTCTGGGGATGGTTCAGTGGCTCTTGGCCTGTTGCTTTTGCAGGGTTTTCAGGAGGTGCCAGTGGTGGTCCTAGTAACCATCACTACCATCACCACACTGCTAGCATTTTTAAATAAACTTTATTATTATGATTATTATTTAAAGGTAGGAAAGGTAATCATTTTTATTTGTCATGTTCAGGAAGCCTTGTTAATTTTTTTTTTAAGTTTATTTACTTATTTTGAGAGAGAGTGCGTGGATGGGGTAGAAAGAGAGGGAAAGAGAGAGAATATCAAGCAGGCTCCATGCCCAATGTAGAGCCCAATGCAGGGCTTGAACTCAAGACCCTGAGATCAAGACTTGAGATGAGATCAAGAGTCAGATGCTTAACCAACAGAGCCACCCAGGCATCCCACTACTAACAGTTTTTAAAGCACTTAGTCTATGTAAAGCACTTGACAAACAATAATTCTTTGAATCCTTACAACATTCTTATTATGTAACTACTGATATTATGCCCATTTTATAAGGGGGTAAACTGAGGCTTACAGAGCCCCAAACATGGGCACAGTTACTCTGCTGATAAGTGGCAAAGTGAAGGTACCTGATAAATATCAGCTTTTCCCACCTCCCTGGGAAGGCTGATTTAGTCTGAATGGCCTGGTCTAATAGGAGCATCATTCTGCACGTTTGGCTCTCTCTTCCATATTCAGTCCCAAAGGGCTCCCCACAGGACTGCATGCTCTGCCTAGAGGCCCTGCCGACTCTGGGTGACCCTGGGCAGAGACTCCTCAGGGTTTTGAAGAAAGCCTGTCTGGAAGAACAACTTCTGAGTGATCCTGTCAGAAAGGCACCTGCTCGCTGGGAGCAAGTGAGGACAGGTGGTCACACGGAGGAGGGAATGACTGTGTCTATCTCCAAGTTAGTAATTTGGTTTCGTTATGGCTCCACAATTATGCCATTTTTCTGGTTTCATGCACTCAAAGGTAGACCTACTTCGGGGCGGTTGGTGAAAAAGGCAAGGGGAGATACAGAGGCCTTATGTATTTGAAGGTAAAAGAGCAGGCTTAATGTTTTGAATGTATTGGACCTTATGCTGCAGTGTTGGTGTGCCAGCCGAGTGAGGGCCTGCTCCACATCTGTGTTAGTTTGCTTGTAACAGAGCACTGCAGACAGAGTGCCTTAAACAACAGAAATTTATTTTCTTGCAGTTCTGGAGGCTGAGAGTCCAAGACCAAGGTGCTGGCAAGGTTAATTCTTCTGCTGCCTCTCCTTGATGCGTGGATGGCCATCTTCTCCCTGTGTCTTTACATGATCTTCCCCCTATATGTGTCTGTGCCCAAATTTCCCCTTCTTACAGGGACATCAGTGTCTTTGTATTAGGGCCTGCTCCCAAAGACCTCATTTTAGCTTCATTTCTGCTTTGTATTCTTTTTTTCTTTAAACAAGATTACATTTTCTTGTGTTCTGGTGTCAGTATTGTTGAGTATAATTTCCCCCTCTGTTCTCCAAGTTCTCTGTACTGTAGCTCTTCCTCTTTTTTTTTTTTTAAACTTGCTTAATTACCTCTTCAAAGACCCGCTCTCCAAGTACAGTCACATTGTGAAGGACTGGGGCTTAGAACTTCAACATATGAATTTTGAGGGGGACACAAGTCAGCTTGTAGAGCAGCATTCCCTCGTGAGGAGTGGTTTTGGTTTCTCTGAGTCCTAATGAAAATGAGGTGGGAGGGGCACCTGGGTGGCTCAGTTGGTTAAGCATCCGACTCTGGCTCAGGTCGTGATCTCTTGGTTCATGGGTTTGAGCCCCGTATGGAGCTCTGTGCTGACAGCTGGGAGCCTGGAGCCTGCTTTGGAATCTGTGTCTCCCTCTCTTTCTGCCCCTCCCCTGCTCGTGCTCGCGCTCTCTTTCAAAAATAAATAAGCATTTTAAAATTTTTTTTAAAAAAGAAAGAAAATGAGTCAGGAGAAAGGGACAGGCAGTCAACATGGCTAATGGCCAAGTGGGAGGTCTGGGGTAACCTCCTCATCTGCCCTGGCTATGGGCCACCTGGAGACAAGCTACTCAGGTCAGGCTTTAGAACTGACAGGCAGACCTTAATTGTCCTTGGCTCTTCTGATGTGCACCGTAAGATTCTGCCTGAATTTGTCCTCCAGCAAAGCCAAATGGGACAGGAGGAGATGGGGCTGGTTCTGAAGGCTGAGGGCATCAGACCGGAGGTAGCTGCAGAGACGGTGGAGGCGGAGACGGGTGCACCACTCCTGTCTCTGAGCAAAGCCTCATCCAGGGCTGGGTCAAAGCAGCCTTTGTCTGGGGTCCAAGGGGATTGTTGGTTTCGTGAGCAAGCCTCCCAGGATGGGTCAGCGGCAGAGAAAGTTCCCTTTCCTCGTTTGATGGGGCAAGAGCTGGCAGCACACATTCTCCCTGGGGAGGACAGCGCAGGCTCTGGGGCAGAGGTGGAGAGAGGTGCCAAGTCAGTGGGAGGGGAGCACGAGCTGAAGGAACAAGGGAGAGGGGAAGAGGGGAGGAGCCATGCCAGGCCTGGCCACCAATCACCAGAGATGAGGAAGGCCATCAGATGGCCTTTTCTAGCCTTTGTCAAGAACTGGACACTTGTCATGCATGGCATATCATTGGAGCATGTGACACATCTTAGGAAATACCAGGAAAGTTCAACAAGGGTTGGTTTCCAAAATTGAGATAGTCTTGGTTTTGAACAATGGATTTAAGAATTGCCCATGAACTTAAAGATCCAGACTGGAGTTTTCTTATAAGTTAATCCTTCACCTATTTCTAAGAATATATAGATAGATATAGATGTATATATAGATATAGATATAGATAAAGACAAAGATATAGATATAGATAAAGATATATAGATAGATAATGATAACAATAGGTAGATATTTGGATTGTGTTTTCCTGATTATAAAAAATACACAGTGTAGAAAACTTAAATATATATATATATATATAAAAAGAGGGGCACCGGGGTGGCTCAGTCAGTTGAGACTGACTTCAGCTCAGGTCATGATCTCGCAGTTTGTGGGTTCAAGCCCCGCGTCGGGCTCTGTGCTGACAGCTCAGAGCCTGGAGCCTACTTCAGATTCTGTGTCTCTCTTTCTCTCTGTCTCTCCCCCTCTCATTTGTACAGATACATAGAAATGCATGAACATATCTGTACAAAATTATTTTTACCAAAGAGATCACTCAATACATACTTTTCACTTAATGTATTTGGAACATTACTGACAAGTTTCTATGTCATAATTTAAATAGTTGTTTAGTAGCCTATTGCATAGATTTACCACAATTTCTTTAATTCTCTATTGTGGGACATTTTTTTTTTTCACTATCATAAGCAAGACTTAACTGAACATCCCTATAGAAATCTTTCCATGTCCTGTTTTATACCAGGTGTGAACTTCAGTCTTGTACTCTTGAATTTCTGAACCATATTTGTGCAGGAAGTATAATGTATTTGGGAACTTAGCTGCCTAATGGGAATCAGGGGTGGGATCCTGGCGCACACAGATTGGTGTGGGTATGTCCCAAAGTAACCCAGTTTTAATCTGGATGAATAGAAACAGTGTCCAGAACAAAAAGTGTCAGGCCATATCCACAGAATTGTGCAAACATCTAACGTTAAGTATAGTGGGAAATGGCAAGTTGTGGTTTGTTTAGAGAATGCCACAGGGTGTGGGATTCTTCAAGGGATCCCTCAAAGCAGTTCTAAGTTTATAGAAAGAGGGCTGCTTTTTGGCCATAGGAAGTGTGGACTTGAGTTTTTTCAGTCATAATGAGTCAAAACATGGCAGAAGGAATGCCAGTAACTGACTGGGCTTAAGCCCAGTACTTTCTATAAAAGAAGTCTAGATGGCAGGTATGGTGGCTCCACATCTTTAGAAGCCTAGATTCTGTCTTGTCCATCATCCTTAGTGCCTGCCTTCCTACCTCATGGTCCCACAGGACAATTGGAGCTCCAACCATCACATCATCATTTCAGGCAGGGATGAAATTCAGTCAGAAGGCATACATATGGTCAATTCGTTGTTAAAATATCAGCGTATTTCAGAATCAGTGCCAATGCCTTTTGGCATCCCTGAATCATCTCAAAGATCTATCATCGAAAGAGTTAACACAAGCCACAGCAGGATCCTCCAGGACTCTGCCCAGGATTTAGGCTGATGTCCATGTGAGTGGTTGAACATGTTCAAAGTCATCCCCAGTTCCAAGGAGGAAGAAGGGAGTGCAAGCAAAGGAGCTCACTTCCAGTAAGCTGGCCTCCTTTACAGAACCTGTCCCACAAACCCCCACCCTCCATCAACTTCCACGTACAGCTCATTGGCTGTCCCTCCTGGAATGCAGGCTGGGAAATGTAGTTCTGCAGCCTCCAAGAGGTCATGCTTCCAACAGTAATTAAGTTCTCATTCTACAGAAGCAGGAATGTTGGGTAGGCAACCCTATACAGAAAAGACAAACGCGATGCTGGCCACAGTGGAGGACATTCAGTCATTCACATCTTAGTGTGAATGATGTCCCAAATCAAGGCAGCAACATTTTAGGGGGAGATAATTCTCCTCCATTATAGTTGGTATGTGTGTGTGTGTGTGTGTGTGTGTGTGTGTGTGTGTGTGTGATGTGGGGAGGAGGGGGTGGAGGGGTGGAGGAGGAGAAGTTATGCAGCTGGGATGCTGGATCTCCCGAAAGGAAAGGAAAGGAACACACTACTGTTTTTAGTTGTCAGGGAAAAACATGATGCCCTCCTCTGCTGAGACCAACTGCCTAACAAAACCCCTCCTGTAAGGCTTTAAAACAAAAACAAATAAATAAAACAAAAACAAACCTCCCCCCAAGGCTGGTAGGAGTGTAAATTAGAAGGCAATTTGGCAGTATTTAGCAAAACAAAAAATTCACACATCATTTGACCCAGCAAAGCCACTTCCTGGAATCCATCCTAAGGAATATTCATGTGCCTGAGTGAAGATGTATGCACAAAGATGTTGACTGTAATGCGGCCTTCAAAGGGGGAAAGTTGGAAACCTCATGGACGTGTATCAATCTGGGATTTGTTAAACCAAATTAAGGTATACCTATGCTGAAGAATTTTAAAAAATGAAGTAGACTTTTGTATCATCATAGAAAAATCCTCCAAATATATTTGAAAAGCAGTAAACAACTTGTATAAGAAATTTGAATGCAAGTTTAATATGCTACCACTTCCGTAGGGAAAAAAGTGTATAATACCTATATATGAAAGGAATGGGGAGAGGGCCCCATGCTGTGGGCATGGGAGGAGGGGGAGGTGAGTGTTGAAGGGATTTTTAGGTTTTGTCCTATACGCTTTAACTTTTTCAATTGGAGCATGTTCATGAATTATTTATGCAATTAAAAAATCTCACGAGCACAAACTAAACCATTTGGAGTGGGCAACTAAAGTGATGTGTCAGGACTGGTAGGTAAAAGACTTGCATTTTTGGTATAGCATAAAAATAATGTAGTAATAATAATAAACCTATAAATTGTAAACCTACAATAACTGATGAAACTCACATGGCAAACACTTACGTAGTTTTGTTAGGAAGCAGGACAGTTCTCGACGCACTATGTATATCTACTTATTTAATCCTTGCCACAGCCCTATGGGATTGATGCTATTATTATTTCTGTGTAAGAGACTTGAAAACCAAGGCTCAGAGAGATGGGATGAGTTGCCTCAGGTCTCAGGGCTAGTTCTGACTCTGGAGGGCATGCTCTTAACCCATCGCAAGGCTGCCTGCATGCATTTGGAGTGTCACTGCAGTATGCAGAGCAATTTCACATATGTGATGTCATTTGTTCCTCGGGGGCCTGTGTTACTGCCAGCCTGCTCTATGCCTGTTCACTCCTCCTCACTCATGTGCTTCCCCTTGCCCATCCTCTCGCCGTCTCCATTATGCAGATGGAGAAACAGACTCAGAGAGCTTACATCGTTTTCCCAGATTCACATGGTCAGAATCTTCATTTGGGTTTCCCTCGGAGCAAGATGAAGATTTGATTGCGGGTGGTTTATTTAGGAGAGGATGGGGACGCAAGCTAGGGAAGGGGAGGAAGCGAGCCAGCTGTCTTCATGACGCTCACTGCAGGGACCTGGGCTTTGTCCTGCCGAGGGCCCTCTGAGACAGGAAAACAGACTACCGAAGATGGGGGAGTGCCCAAGAGCTGTGTGAGGCTTGCTCTCCAGCACTTCCAGCCCGCCTTGGTGAGGACCAGGTGCACTCTTGGGGCAAACATCCTCCCAGGCAGAGGGACAGGAAGCTATTAGCTTGCTGATGACCTCTGGGTGGCTGGACAGCGATGGGCAGGCCACCCATAGCTCCACCAAAGTTGATGAGTGCAGCAGTATCAGGATTCGAACTCAAGTCTGTCTGATTCCAAGGCTCCCAGATTTCCCAATCCGCAGCCAGAAACGCAGGCTCCAGCAGAGGACTCTTGTTTGGCCATCCACATACATCGGAGGAGTGCGGTCACGTGGCTCCAGAAGCTGAGCCTCAGCGTGAAACAGACCACACAGAATGCTCACTGGCTGCTTCCCGAACTTGTAGCCGTGAGAGAAGGGGAGGCTCAGCTCAGGAAGAAGGAAGCCTTGAATAAACGCCCCCACCTCTGCTGCCTTCGCAGCAGCCACCCTGATGCTAGTTCTTTTTCTGTGCCACATCCCATTCCGATGCTTCTTACCACTCACCGTCGACCAAGAGGAAAAGCTTTCCTTCTTCCTCTTGGCTCTGGTCTTTCTCCTGCACTGGAGCACACACTGGAGCACTCTGAAGCATGCACTGGAGCACTCACTGAAGCACGCACTGGAGCACTCAATGGAGCAGAGGCAGCACTGCTCTGTTGCCAGCACCATGCTGACCCTGCCACCTGCAGAGCCCCCAGTAAACACCATTGACTGAACGAATGTGTGAGAAGACAGGTGGAAAGGGCAGCTTGGGGAGGGGGACAGTAGAGACAGGGGTTCAAAGGAATACGAGGGATCCCTCCACACCAACTTGCTCTAGAAATATCTTTATTGGAGGCCTAGGGCCCCTGGACCCTTTTCCCAACCTGGCCCTCCCCTTTTGGCCAAGTGAGGAGCCTTACTGGCCTGAGTGGAGAGTGACTAGGTGTCTGGGAAGCTCAGAGGTCTCTCTTTGGTGTGGGAAAGGGATGGGGGACTGGTGTGTGAGCCGTGGTGCCCCAGAGCAGGGAGCGGGCATGGTGCTAGGTCCACTTTGACACAGGCGGCCCTGGGCTTCCTGTCCGAGCCCTGGCTTGGCCCCGAGGCTGAGGAAAGGCCAGAGAACAGCAGGCTCTCTGTTTGTCTGCCTGTGGTCTGCAGGTGTCCCCTTAGGCGGGACAGTAATTGGCATTTCCTGCCCCCATGCAGCCCTTGGCTCTCTGGGGTCCTGCTCTGGTCTCTGACCCCCTGAGACAGGAACATCCTTTCCCTTCGAGGCCCCAAGAATCCTCCATAGCTTCCGGTTACCACATGTTCTCTTGCCATGGCTTTCTGTAACTGCCGATTGTGTGCCTTTCCTGGCCCTAGGAGAGAGTCACCAAGAGCTGCGGTTTCTGGAGCCAGTTAGTCAGGCCCTGTGTACCTCTCTTAACCCTCACACTCCCTTCGGAGGCTGGCACTATTACTTCCCCCATTTTACAGATTGATACCAATGACTTTCATAGTTTATTGAGGTCTTTTCTCACACCAGGCAATGTCCTAAGCACTTCATGATTGCGGCAGGCTCTGTTCTTGTTCCCGAGTACTTGCTGCCCCTCCCCATTGGGACAGTCACACTCCCCACCCTGATGACGACACGTATGACTAGTTTGGCCAATGGGATGGAATTGGAAGTGACAGACTTCTGCGTAGAAGCTCTGAGAGCCATGGCGGGTTCGGGGTCTGCATTTCCTCCCCACTGGCCAGCCTTGCCAGGCCCCAGATAGGGGCGGATCCAGCCGTCTCCTTCCCAGTATAAAGATGTGCAGCCAAACCACAAAGAGCATGTAACAGGAGTGAGACAAAAACCTTTGTTGTTGTAAGCCACTGAGATTTGGGAGCTGCTTGCAGCATAATCCAGGAAAAGGTGGTAGATAGATCACACATTACCACATTGAATCCTAAGACTAGCCCTGGGGGGTAGGTATTTATACACCTCTTTTCAGCATTAATACTATAACCCTGCTAAATCCTGGCAAAGCAGACTGTATGGCTTTGTCTCCACGGAGTGTCAACTTTAAAGAAACACGGGACAAGAGCCAAACTAATTAAAAGGGAATTTTATTCTTATGTCTTTAGAAGAAAACTTATAGGGGGTCCAAATGAAGCTCTTAACTGAATTTGCTCTCCCTTGCCACCTACTTTCCTCTCACCCACAGCTGCTCCATGCCGTGTCACAGACTCCCCCAGATCCCTCCCCATGGCTCTCTCTCCTTCTGTTTCCTCCTTCCCTGCCTGCTCGCCAAAGCTGACCAATTTTCTTCACACTAAAACTGATCTTGGAAAAGCCTTGTCTTGGGGACTCGCTATCAGCTTATTTTTAGGAGAGACACTTTCACGCACCCTGGAGATGACACACACATTGACCCAGGGTCCAACCCCATCATCTAAGAGAGATTGGGTGACTCATTTCATGGCAACTCCCGGGAGTGGCAGTCCCCTCTTGTTCAAAGGAGAAAGAAGGGGGAGTATTGGCAGAATTCTCTATTTATTTATCTATTAAATCCAAGTTAGTTAACATATAGTGTAATAATGATTTCAGGAGTAGAATTTAGTGATTCATCTCCTACATATGACACCCAGTGCTCATCCCAACAGGTGCCTTCTTAATGCCCATCCGCCATGTAGTCCATCCCCACACCCCACCTCCCCTCCAGCAACCTTTAGTTTGCTCTCTGTATTTAAGAGTCTCTTATGGTTTGCCTCCATCTCTGTTTTTATCTTATTTTTGCTTCCCTTCTCCTATGTTAGAATTCTCTTTGATGGGCATGGGAGGAGCAAAGGCTGTGACACCCCCAAGTTACTAATATTTGTCCTGTTACATTAATGATGATGATAAAATATGAGAGTGTACTGAATCCCAAACACGGCACTAAGTGTTACAGGCACATTTGTTTCATTTATTCCTTATTGCAGCCCTGTAAGGTAACACCACCCTCATTTTATAGATAAGAGAATCAAAGCAGAGAGACGCTGAGAAACTCACCCATGGATACAAGCAGAGAACTGACGGAACGGATGTTCAGAACCAGTTCTGAACCCTTGGCCTGTGTGTGCAATCCCACACTGTGCGCGTGTGGTTGGATGACAGATTATAAGCCTCCAGGGACTTCCCTGGGCTCTAGTATATATTCTGGCCACAAGCGTGCGCAGGACATTCTCCACTGCAGTCCCCACCTCTTGCACCGGCTTCGTCCCGCCCACTCCAAGCCCATTCACATCCCTCCTCTTTCCTTTGGGGGTTCTAGCCCTGCGGGAGGGCACTGTCTGCCCCTGCTCCTGTCTGGCTGCCTGGTTAGCGACATTGATCATGCAGATACTGTTCAGCTTTGGTCTGCTTCCTCTGGGAAGCTCCCCCTGATCATAGACCCCCTCATTTTCCTGGTCATTGCTCGTCTACTATGTCTCTCCAGTTCCACTCGTGTCCCCAGGGCAGAGCACAGGCTGAAGATGTAGCATGTGCTCAACAAATATTTGTTTAATGAATGGATGATTGATGTTTATTTACTCAATTCATATGAAACAGAGTGTTTGGTTACTCTTATTATTTGGTGAAGATTCCTGGCTCATGGTTCCAGGCCACATCTGGATTCGATATTTGTAGCCAGGGCCTATGATGAGCGACATCTTCCTTCCCGCCTGGCACTTAACTTTTTCATAT
This sequence comes from Cryptoprocta ferox, assembly GCA_028646485.1. Classification (NCBI taxonomy): domain Eukaryota; kingdom Metazoa; phylum Chordata; class Mammalia; order Carnivora; family Eupleridae; genus Cryptoprocta; species Cryptoprocta ferox. The sequence continues at coordinate 59,275,874 of CM053574.1, forward strand.
TTGCCACATGAGATGTTTCACCTCTGTCATCTCCAAAGCAGACCAATTTTTTTCTCATTAAAAAATAGATCTTGAATACCCCTTGTCCAGAGAACCCAATAATCTTTTCTTCAAGATCGACACTTTTCACACTTGTCAGGAAGCCTTCCCCTCACGGCCAGTGATCCGTTATCTCCCAGAAATGATGGGATGAGTCCGAAGCCCAGAGAGTGATGTTGTGGGGTCACAAATTTGTCATGTCACACTCTCTGGACTTCAGGCATCGTGACAGCAACGTGGATATCGTTTTCATCAAGGGATGAAAAGAATTCTTCAGCAACATGTAGTGAAAACCAGCCAAAAAGAAAACTAACTAACAAAAAACTGGTAAATGTTGGCGGTCTCACCTGAGGGTCTTTCAGGCTTCCAAGGCCGAGGAAGAAAATCAGGTAGACACACAGCTTCCCACAGAACCTTGGAATTCTCACGTTTGCTGCATCAGAGAAGCAGGCCATATTCCCTGTGCATCCCCGGGGCTCTTGGCACTTGGTACAGAGAATCGTTGGGTGGGGGGATGGGGAGGAGAGGGAGAGAGACAGGGTCTGTAATGCTGCTCCTTTAAAAGGTCGCTTCCATCCCCACTGATATATAGATGCTTACTGGTCACTCAGACTTGTGCCTCAATTAATTTATGCCTGGGGCAAACTGACAAGGAGGCATGTGCAGCCAGAGAAATTCTACTCCTGAGAGTGGAGAGTCTATCGAGCTTTAACAATATGCTTAATTTTATGTATTTTAGGCTCCAAATCAATAATTCCTCAGAAACTCAGAATTTCTACGAGGATAAACCAGTAATTATCATGTGCCAAGCACTGTGCTAGAGACCTTAAATTGGTGGTTCCAGCTGCATCCGAATCACCTGGAGGGTCTGTTAAAATATAGACTGCTGGCCCACATCCCTAGAGTTTCTGATTCAATAATTCTGGAGTGGGGCCCAAGAATGTGCATTTCCAACAAGTTCCCTGCTGAGGCTGCTGCTGCTGCTGGTTCCAGGGACCCCACATTGAAGACCACTGTCTTGTGTGTATGCTCATTCCACCCTCATAAGAACGGGAACGCATGAAAGTGAACCACCTAATTCAAGGTTACATTGCTAATAGCCTCAGAGTAGGGATTCTGGACAATCCTGGGCTCATTCCAGAGCCTCTTCTCTTTCCTGTAGCTGCTCGATCTTTCTATCACATTTACCTGCCCTGGGAACTTTGCACTAACAAACCCCAAAACCCAATCCCAGACACATAAAGGACCTGGTCTTCAGGTAGCCCACTGCTACTTCTATTTCTCTCATGGTGGCAAGCTAGTGAGATTCAGTGGTATCCCAAGCAGGTAACCATCCATGACCGCAAATCAAATGGACGGCAGAGCCGGGGCTTGAGAGTCTCATTTCTGCCTGGTGGGGGGCGGGGTCCCAAGGCCACACCATACTTTAATACATGTGCAGAGTGATCAGGACTTAGTGTTGCAATGGCCCCCAGCACGGTGACTTCCATACTGCTTCTGTGTTCCAGCACCGTCTCTCTGCATGGCAGGGAGTGGAACAGCCCCGCTCCGGAGGGGCCTCATAGGAGGGTCTGACATCGTGGAGCTTGCTTAAAAGCTGTTGACTTTATAAACAAGCATAATGACAGCTGCCAGACAGCTGGGAATCTACAACCTGAACCAAATGGGCCATCAGTGAGAGACAAGGAGAGTGGATTCTTTTTTAACATCACAGGGCTGAGAGAGTGGCATGCGACATTTGGCCTTGCAAATGGTTTCTACACAATACAGACATCATGCCAAGAAAAGTTGATGCATATATATCTATCTTTCTGAGCCACTTTGGAACCCATGGACATACATACCCCATCAGCTGCGTCGTCTTCCATTCCAGCAAGGGTTGTCACATAAGCATTGTGCCACTCGTAACATGGCATTGACCATGAGGACGGGGATGGGTAAACTCCTCCGTGATTGAATACCATTGTATACATGAAAAGATGAAAATATTCCTAAAGCACAAGAGGTCTCCTTACCTAGAGACCCAAAAAAAAAAAAAAAAAAATTATCAGAGGGGTTTTGTTCACTTTTTAAAGTGATCAAGAGATTTTTTTGGTGATGTTTCCCTTGCCAAGATTTACTTCTCAAAAAGTGACAATGAAAGTAAAAATGATAATAACCAAAACAACAAAACAACAAGCTCATCCCGTTGAAGGGACATAACCAGCATCTTGTCCAGACATTAAAAATGAAAAATAATCATGAGACAGACTCAAATCTTTCAAAGATTGTAGACTGTGTAGAAGCTTGAAGGACTCCTTAGGAGAAAAGTCTTCCAAAAAGGGGTAAGAGCTCTGCTGAGCTGAGGCAGGAGGATGAAGACATATGTACATTTTTTTAGTGGGAGGAGAGAGAAATGTGCCTCTATTCTGGGTTCCCCCAGAAACCTTCCCCTTGGCTGGCGTCTCCCGCGACCTGCTTTTCCTTTAGCCTTCTCTGAGGTGAGCCTTGAGAATTCAGAAATCCTGGTCAGTGTCTGTTGCTTCTCATAAAGCCAATAAAGAGTAATAGACAGAAGGACAAAATTACATGACTGTAGATTCAGCACATAGCATGTGTGAGGCACGTGGAGGGGAACAAGAGTTCTGTCACCATCCACTTAGCCAGGACACGCGTGCTCCATGGTGGTCGTCCCAGACAAGCACTGACAAATAGCTGCCGCTTATCTCTTTAAGCACAGAAACTTGAATTCTGTCTCAGTCATATTGGATGGAAATCTTTCTAAAAGAGACCACACTACTACTTTGCCTTATGTCTCTGTTCCTTATGAACAGAAATTATTTATAGTACAGGGATACCTTCCAGAATCACCCTAAAAAGCCCCAGCTTGTCAATCTTTTTCTCTTTTCATTTTTTCCTTCCTCCCTCCCTCCTTTCTTTTTCTTTTCTTTTCTTTTCTTTTCTTTTCTTTCTTTCTTTCTTTCTTTCTTTCTTTCTTTCTTCCCTTTCTGTCTATCTCCCTCCTTTTTTCTTTCTTTTGTTCTTTTTTTCTTTCTGTCTTTCTATCTCCCTCCTTTTTTCTTTCTTTCTTTCTTTCTTTCTTTCTTTCTTTCTTCCTTCCTTCCTTCCTTCCTTCCTTCCTTCCTTTCTTTCTTTCTTTCTTCCTCTCTCTCTCTTTCTTCCTTTTTTCTTATTCTACTGCTGCCAAATTTTCCTAAAGGGAGGAGTATCTTACCTTTCTTCCCAGTTGCTGCGAGAAAGATTAGGGAGGATGGAAGGAGGGGAGGTGGAATGGTAATATCAGGGTTAGAGGTTGTTCATCAACTCATTTGACACCCAGCGTGAATCAGGCAACTCATAATGACCCTTGATGAAATACTGCAAAAGATACCTAGTTTATGAGGGCTAGCACTTCTAAAAATAATTTTGTTCAGGAATTTGAGAAAGAAAAAAACCGTTCTTTGCTTTACGTTCTTAACTATCTTTAGTCCCTCAGATTGTTACAGAGGGGGAAGGTGTCCCGAGTGGAGCGGGGGAGGGCATCCCGAGCCAAGCGTTGGCCCTCAGCCTTCATCCATCTGGACTTGGGCACCTAGAGGTGGTCTCAGCGTGGCTCGTTTTAGTTTCTGAGCTGGGAGTGAGGGCTAGGCTGGTGGCGGAGCTGCAGCGGCCCCATGAGTTGAGAAGGCGGCCATCACGTCTTCTCACATTCCTCCTGGTCACTTCCCTGCCGCCACAACTCCTCATAGGCCTCGTTTTCTCACCTTCCCTCTGGTTGTTTGCCAACTCAGGGTTTCAACCTCGAGCGGTTTTCAATGGCTCAGGCCCGAGTTTTAATGACAGCTCTCTGATGTGCTTCTTCCTTATTATAACAAGTGTTACTGTTCCTTACTTGACATTTAAAACCATTTTCTGTCTTTGTACGTGTTGCTAATAGTCCCTTCTGCTGCATGACAGTTATTTCCAAAGTGGCCTCTAAAGATCACATGAGTTCATCCTCAGAATGGGCTGAGGGAAGTGAGTGGGCTTCAGAAACAGGCAAGGGGGACGTTTTCTCAAAATACTGCAGTCAGTGAGAGAGAAAAGATCTACATTCAAATTACTAGACTGAGAATCATAGACTTTCAGGTTACAAAAAGAAGATAGGAAACTTATTTTCCAGAGGAGGACACGGAGGTCCAGAGAGAGAAAGTGACCTATGCCCGGCTGAGGTGGGGATGCAAACCAGGCATTCTGCTTCCGAGTTTAATGTTCTTTCTGCTACCTCCTGATCTCGTTTCCCTTTGACCACTGTAGCACTTTCATTTCCAGTGGAATAATTTCTTAACTATTATGGCCTACCACTTGGGGCAGAATTAAAAATGTACCAGCCTTAACGTCCATGGCAAAAGAATTTTTAAAAATGTAAAGCCTCATGAAGGGTCCTGGGATATATTTTTTTCATTTTCACTTCCCATCCTACTGCTATGCGAAGCTTACTAAAGTCTAAAAAATGTCAAAAGAACCACTTAACTTTTCACCATGGAAACTATTTGGCCGTTCCAAAATGAGATTTTTTTTTGGTAACATCAGAGAGCATTATAAATCAAAGAAAAGGCATTTTACCTGTTCTCGTGCAAGAGGAAATGAAAGGGATGAATGAAAATGTGTGTTGAGGGTAGTTATCATATGATCACAGCTAGAAGCTCAGGGTCAGCGTCTCTTCACTGGAAAGAGCACGTTTGAACCTTGAGCCCAGATTACAGGGTGAACCTTGGCTCCTGATCTTACTAATTCATTTCTCCTAGGTTAACTTTTCCTCCATTGACTTCTCTAGTACTAACATAGCACTTTAGAACATACAGATTACAGCAGGAATTTCTCCAGGGATGCAGGGACGTTCTAATTTCTTAGCATTTGAAGAAAAGCTCCGCTTTCATTTGATCCCTGTGATTGGTATGCTTTTATTCATTTCTCATAGAACTTAAAACATCATTCGCTCAACTGACCAGTGACAAGTTCTTTTATTTTTTTTTAATGTTTATTTATTGATTTTGAGAGAGCATGAGTGGGGCAAGGGCAGAGAGAGAGAGGGAGAGAGAGAAACCCAAGCTCTCAGTGCAGAGTCCATTATGGGGCTTGAATTTATGAACTGTGAGATCACGACCTGAGCCAAAATCAAGAGTCAGAAGCTTAACTGACTAAGCCACCCAGGCACCATAACAACTTCATTTCTTTTCTTTTTTCTTTTTCATTTTTTTTTTTTTTTTGAGAGACAGAGAGACAGAGCCTGAGTGGGGGAGGGGCAGAAAGAGAGAGAGGGGGACACAGAATCTGAAGCAGGTTCCAGGCTCTGAGCTGTCAGCACAGAGCCTGATGTGGGGCTTGAACTCACCAACTGTGAGGTCATGGCCTGAGGCAAAGTTGTACGCTTAACTGATGGAACCACCCAGGTGCCACATGATAAGTTCATTTCTAATCAGTTTTTCTTTCTCCTAACATAAACCTTACTTTGACATCAGATGAAAGTCATGAACTTCTGTGAAAAACAGTCATGCTCTGTAGCCAGGGTTGCCAAACACTGCATGGGATATATTTATACTGAAAAATTATTTCTTGTTGATCTGAAATTCAAGTTTAACTGGGTCTATTTTAATTTGCCAAACCTAGTAACTCTATTTGGACAATGGAATAAATATCCTCCTGAGATTTTGTGTGAGGATAAAGATTTTTTTTTTAAATAAAATCATACATTAATTATTTTAGGGAGCTAAATGTCTATCTTTTGATAAAGACATGCAAAATAAATCTAGATTTTTTTTATACATCTGGCTTGCTTTAGGAGTGGTACACCTGTGTATTTTATAAATTCATTTTTTTTAATTTATTTTTTTAGATGTTTATTTATTTTTGAGAGAGAGACAGAGCATGAGCGGGAAGGGGCAGAGAGAGGGAGACACAGAATCCAAAGCAGGCTCCAGGCTCTGAGCTGTTGGCACAGAGTCCGATGTGGGGCTCGAACTCACAAACTGTGAGATCCTGACCTGAGCTGAAGTAGGATGCTTACCCAACTGAGCCACCCAGGCGCCCCTAAATTCATTTTTAAAAAATGTTCATTTAATATGTCACCGACTGCTCACCCTCCTTAAATTATTATACTATCCTAATTTGCAGACTCTGAGGCACAGTTTAGAAGTTATACCATTGGGGTGTCCGGTGGTGCAGTCGGTTAAGTGTCTGACTCTTGATCTTGGCTCAGGTCATGATCTCGCAGTTCATGAGTTCGAGCCCCACATTGGGTTCTGTGCTGGCAGTGCAGAGCCTGCTTGGGATTCTCTCTCTCCTCTCTCTGCCCCTCCCCTGCTTGTGCTCTCTCTCTCTCTCTCTCAAAATAAATAAATAAACATTTAAAAAACTTAAAAAACATAAAAAGTAAATGAAAAAAGAAGTTATATCATTGTCCTCTCACTTACATGTGAGCATGCATCTATGGCACAAAATAGGCTTTATTCATGGGAAGCAGCCAACATAGGAAAGTTGCTGTAAAAGTAATTAGACTTGAATTTAAAAGGATCAGTTCCTCATTAAGGGTTTCCCTCAAAGACTTAATGAGGGAAATTAGCCACAAATTATCCTATCTTATCATTTGCAGACTCCAAGGCCCAGTTTAGAAGCAGATCATTGTCCACTCGGTTGTGCGTCTACATGTCATGGCTTTTGAGGTCTCTCTCAGGGAAAAGGCTAGCCTGTTGTGAATTTTGTGTGATTTTTTTCAGCTCTGGGTCATTAACCCGAATGAGTTCCACCAAGGACTTTGGTAACGACAGTAACAGCATTTATTCAATACTTAGTGTATGCCAATCCATATGTGTGCTTCCTGGATGCATTATTTCATCCAATCCTGATAATCCTGCAAGCTAGGTACTATTGTCTTCTTCATTTTACAGACAGGGAAACCAAAGGCCTGTGGTTTCACAACCAGGAAATGAACGTGCGAGGATCCAAACCCAGGTCCGACTCCAGCACGCGTTCAACTGTTGCCCACCCAGAATGCTTCCCATTGGTGGACAAGGTGGGGCTTCTTGAGGGCCTCAGGGAGGATGGCTGGTGTAGAGACTTACTGAGAAGATGGAGACTCTAGAAGGCCTCCTATAATCAGCCGGCGGAGTCCAGTTTCACAGCACTCCGCAAAGATCTCAGAGCGTGGAGATGGTTGTCTCTGCTCTCTTAAGAGATAGGTTTGTGATCCATGGCCTGGAATTTCAAAACTTATCAGAAGAAAATCACAAATTATTTACAAATGCTTTGAAATTAGGGTGTCTGTTACTTTTGTGTACATAGGAATCACTGGGGACTTGGATAAAGATTCCTGAGCCCACGCTTAGAGCTTCTGATTAAGTTCTAACTCAGTGCTTCTGCACAGGATCCGAAAACCAGACTTGACCCCTACCATTTTGCAGGAACCCATAGGTCCGTGTGGGTGCTGATGGGTACACACTTTGAGAAACCCTGCTTGAGGTCTGCATTCTTATGGGGCAGGAATGTGTCCTACCTATCTTTGTATTCTCAAACCCAGAACAGGACCAGATACCTATCCAATACAAGCTGAGAGGGAATTGAATTACAAGGAATGAGGAAAGGGAAGGGTTTCCGTTGACATTTGGGGCTGCTGGGAATAACCAATTCTAATTCCAATCATGGTTAAAGAGCTTTCCTCCAGCTTTTATGAATGCAAAGTGTTGACTTTGATCTCCAGGGTCTCCATCTCCAGTGGGTGGTGGCAGGGGTGGGGAGGAGTCGGTGGTGGTGAGCATATATTTATATTTCTGTACAGCGAAATCCTTATTATGCTTTATCAGCGAAACCAGGGCACACACTTGTTAGTATGTGAATATGCATCTGTGCCTTCCTTCCTTCCACAGCTGACATTGGAGATTAGATTCAAGCTTTAAGCTTGTAAAAAGCCTTAGAGGGAAACCCTTAATGAGGAACTGATCCTTTTAAACTCAAGTCTAATTACTTTTACAGCAACATTTCTATTTTGGATGCCTCCTATGAATAAACTCCCTTTTATGCCGTTGAAGCAGTGTTTTTCCCTCAATCTCGGCAGAAGGAACACCCAACATGTGACCCGAACGAGAGACCCCAGTGAGAAAGCCAATGACTCTTTTCTGCTTGAGGAGTGGCCTTGATTTCAAAGGCCACCAGAAGAGAAAAACTTGAATCCCATGTTTGTAAGCCCTTGAAAATGTTTCTATCTTTTCTCTGCTATTTAGCTACTTGCTTCTACTCATGGACACTGACCTACAAGGTGACACCATAAGCCTTTCAGCATGGTCTCCCACGGGACCAAAGACAATTGGAAGGGTGATTGTGTCCATTGTAGTCACATGGATACATGCTTTTTCAATGTCCAGTATTTGATGGAAGCCATATGGGGCACACTGGCAGTTGCATTTTCACAAATTGGATTTGGGGATATAACTCAAAGGAAATACTCTGCAGACTGTCCCCTCACCATAGCGTAAAAAGACTAAAAAGGATCCCAGGTGGTATAGGAGAAAAGAAATTTTAACTCCAATACACTTTTATTTTATTTTATTTTATTTTATTTATTTTAAAATAAATTTAAATTTAAAATTTTTTTAATTTTGTTTTATTTGACTTTTTCTTCAGAGAGCACATTTTTGACTAGAGATAGCAAAGCAAAATGGGAAGAGAGTACTAGATTAGGAATTAGAAAGCTTTCACTAATTTACCAGCCTCAGCTGAGTTTCATATTGAAAATGCATCCAAGACCTGTAAAGCCTTCTATAAATGTAAGGTGTTGAATTATGGTGTCCACTCACCAAATAAGTGTGGGTAAAGGGTACAAGGCATATATGTGGGTGGGCAGATGTGGCATGAATGAATTCCTTTTGCCACAGGAAGAGACTGTGGACTCCATGCTCCCACCAGCCCCCTGGGGTGGACAAGAACTGTTGTCATGACCATCCTTTGTATTGGGTTCTGGAGAATATGTGGCCAGAACCCTTCAGCTACTAAGATGGGAACAGGGAAAAAGCACAGGCTGTGAGCTAAACTAGAGAGCAAACTAAAACAGATACCAGATCTGCCCTGTGTGGCTGTGGGCAAGTCACTTAATCTCTCTGAATTCACATTCGCTCATCTGCAAGAGCCCTCCTGCAGGACACCTGGTGCTAGGAAGCACCTTGCATGTTGCAGGTACTCAGCAAATCAGAGTGATTATTAATTACTAGCAGTGGTTTCTTTGGTGATGAGCTTTAGCTTTGGGTTTTTGCTGCCACAATCTTTGTCCAGTAATTCTGGCAAGTGTTTAGTTGCATGAAGTCAAACTCTTGTAATGCCTCTCTATGAGCTCTTCTGTGCTGTGAACATGGTCCACTTGGACATGAAGATCTTTTTCCCATTTTTAGCATCCAGATAGTTCTCATGAGTAGCGGTGAATAGTTGTTAAGATGGATGAAGAGAAATGGGAGAAAGACCAGTACAATCATTACATCCTTAAAAATTAAGAAACTAGAATAGCCAGGCCATATGGGTGAGGGTGGCAGACTACCCAGGTGCAAGTGGCAGCACCATCTGTTACTTGCTGGGTGACCCTGGGCAGAGGCACAACCTCTTTACCATTTTCTCATTCATAAAATGGGCATAATAATATAATAATAATGTTTACATAATACGTGTAGGGGATACTCATAGAATGATTCTAAGAATTTAATGGAAAAATTTGTGCAATGTGCTTAGCATAGTGCTTAGTATATAGCTATGTGAGCCAATATGAGAAAAGTGTAAAAATGCTGTAGGTAAAAGCTTAAAAGTGGCTCAAGACCATTTCCAAGTATATTATGCAAAATGTAGGGTGTGACTGAAAATAAGAATAAATTGTAGCAAGACAAATTTAGATCATCATTAAGAATAACGTGACTCTAAGGGTGATTAAACACTTGGATAGAATTTTATCCTGCTTCCGATTTCTTATAGTTTTCTCCTTTCTAGTTCTTAGCTTTTCTGGAGTTGCATATTAATAGAATAGCAACCAAAACAAAGCTTTTAAAAATATAGTTAGAGACATTTGCTCCAAATACAACTCATAGCAAATAAAATTATAGTCAATAATACTGTAATTATGGAACTTAAAAGTGCTCCTGCAGCTTAAACAAGATTCTAAAGGTTCCACAGGGAATGGCAGGGATCAAGATCTAGCATCAGCAGATGACATTACAAAGTACATCTACTAAGTGATTAGATACAGAGGGATAAGCCAAGAAGAACAAACTGGAGATATCAAGTGGACGGGGAAGTTGGGAGCACTGGTTATGTAGCCAGTAGTTGGCAGAGGGTATACTGACCTCCTTACTTTTGCTGTTTGCTTATTCTTTATAATAATATATTATCCCCATGAAATTGGGGTTCAGAGAGTAAGTCAAATAACTTCCCCCAGCAATGGAGTTAAATAGTGGTGGAGGCAGTGTTCAAATGCAGGTCCCTCTGATGCACGTTTTTCCTGACATTGCATGGTTGTGCACATATGATACAAATATACGGAGCTACGTTGAGTGAAGGATTATAGATGGTATCCAACCGAGGGACAAAGGAGCTCGGTGAGGAGATCTGAGATAGGCTTTGTGAAGGAGCTGGGAGCTGAGTGGGGCTCTGATAATGGGGCATCCATTAGGCTCTTTGCAGCCAAGAGAAACCTACTTGGGCTCCCTTAATTAATTAATTGGAAGGATACTGGTGGCTCATGGAACTGAAGCAAAAGCTGAGGAGAAAGAGGGCTCAGGCAGAGATGCTTAGTGGGAAATGAAGAAATTAGGAAACAGAAGGTGGCCATGATTCCCTTTCAGCTATATGGTCAATTCCATAATTTTTAGTTCTTAAATTTCCTGATTAAAAAGAAAAACTCTGATAACAGAATCATTCAAATAATATCCTCATGTTGTCTTAGGCCAGCCTTATAACTTCCTTTCCACTGAAACTTGTGGTCTCCTGGGATACCTACTGGCTAATTTTGAACATGGACTGTGACTTTCTCCTAACTGGAATATTAGGTGAAATAGTGGACAGTGATGTCGAGGGCAATGGGGGATAGGGCATATACATCAGAGGAAGAAGAGGCCATTAGTACTTTAGGTTTAAGGCAGAAAGCAATGTGGGGCAACTGACAGTTGAGTCCATTGGATTTTGACTGAACGGTCATCCCCAATCTTGATAAGGAATCTTTTCTATGGAGGAATGAGGGAGCGAGGGATACATCCTTTGGGTTATTAATTATAGCCAGAGTTCTGAGGTCTGGTTCTTCCCTGCTTCATACTGATTTGAGAGAATTGTAGCACAGCTCTCTGGTCAATCAGGCTCATGGGCTGTGGAAGATACAGTTTCACCTGGGAGAGTGGGTGACCAGTGTGGTTCCTGACAGCACCTTTAATTGACCTGTTCCAGTCAGTGCTGAATGAGAGTAAGCGGGGAGGTGGGAGGGGCTTCACCAGTCTCAGGATGAGTCAGGTGGTGCTTGGGGGAGTTGATACCAAACCTTATGTTTGAGCCATAGCAGGTGCACCTGGGTTGGGCTCACAGGTATCTGTCTGCAGTTGTGCTGGTCTCTTCTAGACTGGAGCAGCAGGGAGCGATGCTAGTGAGGCTGGAGGATGGGGGACAGGGGTGATGCTTCTCTGTGATGAGGCATGGTGACACCTTCCCTGATGAGTGACTTTGCCTGCGGAAGCAGCCGAAGGTATACCTCACCAGGTTGTGGTCTTTAATCTGCTGCCATATTGCTGGACCTTCTACCTCTGATTCTGTTAAGAGGAAGTTCCCAGGGGCTCCTGGGTGGCTCAGTTGGTTGAGTGTCCAACTTCGGCTCAGGTCATGATCTCGCGGTTTGTGGGTTCGAGCCCCGCATCAGGTTCTGAGCTGACAGCTCAGAGCCTGGAGCCTGTTTCAGATTCTGTCTCTCTCTCTCTCTCTCTCTGCCCCTCCCCCACTCGTGCTTTGTTTCTCTTTGTCTCAAAAATAAATAAACTAAAAAAAAAAAGAGGAATTTCCCATGTTAATATCTCACCCACTGGTTCTCAAACTTGCGTCTTCATCAATATCACCCTGAGGGAGTGTTAAAACACAGTTTGCTGGACCCCATCTCCCCGACTTTCTGTTTTAGTGAGTCTAGCATAGGGCCTAAGAATTTGCATTTCTAACAAGCTCCCAGATGATTTCATCCATCAATCACATCTGGAGGATCACTACTTGAGAATTGGTTTTCTCAAGTGCCCAGGGAGCATTCTTGCATTGTCTGGGGTCAAAAAGACATTGAACCTGGTGAGCAACCCAGAAGACAAATCCTATTAAAGATCCCAAGCTAAACTCACTGAAGGATGTCGGGGAGAGGGACAGAGGGTAGGACTTTAGGCTTCCAATTTGCCTGGGGCATAATATATAACGTTTGTTAGTTTCTTATTAAAGCTGCCCCTGGTATGCTATGACAAGGTGATTTCTTTTTTTTGTGTCACGTGGAGAGATTTCCCTTGGTTTCTGAGTGAGACCTTGCACCAAGAAAAGAAGATATGACAGCAAAGAAATCTGTGCCTTTCATATCCACCCACTGCACTGAGACAGTATAAGTATTTTTAGAACATGAGGGGATATTTGCATAGCATTTACTAGGTGCTGGGCACTGTGATAAGTACTTTGCACACATCACTTATTATGATTTTTAAAAAGTCTGTACTATTTTCATTATATAAATGAACAAATTGAGGTTCAGCAGCATTAAGAAACATACCCAGATTCACAAAGCTAGTAATGGGCAGACACCTGACTTAAACATATGTATCACTCTTATTCCAAATCTGTGTTCTCTTGATTTACCATTGGAAATGCAGAGATCTCTCTAAGAAAGTACATGCAGCTTGAAAAAATGAAATAATACTTCTTAATTTAAAAAACAAGGTTATACGTTCAGAACCAAGAAGGTACAGGCTTGAATGAGTGGGAATTATACCTAATGGAATAAAGCTCCTAAAACATCTAATCAGGGCATCTAGAGATTACATTGTTCCCTTTGGTTATTTTAAAGCTTCTTCTCCTCTGCCCAGTTTGGTGGTTTCCTCCCGTGAGTAAGAGTTTAAAGAAACTAAAATAAGATGCAGAGGGCAGACCTGGGGAATCTTATATGCAAAGTGCTTGGAGCAGTGCCTGACACACAGGCAGCGCTCAGTAAATGTTAGCTGTCCTCATCACTGTGTGAGCAGGGAGGGTGAGGATGGGAATTAGTGGGCACCAGCGGCAGTGGCTGAGTCAAAGAAGAGAAAATATTTTGCCAAGGGCAGATTGTTTTAGTCCTGGCAATTTCCTGAAAATGCTGAGTTCTGCCTCGGAAGGTAAATATGACCTTACTGAAGAACGTAAGGTGAAGGAATTAGGGTCGGGGAGATAGGAAAGGAGTGGCTATCTGCTAGAGAAAAACATGGATCCGTGATGATCACATGGTGAGCTCTCACTGTCAGCCAGGAAGGTAATTTGGAATCTGGGTTCGTCTTACTGAAATATAAACTGATTAGAAAGACTCGCCCTGTATCTGTCAGAGAAACCCTGGGTGGTGCGTATGTGTTCCTGGACGTAAGGTAGCTCTTGGGAAGAAAGGCATGGCAGGAAAGCCAGAGGGTGAGAAAGCCACCAGATGAGCAAGAAACCAGGTGATTGCACCTGGGCGTGAAGTGGGGAATTGGATGCACCTGTGGGCAAAAGAATGCGTTTAAAAGGTGAAGAGGTGGGAGGACCTTTGTGCACAGAGACCCAGGAGGAGCCACGGAGAGGTAAATGAAGAGAAGAGGTAGCAGCAGGGTAAAGGGAAAGGGTCAGGACAGAAAGGGCTGTGGCTGCACACATGGGGACAAGCAAGAGCAGAATGGGCAGCAGCAGCGGGATGGAGGGGGGAGCAGCTTAGAGCAGCCAAAGTGAGGCTTTTGCAAATTGATTTCCACACGGCTAAGGAGGAAACGCCAGGCAGGAGGCTGGACTTCTTTTCCTAGGAGGCTGAAGGGAGACAAGGACAGAGGAGGGCCGATGGCTACGCAGCTGGAGAGGTAAACAACTGGCCAGATGTTTTAGAGACAACCTGTGTGGCAGCCCGAACACGTGCCACTGATCAGGACTGATGAATAAGCAGTGGCCGACCCTGGGCGGTCACGCTGGTGTCTGTGAGCTCATGGGCGCTCTGTGCCAATGTGGGGGGCACACGGATACGCAGGACACGAAGCCCGAGAGTGGTTCTTGTTTCCGGAGAGCTAATGAGGAGCCTGGTAACAAAGCAGGAGCCTGGCAGAGAGGTGAGAGAGGGAGTTTGCAGGAGCCGGTCGGAGCCCAAAGCTCGATGTTCCATGCTGTGATTGATGAGTTGTGGTTCAAGGGTGTAGCCATTTTAGAACGTCCTGTTCCTGTCCGCTCGGAAAGCAGGAGGCATTAACAGCCTGGTGATGCGGCCTTGGTTTAACTCTTTGGGAAGACTGGCCTCTTCAGCCCGTTTCAGCACTCTGTGACTGTGTGGCATGGAATTCTTGGCACAATTCACAGCGGTTCCACTCGTTAATAGCTTCTCATTTCCTGCTCCTCCAAGGAAGCCAGCCACGGGAGTTTTTCAGCCAGAAGTGAGCAGCCTTGAAGTCGGTGAAGCTGTCTGTCTTGGACGGCAGTGGCTGGGAAAGATGCTAGCTTCGGCCCCGTGCCCACCGCAGGCTGGAGATTAAGTGCATTCTGTCCAGCAGTGGCAGGTTCAAGGCCCTCTCTAGCCATCCCTATGCCTGTATCCAGCCTCAGTGGAGTAAACTTCCCTCCGCCTCCAAAATGTAAACTCAGTAAATGTGAATAAACATGGAAGTAAAAGAGCAAGCTAACACAAACAGAAATTTAGCTAACAAGATTGAGACTAGCAGACACTTGGGTGGTGCAAGACACCCTAAATCACTCGCTAGTACAGTCCTAACTGAGCAAGTTTCTAGAATAGGCATTAGTAATGGAAGAAGAAGGGAATGAGGGAGGGAAAGGGTGTCTGGAATGTGAGACAGCATGGCGGAGGGCTGCTAGGGTGGAAGGGGAGCAACAGGAAGTGTGCCCTGATGGCCTTTGACCTGAGCAAGTACAGGGGCCTGCTGGGTGACAAAGGAGGCCAGTGTCCTGAGACGGCCAGGGCTGTGTAGGGGAGTGAGGACTGGAGGTGGGACAGAGGTGGAGGAGGGGGGAAGCGGAGGTGTGTGGTAGTTAGGACACAGAGGCACCGTTTAGAAGTAGATTATTAACAGGGACCCAGAGCTTGGGTTGGTGAGTTGGGGGAGGGCTGCACTTTCCCTGGGAATTAGGCAAGAGGCAGAGGACACAGGGCTCAGAAGAGCTGCTGGACATTAAGAGGACTGTGGAGATCTTGTTGAAATAGAACCACTGAGTCCCTATCTAAACTTTCTTACAGGATGATTAGAAAATATGCCTTGAGGGACCTTTGTCTTGAGAAGACCCTTGACAGTTTTGTTCTCTATCCCCTCCCCCTATTTTTTCCCTCTCATTTTCACTTTTTCAGCTGAAAACATGCTTTGGCAGCCAACCTGACACTATCTGGTTCCTTCAGCTCCGTATAACGGTTACCTTTTGTGTACCTGCGGGCATCTTGCAAACACATTCAAGGACTGGGAATTCAAAGTGTCCCACAGCCTCTTTCCCCACTGACGCAGTCAGCAGCTACATCTCTTGTCTGTATTCTGTGGTCTTCCCAAACTTTTTAGGAGCATTAAGACTAGAGGCCATTTGCAATTAAGTTGGTCAATGTTTATTAGTTCTAGGCAAAGGTTTTAGGTTAGCCATTCTGGTGTGTTGGGGTGGGGGCAGCCAAGGATGGGACTTCATTAGGTTCATTTTGATGAATTTCTTTTAAGTTTTGCATTCTTTCCAAACATATGTTTGTTCCTCAAACATGCACTGAACATGCAACATATGCTCTCGGAGCTGCAAGGGTGAAAGTGGCCTTGGTAGTTCCGTTCTTTCTCTTTGCAGCTGGGTTTCCAGGTAGCATTTGTGGAGCTTAACGTCTAGTAACAGACAATAAGGCATGTTCCTGAATAACCATGGCCTGAAGCAGAATGTGGGGAGTATACTCGGAGGTGTCTAGATTCAAATGCTTTTGGAGTTCACAGGAGGGGAGATTTACTATGCATGTCGAAATTGCATTCAAGTACAAGTTGTACTGGGAGAAGATAAATAACCTATTCACTTCATAGTAATATCATAAATAAAATATTATTGACATAGTTGGCAATACTATTTAGGCATTGCGAAAAAGTCTGATGTATAAGTAACTAGGGGTTTGTGGAACCACAGAATCTAGAATGTTAGCACCTCAAGCAAGCTTGAAAGACAGCTTGTTCAGTCTCCTCATTTTGTGAATTTACAAACAGATGTCCAGATAGGTTAAGTCAGTTGTCCAAGATCACAGAGCTAGTTGGTGGCCAAGGCAGGAGCAGAGGCCAGGGCTGCTTCCTCGCTGTTCACACTGGGGTGGTGACATCAGCCACGGTCATGCCTCTGCTGAATGACTGCCCTAGAAAAAAATACTCATCCCACTTGGGAATCTGTACCCTGATTCCAGCTTTCTTACCACAATACCATCAAAGCTTTCTGCCTTCTTATCGAATGAAATGAATGTGACAGTTCTTTGCTGAGATCTCAGATGCCCTGAGAACAGCATGGCAAAAGGAAAACAAAGAAGCTGGGCTGGAGTATGTGTTGCTTCTGTAATTATGTTAAAGAAACTGTTGAGAAGTTCAAAGGAAAGCTCTGACTGCTGTGGCCCCCCTCTTCTGACATCCGCTCTCCCCTCTTCGAGGTGCCCAGCCCATGCTCCATCTTCTCAGGGAACCGCTCCCCAGCTCTGCGGCCATGTGTCCACCACGCGTGTGACCCAAGAAGAGAAAGTCGGCCAGTCTGGTTTGTTCTGTCTCTGCCAGTCTCTGTCTCTGTCAACCAGGCTGCGCATTAGTCCCTCTCTATCTGTTGGTCTGTCTCTCCTTCTGTTTGTCTTCCTGTCTGTCCTTCTTTCTCAATCCTTTTCTCTCACTCTGAAAGAATGCAGTTGTGTTCTCTTGACATGTTTACTTCTCTCCTGGCTTCGTTTCCAGGTTTGGCACAAAAGTCAGCCTTGGCCCAAACGCTGCATCCGGCCTGCCTTTCAGAGTCTGTCTTCATGCTTCTGGCTCCGTCTTGCCAGAGACCCTGACTCCTATCTGCCTGTATGATCTCTGATTGCCTCGGCTCTTCTCTTCTCCCCTGGCTGGGCAGCAGTTGTTTCTTCTCAACTCCTTGTCCCAGACCAGAGATACTTGTACAAAGCATGGCCATCTGCACTTGTCCTTCAAATATGATTTATAAGGGATGTACCTGGGCTCAGTGCCTCTGGGATCCATTCAGTCATTTTGTCAGGACTGTCTGGTAAATTGCCTCTTCTTCCATGATGCCCGCTGTGAATGACTGGGCCCTACCCCAACCCCGGGCCCATTGGTTGTGGTGCTCCTGTGCGCTTCTGCAAGGCTGTCTTGGGCCACAGGAAGGTTTGCCACTTCATTTCTGGCACTAGAATGAAAAGGACCATAGAACAGGAATCCTGGCTTGAGTATCTTAATTAGGCTCTGCATACTGTCTTGCACACACACAGCTCAGAATTAAACACCAGATTCTGGCGTTGTGTCAGTTGGGCTAATCTGACAAACTTGCATGCTCCTTCGGAGGGTAAAATCTACTTGAAAGAATTGGGTATGGGTACATGAAAAGGGTATCTTCGTGAAATTGAATAGTACCAACTGTGACACCACTACCACTGTCATCATTTATAGAACCTTTCTGCCAGCCACTCTTCTAAAGCACTATGTATACTTCATCTCCTTTAATCATAGCAACTACCCTTATAAAGTGGGTACTACTGTCTTCTTTTCACAGATAAAGAAACAGAGTCTCAAACAGTTTCTCAATGGCTTTAGAAAGTCACCCGTGTTCACAGAGATGGTAAGTGGAAGAGCTGGGTTTTCAACCTAAGGGTGTCGAATGCCAAATCTGGTCTCAGTTGTGGGCATGCATTGCTAGAATGATAGAGTGATCTTTCTAACCTCTCATTTAGTCAACATTTACGAGTGCAGGGTCTTTTTTGCAGCCATTTTGTTTATAAATATATGTGTTTATTTTCCTCCTTGGTCTACTCAATGGCATTACCACAGCTGGTAGGACACATTTTTTTCTTGTAGATTTTCCTTCCAAAACACATCGTTAATTGCCCTGCTTCTAAAGCTTATGTCATACTCTTTGATCCTTGGCATTGGAATTGTCATTAAAACGTCTTTTGGACTCATTCCCCATGACATTACAGTTGAGGTTCTTGCAGTGTAATTCCGCTTGCTGATATTTTCCCTTGCATTGCACTTGGATGCCGAATGGTCCCCTGATGCTCCAAGAATCTACCTTCAGACACTGACTGCGTGGGTCTTCTTTTGACCTTCTAACCGCCCTGCTTGCCCTCTCGAGTGGTTGGGGCTCAAAAGCACTTACATGCAAAGCACCTTTGGACATTTTGGTTTGCCTCTTTCCCATTGCCCTTCCTTCTTGTTTGTGGCCTTCTGCCTCCTCACAGCCCCCATTCTTCAGCTTCTCCTCTGGACCAGCAACATGGCACCCAATCTCTCTTTCTCGACACGTCCTCCGAAATTTTCGTTACCTGACGCTTTCTCGTAGTCTCTCCCTTGCCTCTTGTCATGGCTGAGGCAGTTCCTCAGATTTGTTTTCCTCAGTCCCATGGGAAAGGACTGTCCTGCCATTCAGGCATTCATACAGTGTGCATTTATTTAGCCTCTTCTGCATGCTAGGCTGTTTGGTTACAGGGATGGATAACCTAGTCCTAGAAATTTGAAAAAATGTAAGTAGACTTTTATTTTGAGCAGTTTTAGGTTCATAAAGAGACTGAGTGGAAAGTACAGAGTTTCCATGTACCCTGACCTCACACATCACGGCTTCGCCTCTATCCATAGCCCCCCTCAGAGTAGCACATTTGTTACAATTGATGAACCTAGATGGACATGTCGTAATCACCCCAAGTCCACAGTCTACATTAGGGCTCATTCTTGGTGTTGTACATGCTATGGGTTTTGACAAATGTACAATGACCTGTATCCCCCATTGTGGTATCATTCAGAATAATGTAAGTGCCTGAAAAGTCCTGTGTCTCAGAGGGAGCTGGAGCATAAATAATCACAGTATGGTTCTGTTGAGGGAGAGACATGAAAAAAGGATGTCAGAGCATGAAGGAGGGAGTAGCTAACCAAAGAAGTTTGGGGGGATTCAGGAAGACTTTCGAGTTCTATTTGCAGAGAAGAGTCTTGGGAGGTATGTGAGGCCAAGGGCCAACCAGAGCTGGAGCATGCCGACACAGGTACTTGGGCACATTGAGTAAATGTGGAATATGGGAAACTGGTGGTGGTTAAGAGCAAGATCTCTACAGTCCCACAGATGGAAATGTGACTCTGACCTCAGCATCCTGCTTGCTGTGTGATCTTGGTCACATTACTGAGCCTCTGTAAGCTTCCGCGCACCCCCCCCCGCCCCCCCCCCATAAACTGGGGATGATAATAGTCTTGCTTGTAGAGATGCCCTGGGGATTCAGGAGATGCGTTTACTTAGCCCACTGCCTGGCCTTGGTATGTGGACCTGAATGTCAGCCAGCGGTGTAGAAGCAGAGAGGATTCTGGGAATGGTATTCAAAAGGCAGAGTGTAAAGGTCCTGGAACCACATTAAGGTGTTTTGCACTCCTCCTCCAAATCAGTGACTCTCAGTCCTGAGGATACATAAGGATCACCTGAGATTTGGTTAAAATGCAGAGTTCTTAGTTCTTCAGAAATTGTTTCAGTTGGTCTTGCTCGGGCCCAGGAATCTGCATTTTTAATGGCTCTGATGCTAGTAGTCCAGATCACACTTTGGACTAGGTCACTGGGAGCTCAGAAAGCTTCTTATAATATCTCTGCAAAATGAATCAAGATTTAACAGATGCAGAGGCTGTAGAGAGAGTTTTGGGACTTTCTTATGATTGGGTGCAAATCGGTCAGTAAGCTGGAGCCAACCCCGGGAAGGCTTCTGGACTCTGGGCCCAGGCTCTTTCTGCTTTATTCAGACACCATCCACACAGTCCCCAATGAAAGCCCAACCAAGCCCCTGGCTGCTGGGCTTACAGGTCTGGCTTGAACAGCCTGTGTGTCCTGACAGGCTCCAACTCTGTGAGGCCATCATGTGTGGCCAGGACACTTCCATCAGCACTGCCACTCTGGGACCACTTCCACTCTGCCGAGCCTCCCCTCTGACTGCTCTACGGATTAAGAGGAACAATGCTTACAAATGTCAAGGTCCTCGAATCTGAGTCCTTGTAGCTCTAACAGCACACATTTTCACAAAGGTGAAGCAGGCGTCCCTTCTGGGGAGAGCTTTTTGCAAAAGAGCACGAAGTCCTCAAGGATCCTCACCAGGTGTTGCCTTCCAGGCGCTGGGGGTGCCCTCCTGTCTGCTTGGCCTCCAGGGAACACTGTATTCTATTTCCTGGTTCCTATGGCTGCCAGAAATTGTCTCCACCACCTCTCTGCCTTTTGGTATCCAGGCAGTCCAGCTTTCATGGTCACCAGGCTTACAAAGAGAGCCCCCCACTCCCTCCCCTGCCTGCCTTCTTCTCCAAGAAGATCCTGAAGACCTTCGTTGAGGTTGATAGGCCTCTGGTCACAGAAACCTGTCAGTAAATCCTGTATTAGGAGTCCCTGCTCTGGTTTCCAGTTTATTCATAAATCCTCTAAATCAGTCAGCCCCTCCTCATGTTCAAATACAAAAGCTTTGAGTACTTGAGTAGCCAGGACCTCTTTTTGACTTTTTGGCTTTCCCTGGCAGAAATATTTGAGATTAGATTTATGGAATTGGCTGGATTCTCCCTCTGCACCCTCCCCACCAGTGCCCTTCAGTTTGGGATGGGGGGGCGCGGAGGGGGGGAGGTGGGCAGTGTTACTCCATGTTAAGTGGCCCTGATGGAGCCAAGAAACGACTAGCTGCATTGGCCCCAAGTCATGGACAGAGCTTATAAACTAAGTGCTGAGGCAACTGTGAAGGCCATGGCCTCGGAGAGCTGTTGATGCAGAGCCTGGGGCTGACACAGGCCCTTGTTGGGGCCAGTTACCATGGCCAGCTTTAAGCTTCCTGGATGCTCAAGGCTTTGCAGAAATGACCCATCAAATTTCCCAATCCCGCTGTGGCAGTAAAAGCAGAGAGGCCAGCCATTTCCGCACTTTTCCAGAAGGACTTGGGAGAGCAGGAGCTGGGAGGGCTGCAGAATCATCTCCTCTCTGTTAACTTTGACAGTGACCCTCCCACATCTCACTCCCTGCTGCCATTTCATTCCCGTTCTCAGGCTGACACTAAACAAAAGCAACCTGGTGCTTAAGACGCACTATCTCAAATCCTAACCAGCTGGGGAGCTGTTTCCCGTCCCCACTTTACAGACAAAGGCTAAAGGATTGACCCGGGCAACTGCACAGCTGGGCTTCACCCACAGGTTGGCACAAGTCCCACACCAGTGGTGTTCCTGCACCCAGGATCCCGTGTTGTGTCATGTCCCCTGGAATGAGAGTTGGGTCATTATCCTGGGTGACCGGGAGGTTGCTTGGTAACCTAAACCAGTGGAAAAGCATGAGCTGCCACTTGACAGATTACTCAGTATACGTTGGTCCCAGTCCTGGGCATGTGCAGTTCTGGACATTCCCAGAACTCACGGAATTAGTTGGAAAGGAGGTGGTAAGAGGGAATTAGAGCCAAAAGAGAGATAAAGTGCTGGAACTATATGTTGACAAGAGTTCATCTAATTAAATATGTAGGTTTTAAATTACACTTGCCTCGAGATTCTGCGCCTGCTGCCGCCATCCTCTGAGGCTCCAGCTTTCCCGGCTGTCTGTGTGCCAGGAAAGGCAGCATCTGGGGGCACTCACCGGGGGCCAGGGCACCCGGGACCACAGCGAGCTTACCTTTGATGATGTAGCCAGTGGGATTTATAGTCAACATTATTGTTATCATAGGTTACTATTTTTGACTTGTGTTTTGATGGGTGACGTTAGCTGTGGTTCCCGGAGAACACCCGTAGCATCCTCCTCCTCAGATATCATAAACTACACGCTCAATGCCATCCGCGTGTGCGTGTGATTAAGGAGTGGACGCTGATTAGATCTACAGTCTCCAAACCTGATGTGTAGCAGAATCTCTGGGAGAACGAACAAACAGGAACAAACAAACCCTGAATGAGCAATGAACAGGCAGAGTCCCAAGTCTTGCCAAGCCCAGAGAATGATTTTGTAGAGAAATGATGATTTTGAAAGCCAGCCAGGTAAGAGTTCTGGCACATAGCCACGTTTGCAAAATCTTGAATGAACTGTCTTGGGCAAACAAAAGAATTCTAGTCTTTTTTATTTGCCAGCTTTTTAAATTTCCTGTCTTTGAAATGAAAAGGTAACCTTAACCAAACTCCTAGAGTCCAGGTGATAGCAAAACAAGCATCGTATTTCAGTTGGAAACTTGGAACACGAGGACCTTGAAGAGAATGAGAGAAGAAGCACTTTCATAATCACAATGCCATTTGGATTGAAAGTAGGAGGTCTCAATAATCATAACAGCTGGGTAGGAACATGGGTGAGTCCTTTCACCTTTCTTCACCTCAGTTTCCCCACCTCCAAAATGAAGAGCTCCTTCTGTGTGATTTCCACGTTCCCTGCTGGGTTGAAAATTCTGTGATGAGAACCTCTCCACACCTTTTATGTCCAGGGTTTTAAATCAGATTATCAAATATTTGTTGAACCCTTGCTATGTGTCCAGGAACTGAAATTCTTTGAAAAATTGGCTCTGTGGTGGAAAAATGGGTGCAGGAGGGACAGAAGCTAGTGAAGAGAAGTAGATGGAGCTCAGTGACGGAGGATTTCTGACCTTTAATACTGCTTCTCTCTCTTGCTTAGGGCCATTTTTGTGTGTGCGATTCAAGTGCAGGTTGCGGTGAGACAATGGACTGAGAGCAGCAAACAAATATAACCCGAGGGATGGTAACTGTGTTGCTTAGCCCGTTGGATTGCAAATATTGCTAGGTGATAAAAAGCCCTAATGCATCAGGTGCTAATCTGGTGCTAAAATGCTGCTTCAGGAAAAAAACGTATTCCCAGAAAGGAAATACTGGCGATTTGACTGACAGCAACAGCTGGAGGCCCCTATATTCATCCAGATAGGAAGCAGGAAAAAATAAAAAAAAAGTTGTGTGTTATATAAAAGGAACTGGTGTGAGCTATGTCTCTTGAATGTTCTTGTTGCTGGAGGTTTGAGAAGGTGTCAAATATATTATCTCTCAGCTGCTTTCGGGGCTTAGATTCTGGGTGTTATGAGCAGTGCAAGTCCCAGCTCACCGAAGGGCACTCAGTGAAGTGCTCCAGGGCGGGGCTTTTCAAATGGCTTTCAGAGTTTTGCAGAAAGTGCTGAATGGTGGAGGGGGGGTGTTGGTGAGAGGGAGATGGGCAGGGGGGCAGTACATGGTATCAGCAGGAGTATCTCCTTAAATCAGAACAATTCTCCTACCTGCTGTATATGTTGAAGCTCTACATGAGGTGTTGGGACGATTAGACAGTTGGCAAGACCTGCAAGCTACTTTGGTGGCATTAGTCACCTATTTGGCAAAGCCAAGTTGGGCAGAAACTAAGTGTTCAGTATGCCCAGTTTGGCTGGGGCAGTGAGTGATAGTGTTTGAGAGGAGTTTGCTGGATAATGTGACCAGATTTCCTGGTACAGAGAACTGGGAAGATAGTACATTTGTTACTCCATACCTTTCCTGACGTCTCCCCACTGTCCTGTTTTCTGGGGGTGGATTGGAGTGTGAAATGAGGGTAGAGTCCACATAGGGCAAACCCATTTAATCCCCACAACAGCCCTCTGGGCTAACCTCTATTTTTCACCACATTTAGAGGAAGAACCTGAGGCTCAAAAAATTCAAGAATCTCACCTGAGACCATAGAGCCAAAGGGAAGTACTGGGGGGACATTAAGGTGTGTGTTCGGAAGTCACCTCCTGGAGCCCAAATGTCCATCAACTGATGAATGGATAAAGAAGATGTGGTTTATATATACAATGGAATATTACTTGGCAATGAGAAAGAATGAAATCTTGCCATTTGCAAAATATGAATGGAACTGGAGGGTATCATGCTAGGTGAAATAAGTCAGAGAAAGACAGATATCCTATGTTCTCACTCATAGGTGGAATTAGAGAAACTTAACAGAGAACCCTGGGGGAAGGTAAGGGGGAAAATAGTTTCAAACAGAGAGGGAGGCAAACCGCAAGAGACTCTTAAATACAGAGAACAAACTGAGGGTTGATGGGGGGAGGGAGAGGGGAAAATGGGTGATGGGCATTAAGGAGGGCACTTGTTGGGATGAGCACTGGGTGTTGTATGTAAGTGATGAATCATGGGAATCTCCTCCCAAAGCCAAGAGCACACTGTATACACTGTATGTTAGCCAACTTGACAATAAATTATACTTGAAAAAGAGAAGAAAGGTAAAAAAAAAAAAAAAAAAGTCACCTCCTGGAGATGACCCTAAGCATACTCCAAATAGCCTAGGCCTGGAAGCAACCAGAACCTTCTCTGGTACCATGGAAACCAAGAGCCTGGCCAGGAGGCTGGCCTCGACCAGGGCGTCTGAGAAGGAGGGAGGGGCGGGAGTTGGCCTGCTGGTCTCTGGAGGGTGATGGCACAATCTGCCTCAGCCCCCAAGCACTATGATGATGTGGGGTCAGTCCGGGAAGAGAAGTCTAGGAAGGACTCCATGTAATCTCAGGTTGGCCACATGTCCTGCAGGAGCTGAGCGAAAACCCCTCTAGCAACAGAACCAGGGTCATAAACACTGAGCAATGCCATTGGTAATGCGAAGTGATAAATCGTTGAATTCCCCAAATTTATAAAGGGTGATGGAAATAGCTCCTTGTTTTCCCGGAATATAGGTTCGTTCATGATGCTGCAAAGTTTAGGGATGACAGTTTTACTCCCTGAAACGAAGAGAGTGTACTGTATGCAGAAGGCACTCCATAAACACTCCCTGAACGAATAGATGGAAAAGGAACAAAGACAAAGTTGCGTAAGGCATTCCTTCCACGCTGGGATGAAGGCAAAAGCCTCTACCCCTCAGAAGGGAGCTTTACTATGAGCCAAAAACATTTACTTCTATAAAGTTGCAGAACACTTGGGGCGATTTTCTTATTGCTTCTTACTGTGTACATTTTGTTTGTCCGAGGTATGGTAGAAAGCCAACAACCTACAAAGAAAAGGGCTGCAGTAATACCAGTGGTACAAATGCCTTCTTCCTTCCCGTTGTTTTCTTGGCAGACATCTGAGGTGGGGTTTCTCTCTGGTGTCCCTCTCAGGATATAGATCCCAATCAAACCTGTGGCCTGATGTACCAGTGGCCTCACTGAGCCACAGACACATGTTTAGAATTCCTCAGTCAACTTCGAGGCGGGCAAAGAAAGCCCCAAGCAAGAAAAGCAGACACTGGGCACTTTTGAACTTAACTCTGGGTATTAAAGGAGCATTAAACAGGAAAGGGTATGTGAAAACAGCAGCCAGAGATTTTAGCTGACTCAAGAGATAGTTCTCGTAGGAGACTGTGGGCGTATAGCCAGGTTTGCAGTGTGCATGTTTAGGAGATATTTTCCAGACAAACCATATGAAGTCCCACTTATGTGACTGGTGTCCTCAATATGCAGAATTAAAGCCTTCTACAGAAGGGGGTGGACCGGAGCTGCATTGGTGCCTTCCTCCAGGTAGAGAAATCCACCGAAGGCTGTATGTTTCTGCCCCGGGCTGGCGTTTAGCCTGCGTGCATGGAGGTAGGCAGTCTGATTGCCTGTGGTCGGTATCCACTCTGTCTGGTTGATGTCTGTGTTGTACCTGTTGTTAAATATTTGGAATATCACCCTCTGGTCATAGGCATATCCTCCATAATATTGATTGATGGAAAATCTCTAGCCAGTTTCCACAGACCTCTATCCTCGTCCCTGTTCCTAGCCAATGACTTTAAAAGAAATGGCAGGAAATGCTATTTGGAGAGGAGATAAGCTTGATAAACTGGACTCAATCTCAAGCCTTTTACTTGGATAATTTCTCGGGTCTTGGTTTAAATGTGACTTTTCTAGGGAGAGCTTTCATGACTCCTATTTTAGATTAGGCCCCTTCCTGCATGGGCCCAATTCTGTCTCTCTCTCTCTGTCTCTCTCTGTCTCTCTCTCTGCCCCTCCCCTGCTGGTTCTCTGTCTCTTTCTTTCTCAAAAATAAATAAAAAACATTTTTAAAAAAGCATCAGGGAAGAAATAAATAACAGGCTAGAAAGGCATGTGGTCTTCTAAGGCATGCTGGGAGCTGCTATATGATGGGGGGATTTTTACAGCATTTTAACAAGGGCAGTTACTATTGTCAAAAACATAGCATAATTGGTAAGTATGGAGAATGGGTTGAAAATCAGACGATCCTGGAAATAGGGATATTTCCTAGAGGGCAGGTCCTTCCCCATTGTAGCATTCAAGGAGTAAGGGAAAGGAAATAGTTATATATGGCACCGATGTTTCTAGGTAGACGGATGGAATCTATGTCCTGATGGGCTGGAATGCAATAAGCTGTGATTTAAGACTCTCCCGTGAGCTCTTTGCACCTCAGTAACTGCACCTGTGGACTGTAGGGACTTGGTGGGAAGATCTGGCATATCTATGACCTCTAACATCCTATAACTCTGGAATCCTAAACTAATATGATGAGATAAAGTAGGAACTGGTGCTATATTGCTAGCACTAATAGTGTTGTGGGAACACAAATTAAAAAGAAATCAATACAAATACTGGCTTAGCAACAAGTCAGCTTGACCAGTACTGTGAGAGGGGGACTGGCCAAGAGGAAAAGGGTGGAGAAACAAAGAGCTCACACTCTTTGGACACGAGCCAGGGCATACCTTAACTTGGAAATTGTTCTGGGCTTTGCTTTTTCAGAGGGATAAGGAAAATTGAGAATGACAGTGGCCAGAACAGTAAAAAGTCCAATGTCCAGATCATAGGAAAACTGAAAGAACTGGCAATATTTAGCCTGGAAAATAGAAAACTTGAGGAAAATGTAATAGATGTATTTATATATATATAAAACTTCCAGGGGATCTGACTCTTGATTTCCGCTCAGGTCATGATCCCAGAGTCGTGGGATCGAGCCCCACATTGGGCTCTGTGCTGAGTGTGGAGCCTGCTTTTGTCTCTCTCCTTTTAACCCTCCCCTTCACTCGCACTCTCACTGTAAAAGAAAATTTTTTAAATTTCCATGTAGAAAAGGGGTTTGATTTTATTGGACTTCAGTGATCAGGTTTAGGACCAATGATTGGAAGTTTCTGAATATGTGGCTTGGTCAAATATCTGTAAGTAAAAGCTATCCACTGAGTAGGTTTTTCAAAAATGAAAGAAAACTTTCATATGTTTGGCTCACTTGCCATAAACTTTTTAGGAGGGAAAGAAGGAGTTCTGTCTTGTTTAGTGTTCTCTCAGTGGTTCCTATATAGTGTGTATTTATTAAATGAGTAAATGAGCAAGATGTCTTAAATGAGCTGTGAACTGTTTTTCATCTCTGATATTAAAATTAAAGTCTCAATCCCTAGCACTTTTATGTGCTTTTTTTATACAGCCCTTACCACACTATATTCTATTTTTTTTAAATGTGTATTTATTTGTTTTGATAGAGAGCATGCCCAAGGGGGGGGAAGGGCAGAGAGAAAGGGAGAGAGAGGGAGAGAGAGAAGCAGGCTTCTCACTATCAGTTCAGAGCCTGATATGGGGCTTGAACCCATGAACTGTTAGATCATAACCTGAACTGAAATCAAGAGTCAGATGCTTAACTGACTGAGCCACCCAGGCACCCCACCACATTATATTCTAGTTTGTTCTTTTCTTTTTTCTTTTCTTTTCTTTTCTTTCTCTTTTCTTTCTCTTTTCTTTTCTTTTCTTTTCTTTCTATATCTATCTATCATCTATCTATTTATTTTATTTTAGAGAGAGAGCATAAGTGGGGTAGAGGGGCAGAGGGAGGGAGGGAGGGGGAGGGGGGAATATCCCAAGCAGGCTCCACACTCAGTGCAGAGACCAATGCGGGGTTCAATCCCATGACCCTGCGATCATGACGAGCTGAAATCAAAGTTGGATGCTCAAGTGACTGAGCCACCCAGGCACCCCTAATTTGTTCTTTCAATATCTTCTTTTCTACCTAGACTATGAGCTCACCAAAGTGAGGGGTTGTGTTTTCATTGTGACTTCAATGCTCAGTCCAGTCCCAGCACATAACAAGTACTCATTTGAGTAGGGGGCATATCATTTATTATTCAAACCAGGACTCTTTAGGAGTGAATGGGGAGCTGGCCCGATAGGAACGGATACCACAGCATAAGATGGCATTGCGCTGGGCAATGAGTATATGGAGCTGGCAGAGGCAGGCTGCAGGAATGCTCTCCTTATACTGAGATTAAAAACTATTCCCTGGGAATTCCACCCAGTGGCTCAGTTCTGTATGCAGAATGCATCTAGACTTTCTTTCATATGGCATTGAAATATCTGACTTAATCTACTGCTTCCCTAGGGAAGAATTTTCTTTTTTCCAGCCTAAACATTCCTGGTTTCTTTAACCATTCTGCTTTGCCTGGGGGTTAGCCTCACTACCTTTGGCGTTCTCTGGTTCTGGATGGACTTCCATTTGACAAGGTCAGTTTGGGTATTGTAGGCCTTGGCCCCCAGGAACCCCACAGCTCTATCCTTCTGTACTGGACCCCCTCCCACCTCAAGGCCTTTGACCCCTATACTTTCCCTGCCCACACAGCCTTGGTGGGGTCTCTAGGACCAGTCGTGACCACAGACAACAGGGATTTAGAAAGTCTGAGCCAATGCTCTGCAGCTTATCCTTATGTAAGCTTTGCCACTTGTCCAGCCCTGACCTAGTGACCTGATTCTCATCAATGTGCTTGGGCCTCGCTCCAAGGGGCAGCTCCCTGTGGCCCCAGTTCTGGTAACCAGGACAGAGGTCTGGTTCCTTGGCTTGAGTGCTTGTGTTGGTCGCTTGCAGAGAGTTCGTCTTGTTTTTATCTGCCCCTCTCTTGTCCCAAGGATGAGACAAGGCTTCCCTCTTAGCCCTTAAGGGCCTCCTGGGAAGATGCCCAATCCTTCAAGTGTTTGTTATGTCAGATTTCTGGCTATCACTGCCTACCTGCAAGACTGGGGATGGGGCGCCTGGGTGGCTCAGTCAGTTAAGTGCTGGACTTCAGCTCAGGTCATGATCTCACAGTCGTGGGTTCGAGCCCCACGTCGGTCTCTGTGCTGACAGCTCAGAACCTGGAGCCTGCTTCAGATTCTGTGTCACCTTCTCTCTCTGCCCCTCCTCCAGCTCCTGCTCTGTCTCTCTCTCTCTCTCAAAAATAAATAAACATTAAAAAAAATTAAGACTGGGGCTTAGCTCCTTGCCATTAAGTCTGGATTGAGGATTCTGCCTGCCAGCTCGGAGGTCTTCTCCACACATATCCACAACTGAGCTGTGCTAGGATGTGGCGCTGTTGCCTTGTTTTTCATCTTTTTTTTTTTAAGTTTATTTGTTTATTTTGAGGGGGCGAAGGGGAGAGAGAAGGGTACAGAGAGAGAGAAGGAATGAGAGAATCCTAAGCAGGCTCCGTAATGTCAAGGCACAGCCCAATATGGGGCTCGATCTCATGAACTGTGAGATCATGACCTGAGCCAAGACCAGGAGTCAGATCCTTAACCTACTGAGTCACCCAGGCGCTACATGTTTTTTCATTTAATTGATGGTCTCTTATCTTCTTTCTTCTTCCCTGTTTCCTTGGTGTACTCTCATTGTTTTCCTATTTCCTCTCTTTTCATTTTCTTTCCTGTTGCTATAATTAATTTTCTCAAAGAATGCAGATAGCTCTCAGTCTTTCAGCTGCTGTTTGTTTTTATGGCAGGGAAGAGGGGAGGGGGATTCTCAAGGATTCTAAACTCCTTGCAGAGAGAGGCTGAACCTTCTGCTCCCTCTAGACATCCTCCTTCCCACATATCCCCCAGTGCTAGGACCTTGACAGTCTACCAGTAAACTGACTGATCACTTCAAAAAATAACCGACAGATACTAAATTTTGATGCTCCCATTCCCCTAGCAGAAAATGCTCTATATAAATGTACAACATTATTATAAAATTGCTAGAAAGCCCTGAATAGGGAACTGACCTTTGTCAAGTGAAGCCACACCATACCCTTAAGCTGCATGTTCCATAAATTTTGGAATAAAAAGGTTAATAATCTCAACTGGAGAGTGATTTTTTTTTTCTAGGAGGGGTTGATGATCTTTCTCATAAGTTTCTAGCACTAGGTTAGTAGATTCAACTGCATTTTTAGGGAAAAAAAGATGGAGGAAATAAAACAGTATACTATTTTCTCTTTTTTTATAGTTTTATTGGGAAATAATTGACATCCTTCACTGTATACGTTTAAGACATATGGCATGATGGTTTGATTTACACGTATTGTGAAATGATCACAATAGGTTCAGTAAACATCCATTTCTCATACAGATACAATAAAAAGAAAAAGAAGAAAAAATAAAGGGAAAAAATTTTCTCTTTGTGACGAGAACTCAGGATTTACTCTCTTAACGTTCTATATATTACATAGCTGTGGTAGCTATAGTCATCGTGTACATTCCATCCTGAGCTGGAAGTTTGTACCTTTTGACCACCTTCTCCAATTCCTTCTCCCCCAACCTCCTGCCTCTGGTAATCACAAGTTGATCTCTTTTCTATGAGTTTTTCTGTTGTCTTTTAAAGATTCCACATATAAATGAGATCATACAGTATTTGTCCCTCTCTGACTTATTTCACTTAGCAGAATGACCTCAAAATCTATCCACGTTGTCACAAATGGTAGGATATCCTTATCTTTTATAATGGCTGAATAATATTCCACTGTATGTATCTACCACAACTTCATCCATTGGGGAATATTTAGGTTGTTTCCACAGCTTGACTGTTGGAAATGTTATGAACATGTGGGTGCAGATATCTCTTCAAGATAGCATTTTTGTTATCTTTGGATAAATACCAAGAGGTAGAATATCTGGATCATACAGTTTTATTTTTAACTTTTGGAGGATCATCCACATTGTTTTCCATAGCAGCTTTACCAGTGTACAACCTCACCAACAGTGCACATGGGTTCCTCTTCTCTTCATCCTCACCAGCATTCTTACCTCTTGTCTTTTTTTATGATGGCCATTCTAACAGATGTGAAGTAATATCTCATTGTGGTTTTAATTTGCATTTCCCTAAGGACTAGTGATGTTGAGCATTTTTTAAATATATCTATTGACTTTTTGTGTACATTCTTTGGAGAAATGTCTGTCCAGGTCCTTTGCCCATTTTTTAATTGGGCTATTTGTTTTTTCACTACTGAGTTGTAGGATAATAACCGCTTATCAGATATATGAGTTACAAATTTTTTTTCCCATTCTGTAGGTTATCTTTTCACTTTGTTGATGGTTTATTTTGCTATTCAGAAGCTTTTAGTTTGATGTAGTCCCATTTGTTAATTTTTTATTTTGTTGCTTGTGCTTTAGGTGTCCTGTTCGTAAAATCATTACCAAGACCCATGTCAAGGAGCTTTGTTGCTATATTTTTCTTCTAGGAGCCTCATGGTTTCAGGTCTTATATTTAAGTGTTCAATCCATTTCAAGTTAGTTTTTGTGAGTGCTGTAAGATATGGGTCCAGTTTCATTCTTTTACATGTGAATATCCAGTTATCCCAGCACATTTATTGAAGAGACTGTCTTTTTATCATTGAGTACTCTTGCTTTCCATGTTAAATATCAGTTGACTTGGGTCTATTTTTGGGCTGTTGTTTCTGTTCATTTGTCTATTTGTCTCTTTTTTAGACCAATACATGTGTTTTGATGACCATAGCTTTATATTGTAGCTTGAAATCAGGAAATGTGATGCCTCCTGTTTTGTTCTTTTATTACAGATTTCTTTGGTGGTTCCACATAAATTTTAGGAGTGTTTTTTTCTGGTTGTGTAAAAAAAATGCCTTTGAAATCTCAACAGGGATCACATTGATACTATAGATTGCTTTTGGTAGTTTAGACATTTTAACAATATTAATTCTTCTAATCAGCAAACACAGTAATCTTTCCATTTATTTCTGTTTTCTACAATTTCTTTCATCAATGTTTTATAGTTTTCAGTGTAGAGATCTTCTACTTCCTTAAATTTATTCCTAAGCATTTTGTTCTTGATGCTATTGTAAATGAGATCCTTTTCTTTATTTCTTTTTCAGAAATTTCATTGTTGGTATATATAAATTTTACATATTTTTGTCTATTAACTGGTATCTTGAAACTTTGCTGAATTCATTGGTTAGAGCTAACCTTTTTTGGGTTGAGTATTTAGGATTTTCTCTATATAAAATGATGTCATTTGCAAATAGGAACTATTTTACTTCTTCTTTTCCAGTTCTGATACCTTTTATTGTTCTTGTCTGATTGCTCTAGCTAGGATTTTCAGAACTATATTGAATAGGAGTGATGAGAGTGGGCACCCTTGTCTTTTTCTCCTGATTTTTGAGGAAAAGTTTTCATTCTTTCACCATTGAGCATGATGTTAGCTCTGACCTTGTCCTGTAAGGCCTTCATTATGTTGAGATATGTTCTACTTATGCCTAATCTGTTAAGAGTTTTTATCATACATGGATGTTGAATTTTGTGGATGCCTTTTCTGTGCCTAATGAGATGAGCATATGATCCTTTTCTTTCATTCTAATGTGACGTATCACATTGATTGATTTGCATATGTTGAACCATCCTTGCATTTCAAGGATAAATCCCACTTGATTGTGATAAATGATTCTTTTAATGTGTTGCTGAATTCACTTTGCTAGTACTTTGTTGAGAATTTTTGCATCTATATACATTAGAGATATTGACCTGAAGTTTTCTTTTCTACTAGTATCCTTTTCTGATTTTGGTATCAGGATAATTCTGGCCTTATAAAATGGGTTTGTGAATGTTCTCTCCTCTTTGAAATGTTGGAATTTTAAGAAGGATTGGTTTTCTTTTTTTTTTTTTTAATATTTGGTAAATTTCACAAGTAAAACCATGTGGGCCTGGACTTTTCTTCATTGAAAGATTTTTGATTACTGGTTCACTCTCCTTACTAGTAATTGGTCTATTCACATTTTTTATTTCTTCTTGATTCAATCTTTGGTAGGTTGTATGTCTCTAAGAGTTCCATATTTTTCTAGGTTGTCCAGTTTATTATCCTATAGTAGCCTCTAATAATCCTTTGAATTTTGCGGGATCAATTGTAATGTCTCTTTCTTCATTAAAAACTTTGTTGATTTGGATTCTTTCTCTTTTTCCCTTGGTTAGTCTAGCTAAGGTTTTGTCAATTTTGTTTATCTTTTCAAAGAAATAACTGTGAATTTGGTTAATCTTTTTAATCTGCTTTCTATTTTTATGTATTTCTGTTCTAATCTTTATTATTTCCTTTCTTCTGATAACTTAGAGTTCAGTTTATTCTTTTTCTAGTTCCTTAAGGCACAGAGTTAAGATGTTTATTTGGGATCTTTCTTCTTCTTTTTTAATTTTTTTAAAGTTTATTTATTTATTTTGATAAAGAGAGAGACCAAGTATGGAGGAGGGGTGGGGGGGCAGGGAGAGATAGAATCCCAAGCAGGCTCTACACTGTCAGCACAGAGCTTGCACACGTGGGGTTGAGCCCATGAACTGTGAGATCATGACTTGAGCCAAGATCAAGAGTCATGTGCTTAACTGACTGAGCCACCGAGGTGCCCTGGGGCCTTTCTTCTTAATGTAGGCATTTATTGCTATGTACTTCACTCTTAGAACTGCTTTTGCTGCATCCTGTAAGTTCTCTTATGTTGTATTTCCATTTTATATTTGTCTCAAGAAACTTTTTTATTTCCCTTTAATTTCTTCTTTGATCCCTTGGTTCTTCAAGAGACTGTTGTTTAATTTCCATGTGTTCATGCATTTTTCAGTTTTCTCCTTGTTGATTTCTGGTTTCATGCTATTGTGGTAAGAAAAGATACTTGGTATGATTTCAGCTTTCTTGAATTTGCTTGTTTTGCGGCCTGACATATGATCTATCCTAGAAAATGTTTCACTTGTGATTGAAAAAAATGTGTATCCTGCTACTGTTGGGTAGAATATTCTCTATATGTCTGTTAGGTTCATTTGGTGCACAGTGTTGTTCAAATTTGCTGTTTCCCTGTTGTTTCTCTGTCTGGATGGTCTATTAATCTTGAGAGGATATAAAGTCCCTACTTTAATATTAAAGGTAGTAAAGTCCCTACAGTAATTATTTTATTACTGTTCATTCCTCTTTTTAGCTCTGTTAGTTTTTGCTTTATATATTTAGGTGCTCCAATATAGGGTGTATGAATATTTATAATTGTTACATCTTTTTGATGTATTGACTCCTTTATCATTATGTAATGACTTTCTTTTTCCTTTTTTTCTTACCATTTTTAGTTTGAAGTCTGAGATAAGCATAGCTACCCCTGCGTTTGCTTTTTTTTTTTAATGAATATTTGCTTGAAATGTCTTTTTCCATCCTTAACCTATGTGTGTCTTTAAGGTTAAAGTGAATCTCTTCTAGGCAGTACATTGTGGAATCTTGGTTTTCTTTTCTTTTCTTTTTTTTAATCCATTTAGCTCTTCTGTGTCTTTGAGAGAATTTAATTCATTTCCATTTAAAGTGATTATTGATAGGTAAGGACTTACTATTGTCATTTTGTTAATTGTTTTCTGGTTGTTCTATAGATCCTTTGTTCCTTGTTTCTTTTCTTTCTTTTTTTTTAAGTTTATTTATTTTGAGAGAGGGAGTGGATGAAGGGAAGATGAGGGGAGGAGGATCCGAAGCAGGCTCCACACCTAGCATGGAGCCTGATGCAGGGCTCTATCTCACAACCATGAGATCATGACCTAAGCTGAAACCAGAGTTGGATGCCTCATTTTTTCTTGTTTCTTATCCTGATGTCTTTTTGTGTGTTTTAATGTTTTCTTGGAATCTATATGCTTTGTATCTTTATCATGTTATTTGTGGAATTACTACAGGTTTTTCCCTTGTGTTTACAATGAGGCTTATATAAAATCTTAAACTTATAACACCCTATTTTAAACTAGTAACAATATGACTTCAATAGAAGTTACACTTCACACTTTTACTTCTTCTCCCCCTCACATTTTAGGTTATTACTGCTACAACTTACATATTTTTTATATTGTGTAACTAATAACAGATTGTTGTATTTATGGTTATTTTTGCTACATTCATTTTTTAAAACTTTTAAATTAGAGCTGTGAGTTATGTACCACTATTACTACATTGCAGAATCTAACTATGACTATATATTTACCATTACCAGTGAGATTTTGCCACCTTTTTGTGTTTTTATGATGTTAATTGGTGTTCTTTTACTTCTACTCAAAGAACTCACTTATCATTTTTATAAGGGAGTTCTGGTGGTAATGAGCTCCCTCAGCTTTTTTTTGCAGGGGAGGAGTGGGGAGTCTGTATCCCTTTTTCATTACTGAAGGACAGCTTTGCTGGGTATGAAATTCTTGCAGTGAATTCTTTGGTCAGGTGAGGTCACTGTTTTTGCTCTGCAAATGGGGGAAGCTATGGGCTGTGCTCTCTGTTCAGCCGCCTCTGTATACAGGGCTGCTGAATGGGCTATGTAGCTTCCTGTGTTCTCTGGTTAGATTCCCTGGTCAGATATGCTAACGGCTATATTCAGTCATGAGCTGGGCTACAACTTAGATTCCCTGCTCAGGTGCAGCAGGGGAAGCCGCTCTAAAACTGGTACAGCTCTTTGTTGTCTTGACCCAGCAGACCCACATCTGAAGTTTCCTGGATGAACAGGGCCATTGACTTTGCTCTACAAACTATTGGCTCTGTCTGCCATTCTCTTCTCAAGTGCCACCTGGCCACACAGCTTTCAGGTGTTTTCACCAGCCCTTCTGGTTATATGGAGCTGGAAGTCACTTTCATGGTGGGTGGGGCTGTGACTCAGCACCTTGCATGGATGGAGGCAAACTAGGATCTAGGGCGAGCAAAATTCCTTGTATGAGGATCCAAATCAGGCAGATGTGCATCACACTGAGTTTCCTGGTCAGAATGTGTCTTCAACCTGGTTCTGTAGATAAGCAAAGTCGCTATTTGGGGGTACTACCTGGGCACTGCAGGTGTAAACTCAGTCTGCCAAGATCCCTGAGTTATGGTTATTGCAAGCCCTTTCCCCCTTCTCTGTCATGGATTCTCAGTGTCTGGGTCCCAGAAATTCCCCTGTCATCTCTGTGGTGTGAGATCAGAGTAGGGGCTCCCACAGAGTGACCCAGAATGCTGTGGGAGCTGATATTCCCTCTTGGATTTTCTTTTCCCACTGGAGGAATTTGAGGCTCATGGAAGCCCTCTCCACGTAGTGTGGCACTTTTCTGGGGGAGGGCAATGGTGGTGGTGTCTTATTCTTGAATAGATGATAGTTCTTATGTGAGGAGCAAAGTCAGGAACAGCCTATTTTACTCTCTTGGGAATATCCGTTGTCAGCATTACTATTTTTAACTCCTGAAACATTACTTCTTGCTCTGCCTTTTAGGTAGTTGTGAGATTCCAGGAAAGCCACTTCACCTCTCCAGGATTTGCATCCTCATGTCTAAAATGAAAGTTTTAATTGCATGGCTTTTAAAGCCCCTTTGCAGTTCTTGCATTTTATGATTTAACACAAACATTAAGAAGTAACTATTGTGTTGGGCTTGTAGTACAAGTGTATATAATGTTTTCTGTGGTTGTGGATGGCCCGTTGTGTATGGGAATGGCGAGCTCTAGTCAGAAGCGGGTCTCACTAGGATTCTGGAGTCTGGAAGATCATGTAGCCTCATTGGTGGGAGAAGCAGCCAATATATGGCAGTGGACCAAGGTGGAGATGCAGGTGCTATTTCTTCCTCAATGAGTGACATTGGGCTTCCTACTTAAAATCTCATGTGTCAAGTGTGGATAATAAAAGTACCAACTTTGAGGGGCTGATGGGAGATTAAAAGAGTTACTATGTATTTATTTATTTATTTTTTAAATGTTTATTCATTTTGAGAGATGGAGTGTGAGCAGGGGAGGGCAGAGAGAAAGGGAGACACAGAATCCAAAGCAGGCTCCGAGCTGTCAGCATAGTGCCCGACACAGGGCTTGAACTCATGCACTGTGAGATCATGACCTGAGCTGAAGTCAGACACTTAACCAACTGAGCCACCCAGGTGCCCCAAAAGAGGTACTATGTGAATGCATGACATGGCTCCTGGGATGTAGTACATGGTCAATAAAAGTTTGTTATCATTGTTCATCTGTGTAGACCATCTCATAGATGATCTGTGTGGCTCCATCCAGCTCTAAACGGCTGTAACTTTTATGGCTTTGTGGAAAATGTAGTGGCCAATGACCTCCAGGAAGTTCAGTTAGCTGGAGTTTGGAGAATGAGGCCAAAGATCATACGAAAGCTCCAAGCCTCTGATAATGGTAAATGCTATTTTTGAGTTATGATATGTTTACTGACATAACGGAGACTTTTTATTAAACAACCGTCTTGCATACATTTCTGTTCTGCAATTGCACTTATATTTTTCTAGGAGGTGGGGGAAGCCAGGGAAGTATTTTGTGACACCCCCTGCTAGAGGCGAAAGAGTTGGGGCTATTAACCTATGGGAAATGCACTGCCTGAGGAAAATGATTCCTTTAGTAAATCTGAAATGATCACAAAGGATATAAGGTCCTATCTGGGCACTGATGGGGAGGAAGTGCTGGTTCAGGGCTGAGCCTGGCCTTGCTCACAACCTGGCTCTGGGTCCAAAGTCCACTAGCCCGAGGCTCTCTCTGCTGGGTCTGCTTACAGAAAATGGTCTTTGACTTGTGTGAGTGATCTTTCTTCTGGGTGCCCTGGCCTGGACTCTGATCATACGGGAATATCACTGGGAACCTTTGTAACTCTCTCCAGCCTATGACTCAGCAAGGCGCAGCTGGGGCAGAACGGTGCAAGGTAGCTGGCGTGTGTGGACTGGTGTGGCTGGGCCTGGGAGGCCGCCCAGCAGAAGAAATGAGGGACTCTGATGACACATTCTGAAACCCAGTGCACAGAAACTGTCTGTTATGGGGCTCTTGTGTTTTACTGTGATGTTTGGCCTTAACTCTGTCATATCACTCACCTGACTTTTAGGGTGAAATTAAAAATTAAAATTAAAGGTTAAAATAAGTTTTTTCTTAAAATCAGTGTAAGACGTAGTAAATTGTTGAGGGAAACGATGCATACCAATGAAAAGGTTGTCTGTATATAATAGTAAATAATAGAATCTATAAACCAAATGGCGTGACCTGTTAACTGCATGTAAAAGGAAATTAGAGCCGACTGAATTTAGAACAAGCACCGTAGCTGGATATGTAACTGGGACGTCGCATTTTAACATCCTCTCTGCCATGCCTCATGCATCCCTCACATTTCTTTCTCAGTAGGCAGTACCAATCTTCCTTTATCTTTTCTAGTTTAGGAGCCTTTCTGTGGGCTCCGGAGTTACCCCAGTATCTGTAAGACATCATCAGGCACAGGGCAAGACTGCTGATTAGTAAGATCAGTGATATGATTGAAGGCATATAGATGTATAATATCTTAAAACATTCAGTTATTCATTTAGAGCCCATTTAATCAAGGCACAATTAAAACAGAAGTTGGGAACTGAAATTAAAGAAGCCAAAATAAATCACGTTTGACCCTCAACTCCTACCACTGACTTTTTACACGTCAGTCTCCAAGATCAACTGAATGTCACATCTCTGGGGCTGCCTGCTCACATTGATGCCATGCCCTCCAGTTCCTGCCCCTACGTGTGTTCAGTGGTCAAGCAGGACATTTTCCTTGTTATCTCTGCCACTTCTGATGTACCTGGGCTTGTGCATGGCTCAGACTTTGTTCTAGTCACAGTGATCTATTCATTGCTGCAGTCTGGCTTCCAGGCTCCTCTCTGGGTTGGAACTGTCCATCACAGGCAGCACAGAGTCTAGCCTGCAGTGTGGAGGGCCTTCCTGGGAGTTGACTCTCAGCTTGCACTGGCCTTTGGCACACATACTCCATTCTGACTTCTGACTGCTCACCTGCTTCCACCCTTGGCTACGCCCCTACCTGTTGGCATCCGTGCTCCTTAGGTTCGGTGTGCTGCTGGCCCTGGTTTGCCCAGACACTTTCTTGTCCCAGCCTTCTCACCTCATCTCCTTTATGTGTCACTGCCTCTGTGTAATGACCCCACAGCCCAATCCCTTTCACCCCTGATTATTTCCACAAGTTGCTGCCTTAGATTCGTTGCTGGCTCTCCAGATTACTGTTCCTCCTGGAGGAACACTGGGCTGGAGTCAGACTTTAATCCAGACTTTCTACTTGCTAGTTGTATAAACTTAGGTCATGTGACTTCATTGTGTTTCTTCATCTGCAAAATGGGAATAACAGCAATAATAATGGCACCTACCCTGCTTACCTTAAAAGTGATTCCTAGAACTGATGCTGGGCATACTTTTGGATTTTTATTTGCTAGCCATATATCTTCTCTGGAGAAGGAACTGTTCAAATCTTTCACCCATTAAAAAAAACTGTATTGTCTTCTTTTATTGAGTTTTTAGAATTCTATACATATTCTGGATACAAGTCTTTTACCAGATATATGCTTTGCAAAACTCTCTCCCAGACTGTGTTTCCTGCTTTATTCTCTTAATAGGATCATTGGAACAAAAGATTTTAGTTTTGAAAGAGTTTAATATGTTATCTTATAAATATTATTTTTCCTTTTGTGTCCTATTTAAGAAATCTCTACCCACCCAAATATGTATTGCAACTGTGGTTTTTTTTCCTAGAAGTTTTATAATTTTTGTTTTTATATTTAGGTCTCTCATTCATTTTGCTTGTGTGTGTGTGGTGTGTACATGTACATGTGAGGTCAGGGTTGAAGGTCATCATTAGTCATTAGTAAAATAACCACTATTTGCTATCACTACATACCTATACGAATAGAAAAAATTAAAGACTGGCCATACCCCAGGTGGTAAAGATGATTTGAAAGAGTTGAAGCCTCATATACTCCTGGTGGGAATGTAAAATGCTACAACCACTTTAGTAAAGAGCTTGATAGTTTTCTCAAAAAGTTAAATGTATATTTAAACTAGCTGTATAGGTATTTACCCAAAAGAACTAAAAGCATATATCCCTATAAGACTTGCACATGAATATCTACAGCTATTCTATTTGTAATTGCTCCAAACCAGAAACAACTCAAATGTTCAATTCATAAGAAAATGGATAAATAGTGATATACCTATAAGATGGAATACTAGTCAGCAACAGCATGGCTGAATCTCAATTATGGTGAATAAAAAGAGACAGACAAATACTGTACAGGTTCATCTAAATAAAATTTGAGAAAATGTAAACTAATCAGAAAGCAGGTCAGGGGTTGCCTGGAGTTGGAAGTGGGGTCAATGTGGAGTGATTATGAAGGGGCATAAGGAAGGTTTGTGGGTGTCGTGGGTACATTCACCACCTTGAATGTGTGATGATGGTTTCACAGAGCATACATATGCTTAAAAACATGTGGTTTATTGTATATTGATTATCTTACTAAAGTTATTAAGTGGGGAAATATTGGAATAAATATCCATCAATGTGACAAATGTGGGGGAGATCATAAGTCCCCAGTGAGATAATGCCCAGGAAACTGCACTGAGAGCCTTAATCTGCTATAGAAATGCATTATTGTCATCATTGGTCTGTGCCACTTAGACTAGGAAAGTTTCCAGTGAGGGAAGTAGACGAGTTTGGGGGTGGGGGCGGCTCAGAATCTAGTTTTCCCAACTCCACCCAGTGGAAAATGTCAAAGTGACACTAGAAGACATATGACTGGACAAAGGCTTGATTGCACCCTAGGACACTCAGACCCTCAGGGGATTTCTCTCAGGCTTGACTATACCCCAGCCCCCTCATCCTTGTCTCTCACTCCCAACAAACAACAAAGTGGTGGCTTCAAGTGCAGGGGCTCGCCTCTCTTTAGGAGTTCTGGACCTGGCTGTCCAGCAGAATTATAGGGAAGTTTTTGGGAAATGTTGATGCCTGCCTCTGTACCTGGAGATTCTGATTTACTTGCTCTATAGTCTTAAACTCTCAAGATGATTCCAAGTGATTCTAAAGTACAATTGGAATTGAGAGGCACTCAAGTGGAGCCTTGACCCTCTACGGTCACCTGCTCCACCCCTGTGGCCATGTCATTTCCAGCTCATTCTGGGCATCTCTAACTTTCTGTTCAATCAGTGTAAGAAAATAGGCAGAACCAATTATGGTGATGATGATAATAATTAATAATAATAATAGACATTCAAATAGTGCTTGGTCTTTTTTCAAAGAATTTGCATGAGATTTTCTCATTGTGCCTCATAAATAACCTGAGAAGTAGGTAAGGGAGAATGATATAATTTGTAACCTTTATTGTCTTTTTCCAAATTAATTATAAATGTGATAAACAGTCATTTAAGAATATTTTAGAAAACAAATATGGAAAACTATGAATAGAAAAAAATCATCTGTAATCCAGTCTCTCA
The DNA here is from genome assembly GCA_028646485.1 of Cryptoprocta ferox. Classification (NCBI taxonomy): domain Eukaryota; kingdom Metazoa; phylum Chordata; class Mammalia; order Carnivora; family Eupleridae; genus Cryptoprocta; species Cryptoprocta ferox. The sequence goes on from CM053574.1 coordinate 59,317,711, forward strand.
GAGAAAACCAGGGTCAACATTTGGTTTCTTTTAACACAGATAAAATTATGCACTTAATTTTTTAACAACATTGGGCACAAGCTGTATCAGTTTTGTGACCTGATCTTTTCACTCAATACATTATAATCATTTCCTTCTATCCATCAATATATTTTGAGAATAACACTTGTAATGACTATTTTCTAGTATACTACATGGAACCATGATTTATTTAACTAATTCCCTATTATTTGATAGCATGTTTCCAAGTTTTCTGTATTAAAAATAACTATATCCTTAAGTGGAGTCCTGGAACTCTCATGTACTTCTAATGGAGGTTTAAATTCATGGGGCGCCTGGGTGGCTCAGTCGGTTGAGTGTCCGATTTCGGCTCAGGTCATGATCTCACGGTTCGTGGGTTTGAGCCCCATGTCGGGCTCTGTGCTGACAGCTAGCTCAGAGCCTGGAACCTGTCTTCAGATTCTGTGTTTCCCTCTCTCTCTGACCCTCCCCTGCTCATGCTGTCTCTCTCTCTCTCTCTCAAAAATAAATAAAAACATTAAAAAATTAAAAAATAAATTCATACAATTACTTTGGAAAATGTCAGATAATATCTACTAATGTTGAATATGTGCATACCCTATGACTCAACAATTACTCTTCCAGGTATATACCCAGAAAAATGTGTACAAGTGAAGTGTTCAACAAAAGACAGGTACAAAAGTTTTCATAGTTGCAACTTCTAGTTATGGCCCTGACTGGAGACAACCCAAATATTCCTTAATCATAGATACATAAATTGGCTGCAGTATATTCATGCAGTGGAATACTATATAGCAACAAAAATGAAGGAATTGCTATGATACCCAACATCATGATGACTCTTACAAACAGTATTGAATGAGAAAAGCTTGACATGAAGAATACATAGGAATCACAAGCATAGTTTATCCTATTAGGAATTGGCTAGTGATTACCCTTATGGAAGGGGCAAAAGGGTCTCTGGGTTTGTTTCTAGGTTTGGTTGGTGATGAAACTGTTCACTTTATGAAAACTCATTGAGCTGTATATATATGATCTGTATTTTTCCTGTATGAGTACTTCAATAAAATTGACAAAGAGTCACTACAAACTTTCAAGGCAACTCTTGCTCGTAGCTTTGAACAACCTTCTTCTTTTGCTACTTCCTTCTTTTGACTGGGGAAAATGTGGCTTTGAAAACTGTTGTGGGCTGAATTGTGTACCCCTGCTCAAAATTCTTATGTTGAAGCCCTAACCTCTAGTACCTCAGGATGTGACTGTTGGCAGAGAGGGGTTTTGAAAAGGCAATTAAGCTAAAATGAGTCCATAAATAATCCGATCTCACTAGTGTCCTTAGAAGAAGAGGATATTAGGGCACAAAGGGAAACAAACAGCCTGAGAAATGCCCATGTCAGGGCCCAGTGAGAAGATGTCCAAGTATAAGCCAAGGAGAGAGGCCTCAGGTGTAATCAAACCTGCTGACACCTTGATCTTAAACTCTAGCCTCCACAATTGTGAGAAAATAAATTTCTGTCATATAAGATGGCCAGTCCATGATATTTTGTTGTGACATCTCTAGCAGACTAATACAAGAATTGAGGTATTTTTTTTTTGATATCAAGCATATATTACAGGGCTGAGCAGGGTGTGAACATCCATCGTCTGACTTTAAATTTTATAGCCTCACCAACACACCTGGTTTTTCATCTTTCCATGAGAGATTGATGGTGCTGTGAGGCAGCTAAAGAGAGCACCATCTCAATGGATCAACTGCTACTCTGGAGGAAATATTTCTGGATACCCAACAGATACACAACAGGGCACCTGGCTGGCTCAGTTGGAAGAGCATTCAACTCTTAATTTCAGGGTTGTGAGTTCAAGCCCCATGTAGGGTGCAGAGATAACATAAATAAATGAATGAATGAATGAATGAATAAATAAAAGCAAGCCAAAGCATCCTTTCCTTCTATCAGGTTGCTTGCTTGAGTGTGATGACTGTCACATTTAGAGGAGACTTGCTGAAGTAAGGTGCATTTTTTTTTCCAAACTCGGAACTTTTGAGAGGCAGTGGTGGTTAGTAAGTAATTGCTGCTGGTCATTAGAGTCATCTCATCTTCTGAAACGTCCTGGGAAATGGCTAAGAGTGATAGTATTGCTATTTTCTGTTCCTCTTGTTACTTCCATCCCCTCATATTTGGCCTTTTGGGAGCTGAAACATTTTGTTTTTACATTTATTTGTTCTCAGTCATACTATAATGTTCACATTTTAAGGTCTTATCATATTAGGGCTTCCTCAGGATGTTAAAACATCTGTTTCTAATTGTCAAGGAGAAGAGAGGAAAAAAATAACATGTATTTGACTTTTAATTCAAAATACAACAAAATAAAATGTTCTAACTTCTGGAATTTTCCTGATAAACAATTAGAATAAAGGGATGAAGAAGAGATTTGGAATATAAGTTAGGGAAGGTCATGCATCCATGGGGTCTTACTTTACCCTACTTTGGAGAGTGCATACCATTTCCTTTCAGTTCAACAAGTATTAGTTGAGAATCTACTCCTTGTTGGATATCATAAACAGCATAAGAGGGGGTCCCTTCTGTTAAAAAAAATTTTTGAGCTTGAAGATAAAGTGCCTTTGCCTATGATTTCTACAGGTTATGTCTTAAGAGAGGTTTCAGGCTGTGGTGTGGAAAGGAAGAACCTAGGAGGGGACGGATGGTCTCCCTGAGTTGAAAAGTCAGAGCTGATAGGTCTCCAGGGCAGAGGGCAGACCACAAGAGAGGAGACTGCTGCACAGAAAGGGAACTCCAAAGATCTGCAGGGGGTCCCCTTGAGCATTCAAATGAGTACTGCTCAGTATATGCAAATGAAGAAACCACTTGCAGTGAGGGAAGGAACTATCCAAAGAGACTAGGGGAAGCAATCCAGTATTCACACAGGGCCAGGAAAAGTGTCTTTCCACATCAACCAGGCTAGAAAAACTCATAACACATGGAGCATAGAGTCCTCAGAAAAGTCCTCAGTAATGGACTAGCTGTAGCTATAGATTGTGCACTGCTCTGGTCCTGTCTAAAAAATCTTAAAAGCAAGACCCGCAGACAATTTTTCCAATTAATATAACTGTGTACCAGAACAAAATATAAGAATTTAGGAATACAAAAATATTCAGAAACCTAATAAATTTGTAATGTCTGGTATCCAATAAAAAATTACCAAGCATGCAAAGAAGAAGTAAAATACAAACAAAATGAAGATAAAATTCAATTGGTTGAAACTGACACACTCCACAACTAAAAAATGCTAGAACTGTCAGACATTAAAAACAGTTATTATAATTATATTCTTTATATTAAAAAAGGTAACTAGAGACATGACAAATATAAAATGCCCAAATCAAAGTTCTAGGGATGAAAAGTACGATGTCTGAGATGAAAAATACCCTGGATAGAATTAAAAGTAGATTACACATTGCAGAAATAGTTTAAATTTGAAGGCATAGAAACAGAAACTATCCAATGTGAAACACAGAAAATGAACTGAGGAGAAAAAGCACCAGTGAACTGTGGAGTAAGTTCAAGCAGCATATTTGGACTATATTTAGAATCCTCCAAAGTAGAGGAGAGTAGAAAAATGTTTGAAGAAAATGGTTCAAAGTTTTTAATATCTGATGAAAACTCACAGATTCAGAAAGTTCAATGAACCCCAAGAACAAGAAAGCTACATCATCACATCCTAATCTAATTGCTCAAAATCAATGATAAAGAGTAAAAAGTCAATGATAAAGAGTAAATCTTAAAAGTGGCCAGGAAAAAGGGGCATATTATATACAGAAGGAGAAAGATAATAGCAGATTTCTTCTTGGAATTATTCAGGGACAGAGTCAGTGGGACAACATCTTTACTGAAAAAAAATATTCATCAATATAGCATCTATACTCCAGAAAAATATCTTTTAAAAATTGAAGGCAAAATAACTTTGCAGACATTCAGGAGTTGAAACAACTCATTACCAGCATACTCACATTATAAAGAATTTTAAAATAAATTCTTCAGGCAGAGGAAAATAATATCAGATAGAAGTTTCGCTGTACTTTTTATGTACCAGAAATTCATGAGTGAGTTTTTCTATTAAAGTCCCTTTAAAAGGTATTTGCTATATAAATAAAAATAACAATGTGTGTTTATTACATATATACAATTAAAATGCATGTCAGCAAACTAAACATAGCAAAAGAAGGACAATAATATGGATCACACTGGAAATCAATGAAGTAGAAAAAAAAAAAAAAACCAAAGCTGGTTCTTTGAGACAACCAATAAAATGGATAAACATATAGTATAGTCTGGCTGATAAGGAAAAAAAGAGGACTCAAATTACCAATATCAGGAATGAGAAAGGTGGTATCACTAGAGATTATATATATATATATATATATTTTTTTTTTTTTTGAGAGAGAGAGAGAGAGAGAGAGAGAGAGAGAGGTGGGGCTCATCCGAAGCGGGGCTTGTGTTCAACTGAAGTTGGGCTCCAGCTCACAGATATGGGACTTGAACTCACAAACCATGAGGTCATGACTTCAGCTGAAGTCAGATGCTTAACAATTGAGCCACCCAGGCACCCAAGATTCTATAGATATTAAAAGGGAGAATAAGGGAATGCTATGAACAACATTATGCCAACAAATTTGACAACTTAATTGAAATGGGAAAACTTTTTGGAAGGCACAAGCTACCAAAACTCACTTAAGAAGAAATAGATAGCCTGAATAGCCATATGTTTATTAAAATTACTGAATTTGTAGTTTTAAAATCTTTCTATAAAGAAAACTCCAGATTTAGATCATTTTGTTGGGGGAATTCTTCCAGACATTAAAAAAAGCAGTAATACCAACAATACAAACTCTTCTAGAATGTGGAAGTGAAAGCAATGCATACCAACAGTGTCAATGAGACCAGTTCTACCCAAATACCAAACCAGTAAAGACGTTATAAGAAAAGAGGTCTACAGACGCATATCACTCATAAATATAGATGCAAAAAATTTAAAGCAAATTTTAGCAAATCTGACAATGTGTAAAAAAAAAAAATAATACATCATGGCCAAGTGGAATTTATCCCAAGAATGCTGCCTTAACATTCAAAAATCAATCAATTTAATTTACCATATTAACAAACTAAAAAAGAAAAAACAGTATCATCTCAATAGATGTAGAAAAAAAACCATGGGATACAATCCCACATTTATGGGTGAAAAAAGTTCTCAGTAGACCAGGAGTAGAATGGAACTTCCTCTGTCTGATAAAAGGAATCTATGAAAACCTAGTTAAGATTATATAAAATTAACTTAAAATAGATCACAGATCTAAATGTAAAGCCTACAACTGTAAAAACCTAGCAGAAAACATGCGAGAAAAACTGTGCAGCTGACCTCAGAATAGGAAGAGCCAGAAGAATTGCTGACAGGAAGGACTCTGCCAACTTTGGAAAAGTCAAGATTGGAGGCAGCAAGGGCAGGTCAAGCAAGCAGAATTTCTTCGGCTGCCCCTCTACAGAGGCCCCTGGAAGCATGTTATCTCTTCTTTGTACTCGGTGCTTAATAGCCCATGAAGGCAATCGTGTGTCTCCATCACGGCATAGCAGCCAGCATAGGTGAAGCTTCAAGGGGCCAGTCGTCATTAACGAGACTGTTCTAGAAGCAAGGTGCAGAGAATAGAAAACACGGAGGTGCTGTATCTGTACGTGAGGGCACACACGTGCAGCAAGCAGGGCACGCTACCTGAGGTAAGGTAGGCTTCCACTTTGGAGTACGGTGCTCTGCTCATCAGAGGCAAGGCCAGGATCTGAACATAGTGTATGTGGGCGAAGTGGAGTATGTGTGAGGAATATACATGTATTAATACCATACTATGTGCTAGACTAGGTACTTGATAGCTGCTGCCTTATTTCATTCATATAATGATCATGGTAATAAGTACTATTACTCTCATGTCACAGGATCATAGAAGTTATGTAACTTCTCAAGGTCAATAGCTGCTAAAGGCTGCTGGTGCTCAGATTAGTCTGATCACTGTGTGTGTGTGTGTGTGTATTTTCCATGACATCATCCTTCTCCATAAAGCAAAAAAAAGGGTCTTGCCACCTTGCAAAGAATAACATGGATATCTCTCCAGAACTTGAAAGTGTAAGCTCAGAAAAATTCTATCCTTTCATGAAAAAGCAGTTGTTACAAATTCTTGGCAAATCTAAAGTGTCTTAAATGTTTGGGCAGTAAGGCCATGCATCTGCCTACATTGGAAATAACCTGAAATATGTCCTCCATGAGTGTTTCTTAGCAAAAAGAGGTGAGGGTGATCGCATCTTTGGCCTTGAAACAAAAGAGATTTATGAGCAAATAGAGCATTGGTATTCCAGTAGGACTCGGCCTAAGAAGAAGTGATGAAAAACAACAAATCACAACGCTACAGAAGAGTTTTGTGACTCCTTCAAAGAATTCATTTCTGATCACAGCCTGTCTGTGAAACAGATTTACAATGCTGATGGAAGGCTGGCATCGCTTGCAAAGTTAATTCTGACACATTCAGGGAGGAAGCATTGAATCAAGTACCTGCGATTTTCAGCAGAGGGCTGGACTATTCCTGTACTGATAATAGTAGGTAGATTCCCCCCAAATAATACCTTTGACTAAAAGTTTCGTGGTCCTAGGGCTTCCAAAGTGGACGCACATCAACTAGTCGCTTTCACAGTACCAGCTAATGAACAAATGATGGAAAACCTACTCCCTCCTTACTGGTTTTATTATCTTGTGGCATGAAAGATTTTTTAAAGGGCCCTTACTATTTTAAAAACATTTTTATCATTAAGTCTTTCAAAAATAACCTGTACTAAGGTACAGACATTCCTTATCTAGATTCAGTGATTTCCAAGCTTTAGCTATACTTGTTCCATGTATCTCTTTGCTCCCCATTAATGGATAGCTTCGCCTCTACCTACCTGAAAAATCTCATTCAGTGAAAAGTCATTTTAGAACCTTTGTTAGGTCCTTGATGGCTAAGATAAGCTTAATACTCTCATTAAAGTTGTGTTCAATCTGGATCCAGCCTCCCTTGTAGCTTTCTCTCCCAATAGGCCCCTAATGAATTCTATATTGTAGTCCATTTTAATTAATTATAGTCTTGAATGCATATTGAAAATTTCTGCCCCTGTTTATGCCATTTTTTATGCTTAGTGCTTTCCTTTGCTCTATTTCTGGCAAGCAAAGTTCTGCCAACTGGTAGACCCTGGCCATCTGTTCATTTAACAGCCAAACTACATTTCCCAGCCTCCCTTGCAGTTAGGAATGGGTGTAATTGATTTGCACCCCTTCCAGGCCTTGTTTATATAAACCTGCCAATTTACTTTTCCCCTAGTGTCTTCATCTGCCTGCAAACTTATGTAAATATCAGAACAGCTCTGTTACATGAGTCAGATAGGGGAGATGGCAGAGCCTTCATTGGTTTTGTCCCTGAAAGTTGGAGGGGCACAGAGTCTCTCCCCTTTACATGTGTTTGACAAAATTACTATCGGGTCAAGCTACCACATTTTGGGATTTATGTCATAGGATAGCTAGTGTACCTTAATAAAAGTATCTGTCCTTCAAATCTGGTTCAAATTCTCTCTTTTACATCTCTAGGCAAATGTGATGCCTCCTTCCTTTTAATTATCATACTATAGAGGGTTTTTTAAAAATGTTTATTTATTTATTTGAGAGAGAGACAGAGAGAGCCAGCAAAAGTAGGGGAAGGGAAGAGAGAGGAGACCCAGAATCTGAAGCCGTCTGCAGGCTCTGAGCTGTCAGTGTGGAGCCTGACGTGGGGCTCAAATCCACAAACTGTGAGATCGTGACCTGAGCTGAAGTCAGACACTGAACCAAATGAGCCACTCAGGCGCCCCATTATTACAGCATAGGGTTTTAAATTTTGTGTTGATTTTATAGTACTCCAGCCACCTAACTTCCTGTCCACCTGCCTCCTAAAATTGTACCCACACCTGTGCTGTTTTCCTCTCCTTAAGTCCCATGGAGGAAGTAGAAGCACCCCTCTCAGGTCTTAGACCAGCTGCTCCCTCGAAACCCATCTCTCCCTCTTGCTGCCTCAGGGACACTGTTCCGCTGTCTGTCTTCCTTCCTGCCTGCGAATGCAGATTTTCTCTGAACTGGCTCTGCAGCATTGGACAACATGCATTGTTCCTCCCTTCAGAGAGCCCGTTTCCCTTGAGCCTCTGTGACTGCCTCCATCAGGATAGGCCAGATTATACCGCGGTAACCTGGTGATTGATCCCCAAGTCTCAGTACTCACAGAGACAGAGATTTATTTCTCACTTGTGCTCCATGTTCAGTGTAGGTTGGTCACAGGTCTGCTCCTCATCCTCTTCATTCTGGGACCTGGGCCGGGGACCTGGGCAGATGAAGGGAATCTGTGGCCTGTGTTCCCTCTTCTGGCAGAGGGAAAAAAAGAGATCACAGAGTCGCACATACTGGCTCTTAGAGCTTCCCCCAGGAAGGGACACAGGTCCATTGTGCTCACGTTCCATTGCTCAAAGCATGCGACATGGCCCAGCCTGATGTCAGTGAGGCGTGATGTGGACTCCTTCCCAGGGAGGGCAGGGCGACAATTCACTACAACCCTGCCTTCTCTTGGCTGTCCCCTTCCCTGTCTCCTTGGTGGTGTTTAATCCCCTGAATTCAGATTTGCATGTTAGATACAGTCCACATGTTCATGTTGCTTGGCCTGCGTAGGGTTTTCTAATTGCTTTCTACTCTTAAAAAGCGGGATGATTTCACCCTTGGGTCCACCGGTATCACTTTTCTTGAAGAATCCAAAGATGGGGCCGCCTGGGCAGCATGCACCAGTGGTGGCCTCTGCTGGAGCAGGGCTGTGGCCGCCCCACTTCGATGGACGTGTGCGCTATGGTTGGACACGTTCTCCTTTTGTGTTCACAGTTTATGTCGCTGCCTGCCTGGGTGGTATCCCTGTTTGTTAGGCTTTCGTTAAATGCTAATGACCCCACAGTTTTCTCCTTGGTCTCCAGTCTACTCACTCTGCATATTCTCCTGGAGGGAATGTCTTTTCCCCCGTGGCTTCAGTTTCTGCGCTGATCCTCTCTGAACCCCATCCTCCCTGTCCACCCCACCAATGGGTTACTCTAGGTCTTTATCACCTTTCACATGGGTGATCTTGTCAGCCTCCCACCTCCTCACCCAGCCTCTAGTCTGGCAGGAGCTCTGATCTAAACCCAGTTAATGCCATGATCTATTATTATAAAGCCCACATCTGGTTACGCAAAGACTCCCACCCGTCCCCACCATGCATTCTTTGACACACCATTGCTGTAGGAGTGAGCCCAGTCTCCTTCAGATGGCTCTCTCCTGGCCCCACCATCCTCTCCAGTCTCCCTTCTTGTTTCCACTCTTGTGGAAAGCACTCTTGTGCTTTATGATTTGGTCCAGTCTCCTTCAGATGGCTCTCTCCTGGCCCCACCATCCTCTCCAGTCTCCCTTCTTGTTTCCACTCTTGTGGAAAGCACTCTTGTGCTTTATGATTTGGTCAAATGGAATTACTCATATAAGCTTTACTCTTTCTAGGTCAACGTGTGCCACCTTTTGTTCAGTGTGTCAGCATCTCCTCCTCCTGGAAGGCTTCCTTGACTGCTCCCCATCCTCACCCACGCTGGGCGAGGTGTCCTATTTGATGCTTCAGAATCACTTTGTATCTCCTCTAACATAGCCCTTAGTACCCTTAATTATACTCACTTTTTAATTTCTCCACTTCTCCAATTAAATGGTATTAGGGGCTGAATTGCATCCCACTATCCTTCTCCCCACCAAATTCATCTGTTGAAGTCCCAACCAACCCCCAGTACTTCAGAATGTAACCATATTTGGAGATAAACTCTTCAAAGCAATGATTAAATGAAAATGAAGCAGTTAGAGTGGGGCCCTAATCCAATTTGACTTGGGTGGTGTTTGTTTGTTTTTTAAGCTTACTTATTTTGAGAGAGAGAGAGCAGGGAAGAGGGGCAGAGAGAGAGGGAGAGAGAGAGAGAGAGAATCCCAAGCAGGTTCTACACTGTCAGTACAGAGTCTGATGTGGGGCTCGAACTCCAGAACCACGAAATCATGACTTGAGCTGAAATCAAGAGTCGGGTGCTTAACCAACTGAGCCATCCAGGTGCTCCCAATTGTGAAAAGAGGAAGAGATACAGGGATGCATGCCCACAGGGGAAAGACCAAGTGAGGACCCTGGGAGAAGAACGCCACCTGCCAGCCAAGGAGAGAGGCTTCTGAAGGAGTCAAACTTGGAGGAGACACCTTGATCTTGGACTTCCAGCCTGCGGAACTGTGAGAAAATAAATTTCTGTTGTGTAAGCCCCCCCACTCTGTGGTATTTCATTATGGCAGCCGTATTGGATTAAAACAGATGATAGGCAATTTGAGGACCAGTTCAAGTCCCTTTCACTTGATGTTTGTACCATATGTTCCATGCAGTAAAGGCAAAGTAAACATTTATGGAGTCAGTCTATTGATAAATTGATAAATGGGAAAACAAATTTGATACTGAACGATGCAGTCCATTTTGAGAGTTATTTTGATATGAAAAATTTGTAAATTTTTAAAAGCATTTTTATTTTTGAAAGAGAGTGTGAGTGGGGAGGGGTGGAGAGAGAGGGAGATACAATCAGAAGCAGGCTTCAGGCTCTGAGCTGTCAGCACAGAGCCTGACGCAGGGCTCAACCCCACCGACTCTGAGATCATGACTTGAGCCGAAGTCGGTCACTTAACCAACAGAGCCACCCAGGCATCCCTTGATATGATAAATTTGAACTTAATGAACTTGTACTAAGGAGCCCTATCATGAAAGAACTTGCAAATCACAGATGGTGCAGGAAAAATGCATTGGTTAGTGAATGGGGTCATATCCTAACAGTGTTTTGTTTTGTATTTAATAGTAGCTTTTCTCTAAGAAACCAGAAAGGCTCTGGCTCCTCTGGGAGCCGCAGTGAGAGGCACCAGTATGTGGGAACTTCTAGGGAAGCCAGGGTGTGAGGGGACATGAGGGAGCTGGCACTGAGGGTTCTGGCTGGCAGGGGGCCAAGTCCTGCTGCCCCTCCTTTGGGATGAGCCTTGAAGAACTCTGATGGGATGAGTCAGCCACACTTGAACCTGAATGACAATTGCACCTGGAATGCGCCTTCTAGAATGGCAGTGAAGGGAAAGACATGGCAGATTGAGGAGAAAAGAAAGATCAGTGTCAGTAATTTATATGACAACAACCGTCTGGGCAAGAAGTTTCTGCAGGTCAATCAAACATCCAGATGTTTTCGATCCACAAACATGACAGTATCTAGAAGCATCTGGGTGGTAAGTGGAAAGGCTTGTGTCTTTCTACACGTGTGGCACATTTGAGCAACCCCAGCCAGGAACAGGCTTGGTCAGGGGGAAGCAGATGAACTGTCACCACATTCCACACAGGTTGCCCTGGATTGAAAGAGGCTAGATTTGGCTGGAGTTGTGGTTTACCAGGCATGTGCACACACAAATACACATGAATGTAGTCCGAGGCTAATTGTGTGGCTCCAGAGAGACTGCAAGCTAGGAGTTCCAGATAGAAGGCTCCTCTTGGGACTGAAGAATGCCAGGCAACAGCCTACTAGACCCACAACATTCAGCACATTGAGCCTTCCCACCCCATGCATAGTCAGTGACCAGTACTGGTCATGGGCAGCAGTGGCAGCCGGAGCACACAGTGTGATAGCATGCTCAGAGAAAGAATGAGAACAGGATCAGGCCAGCGGTAAACATCTTGGTGGTTAAGGTGGTTGACATGAATGGGAGTCAGAAGACAGGCTTAAGTTTCAGTTCTTGGGAGCCAATATCACCTGCACTGATCAAAGAGACTCATAATGAAACAGGGCTCACAGATCACAATCCCATCCCACCACAGATTCCTGGAGTTATGGGGTCATCATCTGGTCCTGAGACCAGATTAAATGATGCTATCATTCCCATTCATTCATTCATTTATTCATTCATCATTTGCTCAACCATATTTATTGAATACCTACAATGCATGGATCAAGAACTACACCGGTTAGTGGAGATTAAAAGGTGAACTTCTAGTGTATGGAGGATATAGAGAAAATAGACAGGCCCTTGCAGTACAGTGGAAGGTGCTCTGAGGGAGTGGGGGTGTGCTGAGACCTCACCCAGGCCTGACACCTGCCTACTTCCTGGAGGAAGTGGTAACCACATGAAGATCTGGAGGGTGAGTGGAACTGAGCCAAGGAAAAGGAAGGCTAAGGAGTTTACCAGAAGAGGGGGCGCAGCTGTGCAGCGGCTCAGGAGAGGAAGAGTCAATAGTTCAGAAGGCTGGACTATTTAGTGGGAGAAACGCAGCAGAAGAAGTCGACACAACTGGGTCCTGCAGAGAATCTGTTCCTCCTGGTGGTGAGGATGGACCACTGGCAGGCTGAGTATGTGGGCTAAAGCTCAGAAGATAGAACAGAGGCAGAGGTAAAGATTAGGGAATTACTTGTATATAGATATCACAGGCCTGAGAATTAGTGAAATTCCTTCCAGAGAGTGTCCAGAGTGAGAAGACAGAGCCCAGGAGAGACTCCTGAAAATCCTCAACCTGTAAGGATGGGCAGACTTGCAGGGGCACCTGAGCCCAACTGGGATGGGTAGCCAGAGAGCTGGGAGGAGAACTGGGAGAGGGGACAGTAGGTAGGTTCCCAAAGGAAGAGCAGGTTTGAAGATCCAGGTCATGGTTAACAGTGTAAAAGGGGCTAAGAAATCAAGTAAAATAATTGGGAAAAAAAAGTCTAATAAGCAACATGGGGATGGTTGGGAATCATGGTGAGGTCAGAAGCTTCTAGATAATTCCAGTGTAGGGAGGGAGTAGAGAGGAGGAGGAAGAGAGAAAATAGCTTCGTGAACTTTTTAAAGAGTACTGGCCATGGTGGCAGAAAAGAGATCGTCCTGGAACCGGACGACTTTGGTGTGGAGGCACATTGAAGATGAGACAGAGAAGAGCATATTTGAGTATTACTGAGTCCCTTGGGGAGCTGAGACCTTTCAACAGGGTTGGGAGTGGATTCCAGGGTTTAAGGAGTGAAGGTGCACCCCCACCTTACCGCAAGCCCAGAACGTGTTTAGTTGCTGTGTGGTTGTTAGGGACTGAGCCGAGTGGTGGTCAGACTGTGTGGATTTAGCCCTGCCTCATCCTCCTCCCATCCGTGTGACCTTCAGCAAGTCACTTAAACCCCCTAAACTTCAATTTCTTCATCTGCCACAATGGGACTTACCTTGTAAGGCTATTCGAAATATCAAGTTCCATAATGTGCATACAATAAAGTGGTTATTGCAGTGCCTGGTAAGCACTTTCTGAGCAGTACTGCTTCGGAAGGATGGTTGCCTGCCTGTGGCCTGTCCATAGAGGTCAGGGGGTGGGAGCATCCCCCAGTGTCCTCCTCTGTCTTGAATGGGGTGAGGGCTCCTTCTCTCTGCTCTGCTTGCTCTTTCCCTGCCCCGGAAGCCACACAGCCCTTGCCGATCTCTGTGATCTTGACTGTACTTACTGTGTGGGGCCTCTGACAGGAATAGAGGCTGGGGACACACCTACTGGCGCTCTGCATCAAAGGATAGGTGACACCTCAGGGGGAAACCACAGCTTCAGAACTCTTTGCTGGAAAGCCCAGCCACCTGTTTTTCTGTAGGCCAGGACTGCTGTGAGAGGGAATGCGATTGCGCCCTGGAACACTGCAAGGTGCTTCCGCAATGGGCTCTTTGTTTTTGAGCACCACGCAGTGCAATGTATAAGGTGATGCCACAAGAAGGGAGCGCCCCAAGGGAGGGCAAGGCGATTCCTCACTTTCTAAGCCAAATTCTGTGCTTTCTTTCAGCTTCTGCTGCCCGCCCCCAATTTCCTCCCAGCAGTGACTGGGGCTGCCCTCCCCCTCTCCCCTACCTCCCCCACCCCTGCCCCGTTAGAGAGCTGGATAGGCTTATTCCCACAGATCAGACAGGGGGGCTCCAGGAAGGAGATGAGAATCCAGTGCCCAGAGAGAAAAATGAGGCTGAGAAATGAGAGAAAAATAAGGTCACTGAGCGGCCAGTCCACTCAAAACTCTGCCCTCCTGGCTCCTGGTATAGTGCTGTTTACACAGCCTCTCCCTGTTAAATGATGAGGATTTTGGTAATCTATCCATCCCCCTTCAGCCTCTGATTGTTGCTAACTTACCCAAAATGCTCTGCACACCACCTGTGAGTCAGGTCCTTTCTAGGCACTGGGGATATAGCCTCCAAACAGAAATAAATCTCAACTCTTGCAGGCTTACAGTTCAGTGAAGGGAGACACATAGTAAATAGGACAAACAAACAGATGATAGAGGGCTCCTCCACGTCTCCCTGGGGAACATTTTCTCCATAGAATGCCACTGAATTACTAAAGCCCAATTTCCTAGAAGGTATGTGTCTCTTAATACAGTGTTCAGTCAATGATTACATAGAAAAACATATACACATGCATATGACCTCCAAACTCCAAACAACATTTAAACTAAATGATTTGCAGGATTAGTTTTGAGTTTTAGTCTAAAAACAATTCCTGGAAAGTCAGAAGTTCTTTAAAGGCCTATGGGGTGTCAGCATGGTGTGTGTGTGTGTACCTCGGTTATTGTTAGAGTGAAGAGAGAGGCCATAGCACATCAAGGAACTCTTCATTGTGAACATAGCAATTTTTTTGGTGATCAGAAAGCAATGCTTAAAGCATCTTAACATGTATATCCTAGATATGTGGATATGTAGGTTTTTTAGACTGTCTTAGTTACGTTTTAAGAAATTGGTTGGGAATTTGAGATTGATGTGATATAACTTCCCGAATGAAGTCATGGGAAATAGGCTCCCAGTTACCATTGTGCTGAAGGCTGATATTTAAGAATCTATCCTGTTAATTATGTCATGGGAAGGTGAGAGTTGTTATCAACTCCCAGGGCCATATCTGTGTGCTTTCTCATAGCAACATCTGGTTGGGAGTATGGTTGCCATTTCAGTGTCCCCCTGGGTGACAGATCCCTTGCAGGGGGAGCTAGCACAGAAAATGGTCTTTAAGTCAAAGACGTGTAGGTGGGCACCCTGTCTTTGAACATGTCCTCTACGAGGAAGCTCGGTGATGATGATCATGGCCACTTGCAAAATAGCTTCAATAGAAAGAGCAGCATGATCCCCTTGTCAAGTTCAGTGCCTGGCTTTTGCCAGGAGGGGTGGCGCAGTTCCATGAACCTTTTTTTTTTTTGAATGGTAGCTATGGAATGGTAGGAAGTCTCCCACAAAGGATTTCCTTTGGTCATTGTTTTTTTTTTTTTTTTTTTGGCTTAGAAAAAAGCATGCTGTGGGGGAGGGACAAGAATCTCCCTCCCTTTGTGAATTCTGTGATTCAGAGTTTAAAAAGCTAGTGGCAGGATCTGGGTCACAGACCTGATTTCTTTCCTGTGTGGAGCCTTCTGCTTCACATGCCTGTCCCTTTAAATGTTGGGATGAGAGCCCTCATTCTGTTCTATTTTTGTATTTGGTCGCATGAGTGCAAGGTGTTTTCCTTGAGGTTAGAATCTGCACTAAGGGAAGTACCAAGTACTGGACTAACCAAGTCTTAGATTTTTAGCTCTGTAAAGACTTGAAAGGTCACTTAGTTCCGCCTCCTTTTCAAAGCAGAATCCCCCTCCTACTCCCTGTGCTGCTAAATGAGAGTGTGTGCTCTGGGCACATCTGGGTGAGGGTGAGTGCATTAGTCAGGCTTCTCCAGAGAAACAGAATCAACAGGATATGTATACATATAGGAGGAAATTGACTTTAAGGATTGGCTCACGCAATTACGGAGGCAGACAAGTCCAAAATTTGCAGGGTGGACCACAGGCTGAAGACTCACTGTTGTGGTTTGAATGTCTATGTCTCTCCCAAATTCATATGTCGAAATCCTAATGTCCAATGGGATGGTGTTAGGAGGCAGAGCCTTTGTGAATGGGCTCAGTGTCCTTATACAAGAGGCCAAGAGAGCTCCTACCCCTTCTGCCATGTGATGAAAAGTCTACAGCCAGGAAAAGGGCCCTCACCCAACCATGCTGGCACCTTGATCTTGGACTTCCAGCCTCTAGAACTGAGAAATGAATTTGTTGTTGATAAGCCACCCAGTCTGTGGTATTTTTCGGCTGGCAGAATCCCCTCTTGCTCAGGAGAGGTCAGTCATTTCTTCTATTGAGGCCTTCAACTGACTGGACAAGGCCCACCCACATTATGGAGGACAGGTTGTTTTACTCAGAGACCCCCGATTTAGATTTACATCTCATCTGAAAATAATCTCACAGAGACATCTTGAATAGTGTTTGATTAGACATCTGGGCACAGTGGTCTAACCAAGTTGACACATAACATTAACCATTACAGTGGGGTATAGTATCTGGAATATCGTAGGTACTTGTGAATGTTCAGCAATTAAAACACACACACACACTCATGAATTGAACTCCCCCTGTGCAGAAGGAAATGAAGAGCAAGCCTTGGGTGGGGGAGAGCATCTCCTTGGGGCTTTGTGCCTAGAAAAATGGTGGGTAAAGGATGTGACACCCGGGTCTGGGTAACTGATTAGCAGCAACCTTGGCTTCAGAGCTTTTAAAAGCTAACGTTAGCCAGCTGCGGAACTTCCTGAATCCCTGGATTTGCGTAGGCACTGAAAGGGACAATTAGCTGGTGTGTGTGTGTGTGTGTGTGTGTGTGTGTGTGTGTGTATGTGTGTGTGAAAAGTATGCACCCATACACACATGTGAGGCAGCATAATAGAAAGGTTAGCTGGCACATGGGCTGGGAGCCACACTGCCAAGTTGAGATCCCAGCTTTGCCACTGACTTACTGTGTAACTACGGGCAAGGTACTTAACCTTTGTGTGCTTGGTTCCCTCATCTGTAAATAGGGAAAGAGCAGAACCCATACTTCATGGGCTGAGAGAATGAATAAATGAGATAGTAGCTGTGAACTGCTTCCAAGACTGGCTGGCACAGAAGTCCTAGCAATGTCAATCACCGTGAGCATGATGCTCATCATCATGACCATCATCATCATCTATATGATGCCTGTCAATTGTTGTCATGGTTAGTTGTAAGCAAAGACCAAAGCTCTACTAATGCAGTACTGCAGAGCCCATGCTGGAAACAGCCTCATAAGATGTGTACTTTTGGTACTTCATTAGTGAAACTCCCTTGGATAGGATCCAGATCATATCTGTCTTAGATTAAATTAATTTTTTTTTTTTTTTTTAGTAAACAGTATTGGAGCAGGATGCTGGCCCGACATTGGAATAAATTCAGCATTTTGGGCTGGCGAGGATCACCTGCAGACACACAGCCTTTCTGCCAGGGAGGGAGGAGTGCAGGAGGCCTCCCCCTTACTCGCTCACATACTCCGTGAACATGTTGCTGGCCACCTGAGGCTCAGGTGTGCCTGACGCTGCTGGAACGAGCACGCAGATAATGACAGCTGGTGGGCTCCAGTGTGATCTGGCTCCTTCTCCCTGATAAATGGCTTCACAGATGCTGCCAGCTTCATGCTCAATTAATCTCAGTTGAATTGATCATCCAGTTATAAAGAAAACCATTAGCAATAAGGCAAAACTTCCCAAAGAGCTTTTACCGGGAGGAGGAAAGGAAGTGAATGGTTGTTTTAAAGAAATTAAGATGATGAACTGTGTTTGAAAAGAACACAGCACCAGCCTTCTCTCTACCCAGCCGACTCAGCCCTAAGGGGGTGGTATAATAAAGTCATTTTTTTCACCTATTTATCTTCAGAATCACTCAAAGAAAATATCTTTTAGATAAGCAAGCACACATAAGGCTTATCCTATGCCAGACTTTACTGGAAGCTGAGAAACTTTATACACACTGTTATCAACGTATTTAGATTTCCAACAACACAGTTGGAGCAACAAATGGTATTATTTTTCACCTCTTTTGCAGATGAGGAATCTAAAAAAAGATTAAGTAACTTGTCCAGCATCATAAGTGGCTGAACTGGGATCCAAAGTCTGTGCTCTCAGGCATTTGCTACATGTGTCACAGTACTCAATTTTTGGGAGGACCCAGACTCCAACTGAGCCAGTCCCCTTGCCTCCCCCCCCACCCCCGCCGTCTGTCCTTAAGGTGCTCGTCACCTCATTCCTGGAATGTTACATTCATGTTTCCAGACCACAGGCACACCTGCAAAAAGTAACTCTGTTACTGTATATGTAATGCATGTTCATTGTAGAAAAAAAGCAACAATAGAAAATACTGAGGAGCAAACAGAAGAAAAGAATAATTATTCATGCTCCTCCACTTACTATAACCCTCGTTAACATTTTGGTACATATCCTTCTAGATTTTTTTTTCTATGTACATCCTTTCCTTTTAAGCAACAGTGAGCTCATACGCATGCTGTCTTGTGCTTTGATTTTTACCAAAAATGTCACCTAGAATGTATTTTCATTTAAGTAAGTATATTTCTATGACATCATTTTTCATTCTTAAAAAGTACTCCACCATATGGAAACATTACAATGTACTCAACTAATCCTTGCTTTTTTGATAGGCTAGATAGAGTTTTGATAGAGTTTGAGGATTCTAACTCAAACTCTAATTTGAGTTAGAAATGAGCCTACTGAAAACATCCTTATAGCCCACCTCATATGTACATTACACATATTTTAATTAAGTTATTAATATGAATTATATGACTATTTTTAATAATTATTGTAAATGCCCACTAGCTCAAAAGTTTATTTACAAACCACCACTCTTTTGCACTTCAAGATACTCACCTATTAATAAAGGTGATCACAGGGATCAGTAGTAAGCTCTAGTCAGTCTTCATTAACATGAATCTTGATTTCATTAAAATTGTATGAATTCGAAATTAAAACTGTTGTGAATCGTGTTTTAATTTTTTAGAAGATAACTGATGGCATATGAATAAAACATACAGAAAGTGGCATATTCTGACAGGCTCTCAGGAGGCCTCCCTGTAACTCCTATGCAAGACCCTGGCAGGGTGGGACTCCAGAGCTCAGGGACATTTGTCTCTGTCTCCTCACGCACTGGTTTGAGATTCAGGACTGACAGTCCACGTTAGGGCAATGCTCCTGCGGCTCCTTTGGTTCAGGCCCTCATTAGCCTCTTCCTGAAGTCTTTGCTCAGCCTCCTGCCAGGTTTCCTATCCCCCGGAGCTTCTCTTTATTTGCACATTGCTGCAAATTTAGCCAACTCGCCAGGCTGACACTGCTCGAATAGCCAAAAACCTTCAGAATGGTTTCTCATGGAGGATTAAGAGTTAAGAGACTAAAGTGCAACAAAAGGCGGGAGCGCCTGCGTGGCTCAGTCCGTGGACCATCCGACTTCAGCTCAGGTCATGATCTCACAGTTCGTGAGTTCAGGCCCGGTGTCGGGCTCAGAGCCTGGAGCCTGCTTCAGATTCTGTGTCTCCCTCTCTCTCTGCCCCTCCCCCGCTTGTGCTCTATCTGTCTGTCTCTAAAGTAAAAACATTTTTTAAAAAGTGCAATAAAAAGTTTAGCTCAAGTATCAAGGTGTTTTCTTCCCACCGTCCCAGAATACCTGCCTTGTCTAGGAGCAAGCTGGTGCCCTGCCCCTCTGCTTTGACTTAACAGATAGGAAGCGCTCCTGACTACCGATAGGGGGCTTCCTGCTTCCCAGCCCCCTTTCCAGAAGCTTTGGTCTAGGCTTCAGGTCAGCAGCACCCAACCCCCCCCCCCCCCACCATGCGCACCTGCCCTTAGGCAACCTGCTCCCTGGCCCAAAAGCTGAGATTCTCCTCATTAAGAGTACTTTCTATCCTTCTCTCTCTCCGCCTCCCAGCAGGGTTGGGTAGTCTCAGCTCAGATGCACGTTTTCAGTGCCTCTAAAAGAATTGTATTCTTTTTCTAAAAATGCCTTTAATTGGAGAAGCAGAAGCGGCAGGAATTTAGTCAGATCAGGGGACAGCATGACACTCGTTTTCTCACAGAAAAGGTGCTTGTGAGGAATTTTACCCTTATTATGTGACTCAAGTGGAACTGAGCTTGAAAACAGATGAACCGAACTTGCAGCGTGTCTTTTAAGGATGTTGGGCTCTTGGGAGAGTTGATGGCTTATCATAACTTTGCATATTTTATATGGTTTTATCCAAAAAGGTAATCATTCTCTTTCCCTCCCTTCTAAGGGCACATGTGCCTGGGTACCCAGAAGTTAGGGACGGCATCAAAATGTTCCCATGGTTTGGTCTAACTCATGGCACCTTCTATATGGGGGCAATTGAACGTAAAGATGGAGACACTTAATAAGCGTTGAATGTCTCAAAACAGTGTGACTGAAAAGAAAAAGAGCAAAAACAGCCCTTATATCATGGAGATACAGGCCCAATGACGTGGTTCCTTAACTGGCATTTCTTTGTGTAAACCTCTTTAATTTGGCTGATGCTTAAATGTACAGAGCACTGTTGTGCACATAACCTCATTGTAACTCAGGAAAATGGATTTGGTGAAGTTAAGAAACTGGCCCAAAGTCACACATCTTTAAGTGGTCAGGGATAAACCCCCTGGTTTTGGATCTGGTCTTTCCACTCATGTGCAAGTAAGTTTTGCTAAGAGCTATTTCCGTGCCATTTTTTCATTGCCTATTCATGTGTATAGCTTGCATTTGATGGAATTGCTACTAAAATCATGAGATTAAGTTTTCAGTGTGAGCCCCCAACGTGGGTATCTGTGGGGAGGAATGGCTCATGAGCTCATGAGCATGGACTTTGGTGGGGGCCGTGGTGGTGGGGGTGGCGGTGGGCGTCATAGGTGTTGGGACACAAAGTACAAGTGTTAGGGCTTGATTTCTTCAACACCCCGTCTCCCCATACTGCACTTGTGGGACTGTTGGGTCTCCGTCCCAAAGAGCTTGTGTTTGGTCTCAGTTCAGGAGAATTTGGGAGGGTCCAGAGGGGAGTGGGAGATAGCAGAAGGAATTTCCTACAATGTCCTTGTGCCTCTTTTTTCTCACCATTGACAGCCATACAATTCCTTATTTCAGGACAAAGCAACAACAGTTTCAGGGTGTTCTTTGATATGCAGATAGTACAGTTAACTAGGAATACCTTTGAACCTCCTTAATGCCAATATTTTATCTTCCTTCTAGACTGCTGTTGAATGTCAAAAAAGAAAAAAGTGACATTGAGGAACAGGTTGACCTTAAAGGGGTCTAGAATTATTGTCCTGAACACTATTTGGCAAAAGTGCTGACAGTCTGAGAGATGAGCAAAGGTGAGGAATCTCAAGATTCTTGTCCACTGTGTTCTTGTCCGCCGTGACTGAACTTGGGAAGGCTACCAGGAGAAAGTAGAGGTCAGCAGTATATTCCCAAGCCACCGAGTCCTCTTCGGGTTCTTCCTTTCCACACCTTTTATCTAGTGGCTTTTGTAAAACCTCATGTACTAAGACACATTTACAAGGAAGCAAAAGGGGCTGATGAAAGAAATTGAGTCCAGTGGAGTAGACAGGGAGACTTAAGCTGTTTAGTTCCTCTTGTCCTTTTAAACAGAGGCCTCTAACCGTGCTCTGTGAATCACGTACCTTCTTACTGTCTTTTCTTCCCTTGGTACAAAGCAAGGGAAGAAATCATTACTGTTGTTATTGTCACTGTTGTTATTGTTATTGTTATTAACAATGGTGGAGCAAAAGAGTTCCCATCTCTCTCTCACCAGTTGAGATAGACCCTCTGGAGAAGAAGTAAGTTTGATGTGCCTCGCTAAAAATATGTTCCGCATCTGATGGACAGAAATACAAGCCATAAATCTGCCTACACTATCAGCCAGTATCAGTCCTTTCCCTTTTCACTTTACGATATCATAAAGGAGCTTCTAAAGTGTCACCTTTTGGTGACACTTGGTAATGCCATGCTGATGGGTGCTACTAATAAAACCACCTATGAAAGCTTGGGCTATAGGGTTGGTGACTGCTGTTAAATGGCCAGATTAGCTTTACAAATGGTGAGCTAGTGGTCTTCAGGTATTTAGTCTTCACTCTGAACTCTGACAACGGGGCAGGAGGCGAGACCCTGTGATGAGGATCACTGACAGGAAGGGTAGGTGATCCTACAGAAGGATGCTGTTCAGACACAGGGCAGGAGGTTGACTGTAAATTGCTACTACTCTTGAAAAGGCAGAAGTCTAAAATGTAACACTAAGAGTTTAAAAATATTGTTGCATTTTGGGCATTGATTATATTTACCTCTTTTTGATAAATATGTAACTGTATATCATTATGCATTTATCAAATACCTGACAAGGGCCAGATGCTGTGCTTGTATAGGACACTAAAACAGCCCCGTGTTTTCTCTGGTATTGGGAAGTGGGAGGAACACCATCTGTTAAAGTTTCTACCTCTGTTCAATTCTAACAGAGTAAGTTGCTGCTAAACTAGTCAAGTGGACCCATTTGAGACTGTGCTGTTTATCCTTCCCTGCCCTGTGTGACAGTGAGTGTGACCAGTGAACACACAGAAGCCAGGCTCCAGAAAGTTCTAGAGTATGGAAGACGAGTCCAGGGCACTCACCAGGCATCCATCTGAGCCCAAGACGACTCAGTGCCTAAGATTCCAACATGCATATAATTCAAATTAATTACACCTTGATGCTTTATTTTAAAAAATTAAGGAAGCCTGAACAAAAACTACATTACAATAAGGTTGAATGAAATTGAAATGGAAAATTAAAACCAAAGAAAATGAGTCTATGGATATGCTAATTGTATATAATTTGCCTTGATTGAGACTTAAATTTGGCTGCCAGTTTCATGGGAGCCCGGACAAAAGGGAAATAAGACAAGTTGCATCATCTTCACAGCTCCGTGGAGGAGACAAATCTGATCAGGCATCAAATCCCAGAAAGGATTTTTAAGGGGCTGCAATGAGCAGATTTGCATTTGAGGGCCACCTAGATTCTTCCCTAAGTACTACGTACTACCGTTCAGTTTCTTCCTCACTCGTAAATGGGGTTAATAGTAACTACTCTTCAGGGCTGTTGTGAGGGTTAAATGAGAGGCTCCTGAGAACGTGTAGTGCATGATCGTCAGTCGCAACAACCTAACTTTTATCATTGGGGGAATGGTAAAACACAGTATGACAGGTTTGTACATACTATGTCCAGCCCGGTGCTGCACCCCTTCCTGACTCTCAGCCCTTTGTCGATACTTTGCAGTTTCTCCCAAGAGAGGCAGAATATATCCCCCCCCCCACAATTCTGAACTTCACTGCATGATTTGCTTTGGCCAGTGAAATGTGGACAGAAGTGACAATGAATTGAGCCTAGACCTTCAGAGGCATTACGTGTTTTCATTCATGCCTCTTGAATTTCTGCCATCACCGTAAGGATAGGATTCGCTAGTTGTGTGGTCCAAGGATCATAATGGATGCATGGAGCAGGACTGGACCCAACCTGAAGCTCAGAGCCCAGACAAGTCTGGCTGACTGAAACCTTCAGTGTGAGTAAAAAGGAAAAGAGAAGAGAAAAGATAGTTGTTGAAAACCATTGCATGTTGGGGTGATTTGTTATGTATGCTTACTGTGACAATAGCTGACTGATACAGTGGCCTTCTGTAATCAGACCTGGAGTGGTATCTGTGACCTATTAAATGAGAATGAAAAGCAAAATCATATAAATTCTGCTTTCATAGAATAATATAAATGTCTGATCTGATTTTTTTCTTTTTTAAAAATGTTTTTAAATTTATTTTTGAGAGAGAGAGAGAGTGCAAGTAGGGGAGGGGCAGAGAGAGAGGGAGACACAGAATCTGAAGCAGGCTCCAGGCTCTGAGCTGTCAGCACAGAGCCTGATGCAGGGCTCAAACTCACGAACTGTGAGATCATGACCTAAGTCGAAGTCTGATGCCCAACCGACTGAGCCACTCAGGCACCCTGACCTGATTTTGTTTTTTTAAAAAAAGAATATGTTGGGGCACCTGGGTGGTTCAGTTGGCTGAGCATCTGACTTGATTTTTGGCTCAGGTTATGATCCCAGGGTCATGGAATCAAGCCCCGTGTTGGGCTCCATGCTGAGTATGGACCTGTTTAACATTCTCTCTCTCTCTCTCTCTCTCTCTCTCTCTCTCTCTCTCCCTCTCTCTCTCTAAAATAAAAAAAAATAAAATCAACCATATTTATACAAAAAATAAAATTAAAATAAAAATTAAAAATAAAAAAAAGAATATGCTTATATACCTAAACATTAAAAAGTATGAGGGATGGCACTCACCTCTTTAAAAGTATGAAATTGTAAAGTGTACACATTTTTAAAGACTGATAGTTTTGTTTTTGCCTTTTTTGGAAAATATTTATTTAAGTAATCTCTACACCCAACGTGGGGCTTGAACTCATGACCCTAAGATCAAGAGTGGCCTGCCCTTCCGACTGAGCCAGCCAGCCACCCCTGCGCTTGCCTTTTGGTGTGTGTGTGTCCAATTTGTGAATTGCAAAAGCTTGAAGATCAAACACAGGTGCTTCAAGGCAGGTTGACACTGCAGCACTGTGGTGGTCACTGTCTAGGGTTCTCAGGGCAGACTTTCCGCTCGGACTTGCCCGTCATCATTGCCTGAGTGCTGGAGACTGTAGAAGATGCCCTTTCATTCTCTCAGCTGCTGTCGGAGCGAGGAGGCACTGCTCAGAGCTGCGCGGGTAGTGAGTAGAGTATTTAGGACTAGACACCAGCTTGGTTTCTTACTTTGCTTTCTTGCTTTCTCCCTCCAGAAATATTTGTACTGTAGGCATCACATCAAGAGGTAGGGATGCTGTGGTGGACAAGATACTCTAACCAAGCGCTGGCGCCATCAACTCCCCAACTAGCACTTTATCCTTTCTGCACATTTACATAATGTTATATAAATCCATAAGCACCATCTTACAGTTTGTTTCCGTTGTTGTTTTTGTTTTTCAGTTTGGGCTGCTATAACAAAATATCACAGACTGGGTGGCTTATAAGCAACAGAAATTTATTTTTCAGTGTCCTGCAGCCTGGAAGTCTGAGATCAAGGTGCCATTGTAGTTGGTGGGGGTCCTCTTTCTGGTTCATAGATGGCTGGGTTTTTTTTTTTTTTTGCTGTGTCCTCATAGGAGTTTTGGGGCCTCTTTTATAAAAGCACTAATCCCATACATGAGGGCTCCACCCTATGACCTGAGCACCTTCCAAAGGCCCCATCTCCTAATACCGTCATTTTTGGGGTTAGGATTTCAGCATATGAATTATGGGGAGACATAAACATTCAGACCACAGCAAGTGCAGTCTTTTTATTTTTTCCTCTGTTGTTTGGCTCCCTTACCCTTCCCTTTTCTGTCCCACTGGATGTTCCAAACCCCCTTACTCCACACCACACATCAACAACAAACTAGCTTGTAGTTTTCCTTAGCTTTCTTTGCAATCATATAAGCATGTATGGCATTTACTGTATGAGGTGGGGAGACTACTGAGTGCTCTTACCTCTGTAGAAGCCATGGTCACTTTTTATTTTATAATTAGAATAGGGACCCATGTAGTTAAATGTACTCAAGGACAAATCAAGGCCAGGTATTAGGTTAATTAATGCCACCATTATGGATAATGCCATCCATAATCAGCGTTCTCCTGCTCTGAAGTTTTTTACCAATCATTCCACTGATTTTAGTGTGGCAATGACCCTTTGTCTGGAGATCATTTTGGTTTCCCCCCATTCTTCATTTAATACAAACTCCAAGCTGTTGCAAGTCACAGTGTCACATCCACCTTGGCCGTTGGTGGGTGAGGGGAGGGGTAGGTGGGTAGGGTAGGGTAGGACAAAGTCTCGTCCCATTGAGACTTTGTGGTTGGGTGACCAGTTAATATATCACCCAAACTGAAGGGTCTTAGAGTAAAAGGGGGCTCTGTTAATATTCCATTAGGAAGAGAGACATAAATTGACACTCTCCTAGGCAAACCAAGCCATGTGGTCACAGCTTTTTTGGTGTTAGTGGGTGGAGATACACTGACGATGTTTGTGGGTTTGTGTAACTTGCTTTCACTTTTTAAATGTTTCAGGAACCCCTTCTATCCCAGCCCCGCGACCAGGCCTCTCAACCTCTGGGAGCCCCTGGTGTGTTTGTTTCTCTCCAAGGAGACTCTACTTTCATATTTTTTGGGAAAACATCTTTAGAAGCTATGGGCTATCAATCAGTCAAACTTTTATAGGGTACCTGGCACGTGCCAGACATTCACTGAGCAAAGGGCCAGTCACAGTTCATATCCCAGATGATTGTTGAGAGGCTTAATGGACATAATGCCTGGTAAGCACTTAGCACAGTGCCTGGCACATGGTAAGCCCCTAGTGAGTTTCCTGGTAATTATTTTAATTATCATTGTAATCATTACACAACAATCAATATGAATAAGATAAGATTCTTATTTTCAAAATTTGGGCAATGATTATAGGGACACATCCAAACAAACGTGTAAACAGTGATAAAAATAGCTACAAAACTAGAAAATGCTAGAGCTCTGGAATTATGGGTGTGACGCACTGTCTGTAGATGGAACTACAGGGAGGGTGCAGGAGGTACTCTCTGCCTCGCACGCCTGCAGGAGGCCTGGAAGTTTCCTAGGAGGAAACTCTTTTTGTTTAGACCTTTGGTCTCATTTTATGCCGAGAGAAATCTTTTGCTTAAAAGGAAATCCAGGGGCACCTGGGTGGCTCAGTCGGTTAAGCGTCCAGCTTCACTCAGGTCATGATCTCGTGGTTCATGGGTTCAAGCCCTGCCCTGGGCTCTGTGCTGACAGCTCAGAGCCTGGAGCCTGCTTCAGATTCTGTGTCTCCCTCTCTCTCTGCCCCTCCCCTGCTTGTGCTCTCTTTCTCTCTCTCTCTTGCTCTCTCTCTCAAAAAATCAAAAAATAAGTAAACATTAAAAAAATAAAAAACAAAAGGAAATCCAGTATGTAGATATTTATATTTTATAATGGTAAAAAAAGAGGCTAGTAATTACGATTATTTAAAAAGTGATACATCATAGCAAACTCAAATTCTAAGTTACATAGCAGTTTGGAACTTGGGTTTGAGAGCCAGGGGCTTGGACTTGGATGCTGGGTCCACCCTTGTGAGGCATGTGACTTTAAGCAAGTGCCTGAGCCTCTGTGCCTCACAGTTTGTGGACCTGTGAAGCAGAGATGGTAGTAAGATTTGCCTGAAGGAGTTCACATGAGGGTGAAGTGAATTAATCTGTGAAAAGTGCCCAGAGTAGTGCTTGGTACATGGTGAGAGCCTCACAAATGTCATCTATAACATGATACTTGAAGCATCCCCAGGGGTTATTAAAGTCCTATTAATTCAAACTCGTTTGAATACAGGTTAAACTCCTTTAAGAAATAGCCAAGTGAACATGAATTTAAAAGGTGTTTTTGGGGTGTCTGGGTGGCTCGGTTGAGCGTCCAACTCTTGATATTGGCTCAGGTCATGATCTCACGGTTCGTGGGTTCAAGCTCTGCGTCAGGCTCTGTGATGACAGCATGAAGCCTGCTTGGGATTCTTTCTCTCCCTCTCTCTACCCCTCCCCGCTTGCTCTCTCTCTCTCTCTCTCTCTCTCTCTCTCAAAATAAATAAACATTAAAACAGATTTTTAAAAAAGTTTTTCTTTACAAAGAAGAAATGCATTGACCAAATACAAAGTCTCAAAAAATAATTATTCTGGTTCTGTGGCTCTAGTTAGACTGTAGTACAAAAGATCACAGTTCTCACCTATTTTTATCAAAGTGTGTTATTTACACTTTATGATGGACTGAAAAATACTGTCTTCTTCTAAACTAACAATTTGTCCCCTAGGAGATGGTTTTCCAAAGTTTGCTAGAACAGGAAGGGAGTGTGTGTCTTCTAAGGAGGGGGCTACAATGCTTACTCTCATAAGAAAGAAGCTTGAAGCGTCAGCTCCCCATTACCTGCGCCTCTGGGCTTGAAACTGAAGAGCTGTTCCCGGGCTGGATGGCTGAGGACCCAGGGACCCAGCAGCACAGCCCAGGGGGCTCCCTGGTAAGGAGGGGGAAAGAGGCAGCGAATAGCATAGGTTAGCAAAAGTATTTCAGTATTCTTCCCTTCCAGTCAACGAATATAAACTGATGTGCCAGGCACTGTGCCCAGTGCCTTCACGAGAGTTACCCAACCATCTGTGACCATTACCTTAAGCCAGGATATTGATGTTGTCCGGGGTGGAGCACTCGACCAGGATCCCGAGCCCAGGTCTGGTCATCTCTAAAATATAGCATTCACCTAGGTGGTGTCTTTGGTCCTTCCCTCACTAATGTTCTCTGGCTGTATCTGCTTCTCTTTAAATAGCTAAGATTTCCAGGCCAGCATTCCCTTTGACAGCTCCTGGATACTTCATAATTAGCATTGAGCAGTTCGCACAATGGTGGTGACCCCCAAGCTCCTTCCTTGTCTGATTTAACACATGGTTCTTTTATTCCATTTTCCCCTGCCTAGAACTGTGAATGTTATAACTCTGTAAAATGGGAATAGTAATAATACCTATTGCATAAACTTGTCATGAAGATTAAAAGTTTTAATAGATGAAAGTCTTTTCCACAGTGCTTGACACATAAAAAGTATCCATTTATATCTGCCATTGTTATGGGATTATTAAGCATCACCTATGTGCCAGGTACCAGGCTGAGTGCTTTCCATGTGTTAGCTCATTTCATCACCAGAAAATAATTTATTCACCTTTTTAAATGTTTATTTATTTTTGAAAGAGAGTGCGCAAGCAGGGACAGCACGGCGGGGGGGTAGGGGGGGACAGAGGATAATGAGGGGCTCAAGCTTGCAGGGCTTGGGCTCGAACTCATGAACTGTGAGATCATGACCTGAGCCAAAGTAAGATGCTCAACCGATTGAGCCACACAGATGCCCCAGAATTTATTCACTTTTATGTCTGAGGCATAGTATTTTGTGATCAGTAGTATTTTTTTTTTAAATTTCGTATTCCTGACTCTTTTTAACTGACACCAGCATCATACCAGTCACATGGATTACAATCTTTGATTCCTCTCTCTTTTAGCCTCCTCTCCTTCAGTCCACCTGCTCCTTATCAGATCAGAAAGATTTAAAATCGCTCTCACATATTTCCTTGCTTTTTCTTCTCCCTGCCTTCGCCAGGCTCACTGGACACTGTCATCGCCTCTTAACTGGTTCCCGTCCATTCCAGGTTATGTACTGCTACCTAAAGTATCCCACAGTGGAGTTCTCCATCAAGTGCCATGTCCTCGGCTTGGAATTGAAGACTCATTCCGGTCTTAATCTACCCTTTGGAACATCTCCAAAGTAGCCCATTTATGCACTCTATTCTACGGCCAAAGTGTGCCATCCACTCCCCCACTTAATATTAAGGCTGCCCCATCTGCCTGGGAGGCTCTTTGTGTAACTCGTTTGAATACAGGTTCCTTGCCAGATATTAAAGCAATGTACAGAAGTCCTCTCTGAGCACCCCCAGACCCTGCTACCTCTCCCCAGAGATTACCACTCTTCTCCGTCAAAGGGCCCCCTTCCCAGCCTTGTCCTATGCACTGACTTTCATGTATATGCGCTTACAGAGAGTATATGGTGGTGCTTGTTGTTTTGTGTGTGGGTGTGTCTATGACATAAATAGTATCCAACTGTGCTTATCATTCTGCAACTTGCTTTTCTCCCCCAGCAATATGTCCTGGCAATCTGTCCATCAGGATGCATCTTAAATGCCACCAAGAATTCCCCCAAACTTTACAAGATTCCATTGTACTGGAGTACTCTCTCTCAACTGACACTCCTCAGCATCTCTTAGGGAGCTTTCTACTTCCTATGTGTGTGGAGTAGGATTATGCATGATTTTTAAATGTTTCTACTTTTCTATAATTTCAGAAATTCCAACTATTCCTCCAAGAGGATATTTAAACAGATAGATGGTAGGTTAAACACACACATACGCGCATTCTTCTTTTTTTTCTATAATTTCCTGTTAATTTGTCCTCCCTGTGACCTTGATAGTGGGACTGCCGGTGCCCTGGAGACACAGGCAAACAGCACATAGGTCACCAGGAAAATGTGCCCCTGTGCAAATTCTTCAGACGTGCCCAACTCTCAGGCAGCATCTATGCTAGCATATGGGAAGAGCAAGTCTCACGGAAAATTCTGCCACACAGCCCCGTGCCCAGCCATGCTGGAGCCTAAGCAGAAGGAAAAATGGATGCTTCTGTATTCCTTTCTCAAAAGTTCGTATTTATATTATTAATATATTACACATTCACATATACCTATACATATAGCATATTATGTTATATGTTGCATAACTAATTATAAAGTATATATTATAGAAACACATTACATTTTATATCATTATATTAGAGATGTTAATATCAAAAGTTAATGAAAGCTCTATGATTTTAAAAAAATGACTGTAAATCAGGCCGGCCGAGGTTGTGCAATCTGTCTGCAAGGCGCTATGGACCCCTATAAACTGCGTGGTGGGGGAGGCCCAGGTGCCGGCCCAGAACAGGGACTGATGGGAAACAATGTTCCCACTGCACAGTAATGCCTTATACACCAAACATCAATAGCCTGCCTTTGCTTAAAATTTGATATTTTGTCTGTCATATATTTAAGAAAAATTATTGCATTAAGGTACTTGTTTTGGCTCCCTTGTAAATGTCACACCTGAGGGGAATGCCTCACTGGTGTTTAGTCCTGGCCTTGCTGTCACTGGCCGTGTATTCACTGAGCGTCTGTTAGCAGACAAGTTCAGCATCGGTGTGCGAGCTGTTCTTTACACTTGAGGAAGTTCCAGCTCCTGTCTGCCCAGTGGGTGAGAGTTGTGTTCTCCAGAGGCAATTTCCCAGATCCCAGAGGCAGGATTCTGTGACTCTCAGCCTACGTCACCTAAGGAGAATCCTCCATGTTCATGGCTATTGACATAGGATTGTTTAGGTGACAACCTTGGGGACCAGTGTCAGGGCAAGGCTACCGGCCTCATTAGAGTTTTATACCCCATTCCCGCAAGAGTGGAAAGTGTCTTTAAGTGTTTTAAATATTTTAATCATTCCACGTTTCTGACCTTAACTTTTTACCAATTTCAAATAGTCATCATGCTATTTAAAGTCTTTTATTTAACCGATTAAAAATCCATTTATAATATTCACTGTGCACTTTAGCAAAGCCTTGGTTATTTTTTTTTTAATTTTTTTTAATGTTTGTTTATTTTTGAGAGAGAGGGAGAGCGAGCACAAGTGGGAGAGGGGCGGAGAAAGAGGGAGACACAGAATCCAAAGCAGGTTCCAGCTCTGTGCTGTCAGCATAGAGCCTGACGCGGGGCTCGAACCCACAAACCGTGAGATCATGACCTGAGCCAAAGTCGGATGCTTAACCAACTGAGCCACCCAGGCGCCTCGCAAAACCTTGGTTATTGACCAAGACATGGCTCATGGCCCCTCTTGTGGTGGCTGCTTTGGCGTGTTCTGGTGTAGCAAGCAGACGACCCTTGGAGTGTGGCTTGCTTTTTAGGTCAAGCCTAGCTGAACATGGGGAAAATCAGATCATGAACTGGAGTGAGTGAGTGAGTGAAGGCAGACTGACCACTTGCATTCAACAACAGCAACGAGAGTGTGACAAGTCAAGGGGTCACAGGAGGTCTTAGCCAACAAGAGCCCATTGCAAGGGAGGTGTGGGAAGCTCAGGATCCTGGAGTCTGAACTGGGTGGGGGGCTCCAAGCCAAGGAACTGTGACTTAAATGTAAAACCTCACTGAGCCCGAGGCTGAAGTGACAGGAGAATAAAGACTGTGCTTAAATCCTCCCGCAGACTAAAGTACTGACTGATACATGGCCAACGCTAAGCCAAGGTTCGTGGGGTGAAGGCATTATGTTGACTCCTCAGGTGTCCCGGAGGGAAGTGAACATTACACAGTCCAGGTGCTAGTTGAGGTACTGGACACGACTCTCCCCCACCCCCACCAGATTCAAGATACAGTTCCTGGAACTTATTTAACAAAAATCTCTGAGATTATGGGTTTATTTTCTAGAGATCTGAAACTTTACCCTAAAAGAGAATGGCAGGGGTAACTTCTGGCTAACCAAAGACACCAGTTTCCTTGTGGCCAATTACCAGTTAACCAATGTTTTAGTGATAGGTGTTAATGTTAATTAAATCCTTGCTGTGTCCTAAACACAAGTGCATATTTTATACGCATCCATTTATCCCTATAGTCCAGATAAGAAGACTAAGTAAGGAATTATGCCACATGCCCAAGTTTAGTGACAGAGTGAGGATTTGAACTGGGTTCCTCCCCAACCCCGAACCTGTTCACCTGCGCTCCCAGACTCTATGTTATTGCATATGGCCAACAGACTGAAGGATTTCTCCGAAGAATGCATTTTCTTCCTTGTTTTTCACATAAAAGACTCTGCTGCTCTGCTGACATATGAACTGATCTTCTCTGCTTTTGCTGGGAAATAATGGGCGCTCCCGTTGAAGTGTCTGACTTTTGAAGGACTAGCAATTATTTTATAAGCCGGAGCAGCTGTAACCACAACTGGAAAAGCTGTCCTAGCACCAAAACAATCTGAGCATGTACAGCATGTCCAGTTCTCACCTCAATGCCTAGCCGATTGTTAATCAAAAAAGCAGAGCTTAAATGAATGAAGTATGAACGGCCTTAATGTGCATTTGCATTTTTGACATGAATATGTTCTCTCCCCAAATAAATGCTGGGTTCATTTCTGGCTCACCCCTTGCTTGTTGGATGAATTGGCATCATGTAGTTTCTTTGATTCTTTGTATTCTCGATATTCATAAAATAGAGTTTTGAGAAGATTTTTATCCCATAAAGAACTTTTTTTGTTATCCATCCTTTCTCCAACTTTCCTTTTAGGGTTTAAAGTATTTACAAGGAGGCTAAATTGCATGTAAGTGAGATTTCTTTTGATTTTTTTTAAATGAATTAGAGACATTTATAACAGCTCATATGAACTTGGCTGAACATGAGAATAATGTGATAAAAGCATAGCAGTGCTTTCATTTGTCCACCAGCATTTTGGATAGGTGTGTGATTTCTATTACACATTTTAAAATTTCAATTATGCTAGCCTAGAGGTCTCTGAAGCTCCATGTAGGTAACTGTGGTATTAAATGACCATAGAAACCCACATTCTATGTCTTCCTGTAAATTCGGTTTCTTCCATTTTGTCAAGGAAGAAACAGAGGTCCGTGGCATCCCAGTGATTCATGCCACAGGGGTTCATGGTGAGCACATTGCAGAATTGCAAGTTCCCACACACCACAGTTTCCGGGCTTAAATATGTACACAGAATGGATTTTGAAATCAAAAATATAGTGACGAGTGATGAGAATGTTAGTAAATCATTCACTGTAAAATGTCCATCCTTAAGAGATCAAGTAATATTTTCAGGGCGTTTGGGTGGCCCAGTCAGTTGAGCGCCCAACTTCAGCTCAGGTCATGATCTCACAGTTCGCGGGTTTGAGCCCCACTTCGGGCTCTTGCTGACAGCTCAGAGCCTGGAGCCTGCTTCGGATTCTGTGTCCCTGCCCCATCCCTCCCCTGCTTGCACTCTCTCTCCCAAAAATAAACATTAAAGAGAGAGAGAGAGAGAGAGAGAGAGAGAGAGAGAGAGAGATTTAGTAATACTTTCAAAGTTATGAAGGAATTGTGCAATGAGGTTTAGCCACCACACCTGACCATCCCATCAACACATAGATTTCGGTCCTACCACTGCGTTTCATTCCATCTGAGCCCCTGTACAGGTGCCCTAGGGGACCTGTGCTTGCCTCACCTTGGCATCATCCCCCGACCCAGCAGCCAGAAGATGTGAGCTTTACTCTCAGATCTAGCTGTGTGACCGTCTTTCAGAACTGTCAGCCTCGAGCAAAGCAATGTGTGTGAAAGTACTTATTTGCACTCCAGAAATATGAGGGGCTGCAATTAGACCCAGCAGTTTTTTAGAAGTTCAAATAGCTAGGGCATAAAAAATTAATGAATAAATGATTGACTAGGAAAATATTCGAGGTAGCATTTTACTTTCCTAAAGTGATCGTATCAGTTTTCTCCATCTTGTCCACACGGTGACAAGATTAGCCATGTGGAGAGGTGGTACAGGCATAATTTCCTCTTTTTTTTTTTTTTTACAGCTTTTAAGAGGTAAGAAAACACTTATTGGAACATAGGCATCTGGTGTCAATTTTCTCCACACATTTGATTATGAAAACTTTCATGTGGAAACATTGAAAGAATTTACTGAGAATACCCATAAACTTACCACCTAAACTCCACCATTCACATTTTACTGTACTTGCTTTGTTGAGAATCTCCCCATCTAGCCATCTTCCCATCCATTCATAAATTTCTCATAGTTTTAAATACGTTTCAAGGTAACTTACAGACATCAGTAAACTTTCTCCTAACTGGCACACATATGATTTACTAGAGCTTAGGATCTGCTTATAGTATTTTTTTTCCTCTTGATGTAAATAGGATCTAATTTAATGTCCTAAAAATCAGGGCACAGTATATTTTTTGGCTTGCTTCTTTGCTCCTGAAGCAAGGAGAGCCTCTTTTCAAGCTCATTTTCATGCAGAAGTGGACACGCGAAATCTCTTGCAGAGCTTCTCTGGGTGAAGCAGGACCAGGGGCCAGGAGCATGGGTCCCCAAGCCCCTCATGGGATGCCCCAGGCGCCCTGGATTACTACAGTTGGGTGGGTTCTCTGGCGGAACGAGCCTCTGTTAGATCGTCTATGGAACAAGGGCTTTGCAAATAGCTGTTTCCTCAGGTTCTTTCCAAGCTGCTCTCCACTCTCATTCAGTGATACTAAAGCACCAACTGAAAGCTTTGCAGACCTCCCCCTTCACAAATCTTCAGCAGAAAGCTTTCCCTTGGTTTAATTAGCTCGATGCAAGAAGCTTCATTTAAGACTGTGGGTCTGAAGGCCTGAATTACTTCCCACACTTGGAATGGAAAAAAACTGGAAAAACTAGAACCTCATCTAGGTGGATCGCCAATTGCAGTAGCCC
Source organism: Cryptoprocta ferox (assembly GCA_028646485.1). Classification (NCBI taxonomy): domain Eukaryota; kingdom Metazoa; phylum Chordata; class Mammalia; order Carnivora; family Eupleridae; genus Cryptoprocta; species Cryptoprocta ferox. The sequence goes on from CM053574.1 coordinate 59,352,834, forward strand.
AAACGCATGGGTGGGCATGTGGACTGGGTGTTCATGGCCATGGCGTCCATCTCTGGGAGCCTCTGCCAGGTTGCAGTGGAGAGTCCCTCTCAGTCCTGCTGCAAGTGAAGACTTCCTGGGAGACTTACCTTCTCCTTGTGCCTTAAGACATAGCACACTTGGCAGGGGGCGGGGGAGGGCAGGCGGGGAGCACACCCTTCACTAGTAGGGCAGCAGCCCGGGCATGCCGGTGAGTCTTGAGGCTGGAATCAGATTGGAATCGCATGAGCTGGAGGACTAGGAGAGTCCAGGCCTGTGCCATGAGAGGTCTGGGATGCCCAGAGGTCATTCATACTAGGTAGAAAAACACCATTCTGTAAGCTGTGAGGATAGGACAGTGTCTAATTCAACTTTATGCCCTAGAAAAGTGAATGGTAAGTAGTAAACACATGGGTCAATAAATGTTTATTGAAGGAAGGGAGAGAGGAAGGGAGGAAGGAAAGGAAGAAGGTGGATGGGCTGGTTTCTCTGAGTTGTAGCAGGGTCAGGGCCACCATCCACACCATTGTTCGCCGATTGTCATAGACAATTTAAATCAACCTCTCCACTAATGACCACTGTTTTAAATGTGTTTTGACCATGATTCACAGTAAAAAACAAAACAAAACAAAACAACAACAACCCCAAAACACTTTATATGGTGGCCCAGTATGGACACACACATACACACATACAAGTCTTAAAAATGGATGGGTTCCAATAATTTTCATCCCATTCTACCAATCCCATTCCACTCTCCAAACACTGGCTTGTAACCCACAGACCGAAAAACTCTAGGGCCAATCCCTTTGATCTCTTCTGGGACATTATTCTTGCAAAGATCACTTTCCTTTCCAGAATCTGTAATCTGTCTTCTATATGAGAGAGAGATTAATCATCTCTTCCTACAAATACATCAGGTTTATTCTGTTTTGTAAAAAAAAAAAAAAAAAGTTCTTCACTTGACTTTGCTTCCTTTCTAGTGACAGCTCTTCATGACACCTTCTTTTTGTAGGATTAGCTTTTTAAGTAAGGAATCTATACCTGCCCCTTATTTTCCATCCAGGCTTTCCTTCCCTCACCCCTGACCATGGGCTGTCTTCCATCGTGTTCTTGCAAAGGATCCTAATGACCTTTGGCTGCACAGATCTAACGCTGTTTTCTTCTCCCTCCTCCTTCTTTTTCTCCTTTTCCTCTTTTTAATTCTTACTCTTTTTTATTGGGATACTTTTGAACCCTGTTCTCTTAACAAGGGTCTCCTTTCTTGATACATTGTTCATATGTTCATTTATTTACTTGATTAGCTATTCAGCATTGACTCAAGGGACGTATCAGTGAGTAAAATATGAGCCTGGGTGCTAAAGGGAAAACAAAGATGGATAAGATGTATAACCCTTGCCCTCAAGCATGTGACATATAGGATAGGACTTGGATTAACATGGTTAAGTGCCTATCGCTAGAGGCTGGAGGGCCATTTGGATGGTAGAATGTGGAGCTGGATAGATTTGGATTCAAATTTTGGCATTGCCAGTTTTTGGCCATTAGATTTAGAGAAAATTATCTTACCTCTCGAAATTTCCACTTTCTCTTTTGTCAATGGTAACTGATATTCATGGTGCCTCCCCACAGAAGTATTGTGAGGCTATGTTATCTCATTGAATTCTCACATGTTCCTCTGAGGTAGGTACTATCATGAATCCCATTCTACAGATGAGGAAACTGAGGCTCTGAAGGGCCATACTGTCCCTAAGTGGAGATCTGAGATATGACCCAGGCATGTTGACTCAAGAATTTGTGATGGAGGGGCACCTGAGTGGCTCAGTTGGTTAAGTGTCCGACTTTGGCTCAGGTCATGATCTTGCAGTTAGTGGGTTCGAGCCCCATGTCAGGCTCTGTGCTGACAGCTCAGAGCCTGGGGCCTGCTTCAGATTCTGTGTCTCCCTCTCTCTCTGCCCCTTCCCCGCTTGTACTCTGTCTCTCTCTCTCAAAAATAAATAAACATTAAAAAATTAAAAAAAAAGAATTTGTGATCGTAAACACAAAGGCACTTTATGTCTCTGTATGTCCCAGAGGTAAGAGTCTAGTCCTTAGTGATGCAAGACTAGAAACTAGTTTTATCAGTATTTGCAGAGGTTATCAGATAAGAGGCTGATTGATAAGCCAGAAGACGGCTTTATTCATTTATTCTTCAAGAGAGGAGACTGCAACTGCACAGGATACATTCTCCTGAGCAAATAAATGTGGACATCAAAAGATAATGATATGGGCATGTGGGTGGCTCAGTCTGTTGAGTGTCTGTTTTGTCTCAGGTCGTGGGATTGAGCCCCATATCAGGCTCTGCTCTGAGCATGGAGCCTACTTAGGCTTCTCTCTCTCCCTCAGCCTGTCTTCCTCTTGCGTGCACTCTCTCTCTCTTTCTCTCTCTCTCTCTCCCCCCCTAAAAATTAAAAATTAAATTTTAAAAAATAATAATGTAGCTACCATCAACTAGGCGTGTGCTGTTTGCCAGGCAATATATTGTTGGGCTCATTGTATCTCACAGCACTCTGAAGTCAGTGTTATTAGGCCAGTTTTATGGAAGGGAAGACTAAGACATTTTGTGGAGTACATGGTAAAACTCAATACAGTTTAGCAGCTGCTGCTATAACTATTGTTATTCACAATTGCTGTAGCAGTAGTAGATGAGGTGAAGGAATTTTCACAGTAGTTCCTGCTGGTAAATACCAGAGACTGGAAATGAACCCAGGTCTCTTTCCAGAGATAATATTTTTTTATCATTAAATCTCGCAAATTCGGGGGCAAGAACAGCTTTAGACAAAGGGGACTGCATGTCCCCACAGAATATTTCATGTCATCTGAATTGCTCCTATTCGAGGGAACTATGTCTAGGAAAGAGCAGCCTTTGTCATCTGGGATGGCTTTGGGTAAAGTTGCATGACATGGTCCTGACTGCTTGCTTTTTCAGCCAACCCCCCACCAAAGTTCCACTCTCTGAATTCAGTTAGGTCACACTCTGATTGACTGAGTGGGTTATAGCTTTCTTTACAATGGTCGAGTCTAGATCTTTCTTTTTGTGAAATATCTAGTACCGGTTCCCTTGCATAGAGTCAGCTATACTTGGATCTGGATCTTCTTTACCATCTCCGAGAACAAGATACTTCTTCAGAGGACTCAGGTTATATGCTATATGTGCCGCCTTCAAGGAGTTCTGTTGCCAAGAGAATAATTTTCTGCCCCAGCCCCCTGTTTCTGGGGCAGAGGGACATTTGAGGAACACTTCCATGTGATGAGAGACCCTGTGGTACAGAAGGGCAAGGGCTTCGTAACTGATTTTGAGGAATTTGGGCTTTTGTGGTGAGCAGGCATATGGAAAAGAGAGATGTAAGATAACATTGAAGCTGGGGCTTAGGTAACTGGGAAAATGGTGGTAAAATGGCAGAAACTGAGACATGAGGAAGAGAAAGAAAAGGTCTCAAGATATTTTGGGGAGGTAGGTTGGGAAGGCTTGGCATAAGAGTACAAAAGGAGAAGATGAATTCTATTTCAGAAAGAGTGGATTTGTCATGTGGTGGTAATAAGCCAACTAATTTCACCTGATATATTTTTCTGCCTTTTCATTGTTGTTAGAGTAAGCAACTTTAGTTTACACAGTTAAAAATATTTGGCTTAGTAAATTCATATATGTATATTCATATCCATATGAATTTAGACCAAGGAATTAGGGTTTTATACATTCACGCACAAATATATAAATATTTCCCAAAACTCCTTTAAAAGATCAAGCGGGACTTACAAATATGAGAGGAGAAAATTGAGAAGCAGCCGAAAATGAAAAACTTCAGTTAACACAGTACAGTACTTACATAAAAGAATGCATTGAAAATGTAAAAACATAATGAATCCATTTGAAAATTATTTCCAGAATATCAAAACATTCAATTTAGCAATACGCCTGCATATTAGTATAGGTATATTTGGTACATGGGACTTTTAATGTGTTGAAAATGATTTACTCTATAAGAAGTCAGTAATTCAGTAGGGCTCGTGGCTGTAGAAGGCAGCTTTGATAGATTTAGCAGGAGTCATGAACTAGTTGGATATAAAATCAAGTCAAGAAGTGAATACAGACTGGAAAGCCGTTGTCTAATTGTCTGAGTTTGTGCTTCAGTCCCTCTAATACGCCACGACCAACACAACCAACAATGGACACAGAGTAAATCTGACCAACCTTTTCTAGATCAATATTTAAACCATAAGGTTCTGAAAACTCCTGGGTGTTTGGACATGTGAGGAGTGACATCTGTGTGCAGAGGGTAGTGCGAGGGGCAAGTCTGAAAATAGGGAGATAGAAGAGGATTCAGGGTTGGGGAGATGGAGCGTAAAGGAGCCAAGAATTTTCCAGGTCATCAGGAGGGGCCTTCAGCAGTGTTGTAAAGGGGAGAGAATCACAGACTGTGAGGTGTGAGAACTCATGGTCAGCATGGCCATTGGGTGGCTGTGGGGACAGCAGTTCAGAGGTCAGTGAGGACATAGGAAGTCAGGGGGTGGGTAAGTGGAAGGTGAGGAGGAGGGCTCCTAAGAAAAGTTGATGGTGGTGGAGAAAGGGGGAGAGAGGGAGAGAGACAGAGAGAGAGAGAGAGGAGAAAAAAGAGAGGGGGAGAGAGAGAGAAGGAGGAGAGAGGGAGAGGGAGGGAGGGATAGAGAGAGACAGAGAGAGAGATAGAAATCCCTCATGTGGGATCTTGTCATAGAGTTTTTCTTACCAGTTTTGGGGACGCTAATGTTAATGTTTGGTGACACAAAATGATGTGTGTGCCAGAGACTGACCAGTCTTTGTTATCTGAGCACCTTGAGTCCGGTGATAATGAGGCAAGAGTGGAGGAGAAAGGGGCAACGTGTCCCAAAGTGTGTTCTGCAAACACCTGTCACAGGACATTACTAGATCTTTCCCCCATCTCTCACAAAATGGTTTTATTCCTCTCTGTCCCAAAGGAGGGGACTGTCAGCACCCCCTTCCTGGAGAACCAGTAGGCCTGCGGCTAGTTGCTTCATGTTTCAGCCCATTTCTCGTTCACTTATTTGAGGTGCTTACTTTGTTTTTATACTGGGCTATGCCTTTATTTTCTCAACTTCATTTCTCATTGCTGTGCATGCATGTGCTATAGGAGATGAGTCAGCGATTGAACTAACTGTGCCATTTGGACCAGAAATCCTAGGCAGGATTTGTTACTGCAGGACGTGCCTTAGAGCATCGCATGCTATGAAATCTCCAAGCAGAATAGCCCATGCACTGTTTCCCAAATTTATGGGACCACAGACCCATTTCTTCACGGTCTCCTTGTCTGTGAATAGCACTTTGGAGAGCTTATAAACAAGATGGTGGAAATGACCAGTGATGGGAAGATCCTATAGAAAAGTTGTAGAAAGTGTTTGAACTGGGAGTGGAGGTGAAGCAGCTGCTCCCAGGGAACTTCTTCTGGCTGGGTGCGCAAGGAATGGTGGCGCTTCTGGAAACAGGCGTGCCATTGGGTTTGTCTGCCTCCTCATCCGGGAACATAACAGAAAAGCACTTAATCTTCTCTAAGGCCTTGGAGCCCAGATTGCCCAGGGAAGGACACCAGCCTTAGGAGGACCTGTGTGTGAAGCTGGGCAAAGCCAGTTCTAATGACACGAAGTCCATCTGTCCACCTGCCAAGGGGACTCAGTTCTGCTTGCTCAAGCCCTGAGTGAGGATGCCATGTTCTCCAAGTGTTTTCAGAGGAGAGGGTGCCTCTGTGACCGCAGCGTATGGTGCTCTTCCATGGCCATGATCTAGAGAAGAGAATGTTGCTGTCTTCCTTGGATAGTGGCCAGGGAGGAGATATTTGTGTGGTTATTCATCAACCTACCTGTGTAACAAATACTTGTTGGGTTTCTGTTGTGTGTTTGATCACTCAATAACCAGGCAGGAGATCAGTTGATACAAAGTTGAATTGAAAAAAGCAGTCCCAGATCTCACAGAGTTTGGAGTCCAGCACAGGAGACAGACACACAGTAAAGATGCAGTGTGGTGGGACCCCCCAATACAGAAAGTTCAGGGAGATGTGGGATGCGTGGAGGGCACCTAACTCAGAGGGCCATCCAGGACGGACTCAGGGGATACAGTGCTGTTCAGCCTGAGGGCCAGCAGATGGGTTAATGAGGTAAGGGGGAGTACTTATGAATTCCAGACACAGAAAGTATGAGTTTGGAAGGTCTTCCAACTAATCTGTTGGGAGGGTGTGACAAACATTCAACAATGCTGGAGTGTGGAGTTCTGGGTGAGGAATTCTGGGGTGGGGAGAGGGCAGTGAGAGACAAAGCCTGAAGCAGGCACCCAGATCCTGTTGGGCCTGAGGTCTTCAGGTCTGCCTGCATGGCTATGTCACCAAAGCCTGGGCCTCGCTCCTAGCCGCTGAGACTTCTCTGGTTCTCTTCCTGCATGGATCCCCTGTCCTGTGTTCTTTTCTCTGGCTCTGCTTCACGTCCCTACCCTTCAAATCTCGCCTTCAGAGAACCGATGCATTGTGTCGGGAGGGGGGTTTTAGGTCACGCCGGGAGTGACCAGAACCTGGAAATATGACCTGCCCAAGGAGTGGTTGGTGCAGGGAGGACAGCTGTACAGTGTGGAGACTGTGCTGGGAAATGATGGCTGTGGGAGTCTGCTGGACTCCACTGAGGCCAGGGGCCCATCAGCAGTGGCCGTAACGGGGACAGAGGTCCTAAAGAGGACAGGTAAGAACCCGAGCAGGCAACAGGAGGATATCCAGCCAGGTAGCCATCAACCATGGGCAGGAGGGCTGCCCGCAGGACCCTGGCTCACTGAGGGACCTTCTCAGCAGATCTGGGTTCTAGGAGCAGGCATCACACGTGCAACTCGCAGTAGGTGAAGAGCATAGCAGCAAGTGTGACTGATGTCGAGTCACCTGAACTCTGGGACGTAGGCCACTCTGCATATCTCCTGGCTCCACACTGCCAGGGAACCAAACTCAGGCCAAGCCTGCAGGTGGAGGTCAGGGGGCCCTGCTCAGGGAGAGGAGGAGTCTTGGCCCGGGAGGCAGGTAAGGTGTCACTGCCTTCGCTCTCAACTCTCTCGTGTTGGTGGATGCCACCCACTTTGACCTCTTCCCCGTCTTCTCTATGCCTGGCTGACCCTCCCTCTTCCTTTGGTTCTCAGCCTAGATGTCACTTCTCATGGAATTGCTTCCCAGCCCCCTCACCAGGCCAGGAACCTTGTTCTGGGCATTTCCCCCTGGCCCTCAGTACATCTGTAGAGGATTTGAGCGGATACTTACTCCCTGACCCCTGTCCTAGGCAGGGAGCTCAGTGCAGGCAGGGCTCTGCTTTGCACACCCTCATGCGTGCCCTGCATAGCACAACGTGGTGCCCGGCGAGCACACCAGCAGTGTGCGCTGAAATAAGGAGTCAGTGAATGTTCCAACAGGCCTGCAGGACTTCTGGTAGATTCCTGTGACGGCCCTTTCCACAGGCAAAAACACAGTTGTGTCACTGCCCACTTTTCTCATTCCGTGTGTGCATGTTATGTCTAGACTCTTGATCTCCATCAAAATAAGAAGATTGAGCATATGAAGCAAATGACAACGGTCCCTCAGCTGGGGTCTCGCTTTTTATCAATCCTCCTGCCGATAAATTGGCAGACAGTCAGTAGCAGCCTAATGCCACCTCACAGCACCTCCACCGTCCACCTCACTTCGTCTGCTCACATAGGTGTTTAATCACTTCACATCATTGCACGAAGGGTGAGTACAGTACAATAGGCTGTTCTGCAAGAGAGACCACATTCACACATAACTTTTATTGAAGTATATTGTTCTAAGTGTTCCATTTTATCATTGGCTGTTATTGTTAACCCCTCCCCCTGTGCCTAATTTACAAATAAACCTTTTTCATAGGTAGAAATGTACAAAAGGGACATAGGACCTGTAGGGTTCGGTGCTATCTGCAGTTTCAGACATCTCCTAGGGGTCTTGGCATGTACCCCTCAGATAAGAGGAGATGCCTGTGTTATGTGGATACTTCCCCCAACAGATCTGAGCTCCCCATTCCCCCCTGGCAAGGTCTTATTGCAAACATTAAATGAGCTTGGAAAACCTTCAGCTGACAGAGCCTCGAAGAAAGGGGGCGTCAGCTCCGCTTGGTGCACAGCCCTCTTTGGGCACACGCATGGTGCATGTTGCCTGCAATTCTGACAGCCGCGCGGTGCTCAGGTGGAGGTGACACTAATGACCCAGGTGCCCCGTGCGATTACATTTGTGAAAAGTGAGCTCCTTGCGAGGCAGCAAAGCGCGTCACAACGAATTCTGCATTCAGGCCGGTGCACGGAGCAGCTGATATTTGCTGTGAAAGCTCTTTGTTTCTCGCTGGCGTGTGGATGCACAGGCTTTGATGTTAGAATTTTGGCTCATTAATAACTAATTTACATTTCCCAGACAGCAAATTGTGATCTGACACAAATTTATAAAAGAACTCCAAATGGTGAAACTCTCTTATACAATGAGTCCTTTGTGGGTTTTTTTTTTCTTCCCTTCCTAACTTAAGGAGTTTGTGATTAAAATTTTAATGCAATCATTGAAATCTCATGGGCTACTTAAAAATAAAACACCATGTTATTTCCTTCCTCTCAGAGATCATGACAACTGGCTGCTCCTCTGTGGGTGTTTTACAATTGCTTTTTCATCTGCTCTGAGCCACACCGAGTACGATGTCCTCGGTGAACGGGGGGAAAGGCCTGGCCAAGCGGCTGGAGTGGTAGTAGAAGGCAGTGGTGCTGTGCTCTTCGGCCTCCTGATGTTTCCGTGCAGGTTACTGGGACGGCATGTTCCGTATTGCATTGCTGGACCATGTCTAGGAGCTTGCAGGCTGAGGCTCTCCAGGTGCCTCGAAGCCTGAGTAGGTCATTTTGGAAACAAAAGATGGGCTGATCAGAGCTATCGAGATAAGGAATTTTACATGTTTATTTCCTCTTCTCTACATCATGGAGGACCAGCTGCCTCATGGAAAACATGGCAGGTTTTTTGGTATTTTACCGCCCACCTGTTTTTTGTTTTTTGTTTTTTTGTTTTTGAGAGACTATGGAGGTCAAGGGAAGCTGCAAACAAGCTATTGAGAGGCAAATCTAGGTGCATCTTGACTCCGTTCTTCACCGCCCCACACCCAATCTGTCTTTGCCACAAACCTTGTTGTCCTGTGTGTTGATGACTCACAGCTCCGTTGGGGAGGTGGGGCGGGGCTTCTGTCCTTGTGCTGGAAGGAGAAAATGCATCCAGTCACCTGGAAACCCCTTCCCCAGACCACAAAAGGAGGTTTGTGCCTCTGGGTAGCAAGAAGGTAGACCTGAGACGTGGACCAGAGAGCTGGCCCTGGGCAGGGCAGGGCCGGGGGAGCAAGATGGTGAGTAGCATAGCCGATTGCATCCCTTCTGGCAGGAGGCTCTGTCTACTGTGTTACTCTCTGCCTGGAGAAGGGGTATAGGGAACAGCCATGGGCTTGTTGCGTGGAATGGAAACATATCCAGAATGAAAAGATTCTGCAACTGGCCCCATTTGAGGTCAGACTTAAAATGGTCACACAGCATGAGCCAAATTGACTCCATGCAGAGAAGCAACAAGCCACCCCAGTTCCCTATATTATTTTAATAACAGAAAAAATGTATTAGGAATTCCAGGCGAGACCTCCACCTGGGCATAGTCCCAGAGTTTAACTCATCTCTCCTTGCCTTTTCAAATAAGCCTTTTACAAAGAGGCTGTTTTTCTCTCCAACCTCTTCCGGACCAGCGGAGCAATCTGAGATCCCCCTCCCAGCTTTGGTGGTAGGAAGCAAGAAACCGGAGAACCCCGCTCTGAGCAGGCAGGCTCTGTGCACAGTTGCTAAGAAAACTGCAGCGGCGATTGGGGTGGCCTTTCGTTTGTTAAATTAATTAACCAAGGAGGCCATCACACTGCGGTGGGTGTAATGACGCGGACGCCTTTGTAAGCAAACCCAAACCTAAGCCTGTAAGTGCCTCAAGGTTACAACATCAACCCATTAAGGACAACCACTCCCAAACAGCCAACGAGGCTCTAAGCTATAGCCTGTCAATGATTTCCTTACTTTGCTTCCACCTTTTCTCTAGAAAAGTCTCAGCCTGAGTGCCTGCTGGTGGAATGCTCCTAACCACTCCCAGTTTGGTGCGGTCCGATTTGAATAGAATTTTGCTCAAATAAACTCTTACAATTTTTTAATATGCCTCAGTTTATCTTTAAGATTTTTTAATGTTTATTTTATTTTTGAGAGAGAGAGAGAGGCAGAGTGCAAGCAGGGGAGGGGCAGAGAGAGAGGGAGACACAGAAATGGAAGTAGGTCCCAGGCTCTGAGCTGTCAGCACAGAGCCCAATGTGGGGCTCAAACCCATGATCATGTCCTGAGCCGAGTCAGACGCTTAACCAACTGAGCCACCCAGACACCCCAACCTCAGTTTATCTTTTAATGGGTTCAAAACAGCGGGGACTCTCCTAGGAGGTGGCATGAGGCTCAGCACCCTGTCCCCTGGCTTGGACATCAGGGAATCGAGAGGGAACTGAATTGGGGGCGTTATTTCTGTCAGAGTCAGAGCGACAGCTTAAAGTGGATGTCACCACATTCACAAGTCCATCCGCTCCACTGAAACGGCAGGAGTCCCCTAGTTCCTGCAGACTGCTCGAAGAGCCTTGACAGAGTGAGGAAAGCCTGCGTGTCCTGACAATAATTAGGGTCTTTCTCAGCACCTAGAACATTGCTGACATTTAAAACAGAATGCTGCTGTCACGCTTGTTAACTTTAACCTCTCGGGTCCTGAACGGCTCGTATAACACTTGACTATTTTTCCACATCACAGAGACCAGACTGGATTTTCTCGGAAGGCAGTCAATTCTATTCCCAGCCAGAAAGGGACCAAAAACGAAAAAAAATCTTATTGCTATAAACACGATAGTGGCCCCATTCAACTTCTTCGATCTGCAGGTAGTCTTTGGAGTCAGGTTAGGGTTGAGTGTTAGTTCCACCACTCACCGCTGGTGACCTTGGATTTGTTACTTACCCTTCCTCCCTTTGTAACAACTTCCTGATAATAGTTGTTAAGCAGATTAAATGCAAAGCTCTTAGCACTTAGCCTGGCACATAGTACGTGCTGCAAAGGGGCTCTTGGTATAATTATGAGGCTCAGCATGGAGTTGGGCATAAGAAGCTTCTGGAAGCGGCATCCGTTGAAGTGATGAAACAGGAACACCCTGAGCTGCTCCCCTTATTGCCACTTCTGGGGGGATGTCGCCATCATTACGGCATTCAGATTTCTGGGCCATTAGGAATCCCTCTTGGGCTCAACACCAATAGTAAGGGGCTCTCTCTGCATGAGGGGTTTATAGCAGAGCCCATGGCCCTAGCCCGCATAGCAAGAACCCATTCTCTTCAGCAAGCCCAGGTATAGAGGATAAATTCCTAGAAAGGAAGAACCTCGTGTATTTTTTTACACCCCATTTTATGGCCAAGCAACACTTGACATATCATGGGCACTCTGTGAGTGTTTGTGGAAGGAAGTAATGATGGATGGGGCAGAACGCAGAGGGACGTGTGGCTATTCCTAGGTCAGACAAAGCTCCCCTTCTGCCGAGCACATCGGAGGCAAGCAGAGCTCGTTATCAGTAGATACTGACTTGGTTCTTAGGGACTTCACTTTGGGCATTTGCACAGATACAAAGTAAGATCGTTCTGTTATTATTCAAAGAAGCAGATGTCTTAGAGCAGGGACTTCTCAGGATATAGAGAAGTAAGAAACAGGTCCAGGTGAGAACTGTATCTTGGTTATACTGTGTTCGGGTTTTCAGTAGTTTCTTAGGGAGAGAAAATTTAGGATCGAGTTCCATTGTCTAAGAATATCTAATAAAATACCACACCATTGTCATTACAGAGCATGAGGCAGTCACTCCTTACTATGTCTTATTGTCAATTGCATAAGGTCTTCAGTTACAGATTCCTTTGCGGTATCAAGATTCTGATGCTCAGATAGGTTAAAACTAGGTGTCTTAAAATTCAAAAGAAATTTTTTTTAATTCTGTTTTGGCATGATACATGGTAGAGAGGCCTTGTCAGCACTCAGTAATAAATACCATGTGTTATGTTTTGGCTTTGCTAATCTGTATTCACATCTCTATTTTCACTTTAGCCTGACATCATTCATGAGAGGTTAGCAGGACGGATAGGGTGACTAATAATGTCCTGATTTTATGGCTGAGGACGGCAGGTTCTAGTTTACCATGTCTTTGAAGGGGTGGACACAGGGCTCAGCTGGGACTGGCACACGGATTTCCCCAGTGCAGAGCTTTTTGTCTGTATCCTACATCCTAGTTTAATCTGTCCAGACTGCGGACCTTGTATCTTCAGGCATGTCTGGGCCATACTTCTATCTTTTAGACCAGTGGGTGGGCGATTGCTGTTGTAAGGAAGGACCCAGGAGGGGACTGTGGTAATTTTTACAAATTAAGGTGGGGAGGAAGGAGAGAACTTTATTTTTTTTATGAGTTTTGTCCTCAGTTGACTATTTCTTCTTTCTTTTTCTTTTATTAAAAAAAATTTTTATATACATAATTTGTCGTCAAGTTGGCTAACATGCAGTGTATACAGTGTGCTCTTGGTTTTGGGGGGGTAGATTCCCGTGATTCATCGCTTACATCACCCAGTGCTCATCCCAATAAGTGCCCTCCTCAATGCCCATCACCCATTTGCCCCCTCTCTGCCCCCACCACCATCAACTCTCTGTTTGTTGTTTGTATTTAAGAGGAGAACTTTTAAACCCATCCATGCATACTTAACCAGCTATCTCAGCATCTAGAAGATCTTGGACCACAGGGAAGGTGCTGGACCATGGACCATGGCGTCCATGAATAGCAAAAGCAACAGCTAGCTGTGCCTTGTCCAATCTGTTTGCATATCCAGATCCAAAGAATGTGGGAACATGATGATGGCCATGTACCGGGTGACAACTACGGCCATCACATTCTTTGACTTTCATCAAATGACTAGCCTGTCCAGACAGAGATATGCCTTGCTGTCTAGACCATTTGGTCAGTCCTTGGAAGGGCCTGGCCATCGGACAGTCAGCACAGAGCTGTTGGTGACAACTTCTCTAGCAGCTCTGGCTGGTGTCATGAGTTGGCTGAGCGTTCATTAAGGATGCAAGTCTTGTGGCTCCAAGATGCGTATGGTTGGTTTAAACCTGGATTGGATGAGCCGGGAGGAGAATTCTTACGTGAGCACTTCATGAATATACAACGTAGGTGGATTGAGGTGAGAGGGGACAGCCAAAAATTTAGCTCACAATGCTGATTGCTGTCTCACAATGACAGGAGGGTGTTTATAATCACGTGAAAACTCCCTCACTTTGCATAGGAAAGCCATTAGGATCTTCTGTTGCCATCAATCTTGCACTGCCTTGAGGTGAGGGCTGGTAGAGGAGCCTGCCTGACACTGTGCCCCGCACCTGGGAAGAGCTTGCTGCAACCAGAGAGCAGAGGCCTGTCGGCTGCCTGTTTCCTTGTTCTCATCAAGCCCGTCTGTGAATTAAACCAGGTTCTCATCATGACTCCCTATTTACTCTTCTGCTCTCTTCCTTCCCTGATGCAAAACTCAGAAGATGAATGGTCACGTCACTCTTTGATCTTTGAAACACGTCTACTTAGATATCAAATAAATGTAGCAGTTTATTTTCTGAAGTGGATTCAACCCATTAGACAAGGGTTGTTGTTTTCTTAAGTTTAATTCATTTATTTTTGAGAGAGTGAGAGCACAAGTGGGAGAGGGGCAGAGAGGGAAAGGGAGAGAATGAGAATGCCAAGTGGTCTCCATACTGTCAGCACAGAGCCAGATGCGGAGCTCAAACTCACGAACCGTGAGATCATGAACTGAGCTGAAACCAAGAGTCAGGCACTTAACTGCCTGAGCCACCCAGGCACCCCGTTTTTGTTTTTAAACAATGAGGGTGATCTCTGAATCCTGGAGGCCTCTGGTGAGAGTTCTGGGATCCTCCTTGGCCACTTTCTGTCTAGAGCTGTGGCTTAGTAATGTGCACATAGAGACTGTGGTGACAGTCTTCTCTGTGGGCTCCAGAGTGGCCTTGGGAAGGCCACTGTCCATCCCCCTGTCTTGGTACCACACTTCTCACCTTGTTTCTGAAACCAAATTTCTTGAGAAATCTGGAAGTCATTTATAGTGATTTCTGGAAAGATACCTTTCTTTCTTCTTGTAACCATTCTGATAGATTTTATTGGGCATCTTATGTACAGAGAAGAACAGTTTGGAGCAATAGAACAATGCATAGCGGGGAGTCACAGGCTCCTGATTTGGAAGACAATATGCCGTGGAGGAGAGAGGATGGGATTCAGAGTCAGACAGGCCATGGGACAAATCTTAGCTCTCTAACTACATGATTGGGCGCACATCTGTTTTCTTGTCTGTCAGATGAGGCTATAACCGCTTCCTCCTAAAGTCCTTGTGGGGATTACATGAGGTGATATATTTACTGTTGCTTCCCAGATTATATCTCGAGTATTGCCAGTGCAGACCTGTTTCCTGAATTTCAGACCTCAGTGCCTGTCCGTACTTGGTACCAGCATGTCCCAGGCTGAACTCAGTCTTTCTCTCCCTTCTCCAGAGCAAACTATCTCCTTCCTCTTACATTTCATTTCAGTGAAGGGTTTCATCATTCTCCATGGACAACACAAGCCACCTGGGCCCCTGCAAGTCTTCCTTCTCCCTCAGTCTGGAAAATTCCATCAGTCACCAAATGCTGTCAACTCTGTTTCCCCTGCCCCCTTGTACTCTGTCTCATCCTCTCCACTCATGACCACTCTTCATCCAGCTCCTCATCATTTCTTGCCTGGGTTACTGCAGTACATTCCACTGTAAAATCTATTCTACTGTCAGAGTGAATTTCCTGATGTCACACATCTCCTTTAAAGTCTATCATTCCCTTCATGAACTTCAAGGGTAAGTTCAATTTCCTTGAGCTGGGAAGACATGCTCGCCATGAGCGGTGTCCCTCCGTTCTCTCTAACTCCAGCCCTTGCCTCTGCTGTGTTCTTGCTCTAGGCTCACGCCAAACAGAAGTCCTTCCTGTTCTGTAGGAGCGTCAAGCTGTCTCTGACTCTCCTCCTGAGTTCTCTCTGCCCAAAACCCTTTTGCACTTGTGTGTACCTGGCTGACGCCCAACCATGGTTCAAGATTTGGCTCCAGTGTTACCTCCTCTTGGAGAAGCTTATTCAAGCAGGCTGAGTTAAATAAATCCTTTCTTTCTGGACCATCACCATTTCATCTATTTATGCATATATGGTCATGGATTTTTCTGGTCACCTTCCCCAGCAGGAAGCTTGGCAACATTGGCCCTTGCACAATGTTAAGCATTAGTGGACATTAAGTATGCATTTCTGGAATAACTGATTGAAAGGTATTGAAAGTGACTATCACAGAGCCTGGTTTATGGGAGGAGCTCGGTAAAAGGATCTTCTTTCTGATTTTGCCACTAAATAGGTAGCTGACTTGGGGGGAAGCCTATCCTCTCTTTGGGCCTCAAGGTTTTCATTAGAAAATAAAATTCATGGGTAATTTAACACAGACACATCCATACATATATAAAATGTCAAAAAAATCAGCATAGTGTAAATCTAGTAGTAAGAAAGGAGTGGCAGGTAATCTATAACACAATTCTACCTACAATGACACTAAAAGACATAATGAAGTGGTCAGATGCTTGCATTTGGCCTGTAACAAATAAATCTGGTTTTCAGTTAAGACCAAGTTGTGCTTATACTTTTTTTTTTGAAATTTCTCATTTTGGAATAAAAGCTAAATAAAAGTATTCAAGTGGAGTTACTGTGAGGGGGCTAGCTGAAAATGCAGACTGATAGAGATGTTTTTGTCATGGTGACTAACACAATGCCTAATACCACCAATGACAATGCTGTTGGTGACATAATTTTCTTTTTAAAAATTTTTAAGTTTTATTTACTTTTTTTGAGAGAGACAGAGACAGTGTGAGCAGGGAAGAGGCAGAGAGAGAAAAAGGAGAGAGAGAATCCCAAGCAGGCTCTGCTCTGCCTACACAGAGCCCAATGTGGGGCTTGAACTCATGAAACTGCAAGATCATAACCTGAGCTGAAATCAAGAGTCAGACGCTTAATCGACTGAGCCAGCCAGGCTCCCCTGGTGACATAATTTTCTAAATGAATGTCCAAAAGGGCAGATGATACTTGGTAACGTTCCACATAAAATGCAAAGCATCACAAATTTTTTTTAACTTTCGATGTACTTACATTCTTGGAAAATTCAGTCTGTACCAAAATAGTGCCCCAAAAAGTTTTATTAAAATGGAGTTAGGCACTAGGCTCAGTTAATTACACATGGGTTTTTCACTTACATGAATGTCCAGCACAGAATGTAGCACAGTCCTCCATGGCGCGGGGCCATACTACACTTTGCAGGGCGTCCAGCATTCCTGGCCCCTATACATTAAAGAGTAGTCATGCTCACTGTATCGATGAGACACTACATAATACCTACATGCGCAAGTTTCTCTAACGCCTTCTAAGTGTCTTGTAGGGAACTAGGTAAGCTGCATTACCCAGCAGTGAAACTCTCTGCCTACACGTCTCTTCTCAAAGGAAAAAATGTGCTTCATTTGTCTAAAGCTAATTATTGCAAAGTGAATTTACTTCCGCTGATTAAAGATTTGTAGCATTCGAGGGAAGTCTCTTCTTTGAAGTGAAGGATGTAGGTGCTAAATGAATATACAAATAGAAGCAGTTTATGGTCCTTGGGATTCGGTTTGCATCTTCTTGATTGCCACTTGCCTTTCGTGTGTCATTTTTTTTGATCCTCACCCTTTATCCATTCTCACCTGAGTAATATTCTCTTTGCTTAGGAGGGTTCCTGTTTCCATACTTCAAGATTAAGAAACTTGTTCCCATTCTCCTCCATTCTTTTTTAAAAATTTTTAATGTTTTATTTTTGAGAGAGAGAGAGACAGAATGTGAGTGGAGGAGGGGCAAAGAGAGATGGAGACACAATCTGAAGCAGGCTGCAGGCTCTGAGCTGTCAGCACAGAGCCCAACGTGGGGCTCAAACTCACAAACTGCAAGATCATGACCTAAGCCAAAGTCGGACATCACCCAGGCACCCCATCCTGCATCCTTGATATTTATAATTCAAATTGCTTCATGATCCTTGGTTGCTTGACCACCCTCCACCCTTCTGTACCATGCACTCCTTTTAGATTTAATTGTTGTCTGACTCAGCTGAGCTAGGATTCGTTTTTTAAGTGTGTTTCCACTATAAGTTAAACTTACTTACCAAATTTATTGTCTACCTTAAAAGCAGGGTCACCTATTGTTCATCTTGGTATCCCCAGATCTGCCTCGGTAATCAGCTGCTAGCAAGTGCTAAGGTAATATATGTTAAAGGAATGAATGAATGGAACACGTGATGTGCTTCAGCCTCAAATATTGCAAGTTTCATGAATAAGAAAGAGATGTGATGTTGCATACAACAAATGAGGCTTCCAAGTCAGCGTTTCTGGCAATTTGAAATTCTGTAATATTGAATCTATTTAAAAGGTGCATAAATGTTTCTTTGTACATTGGGTCCCCCTTTCTGTTGGTGGTACCTACCATTCCACCAGGCTTCCCAGCAGGAAATTCTGGAATCTTCTTTGACTCTTCACGTGTCACATGGGCCAGTCGCCAAGCTTTGCTTTACAAAGTCTCTCAGATCTGTCCCTATTTCCCTTCTACTCGAGGAACTGTGTCATCATATCATGCTTGAAGTCTAGCTAAAAGTTCGATTGGAGTTCTGATCTCCCAATTTCTCTCCTCCGAAGACGACTTTCACCATAAAGCTGATGTGCACACAGGGAGTCACCATGGCTTCTCTTGCTTAGAGTCAAGCCAACCTCTTAGACCCAGCTTTTCCCAGCTGCTCCTATAGTCAGATTGCATCCCTTCCTCCTGGCCGGCTGTCCTACAGGAAGCCTCATTTCCTTACCAGTCACCATACCCCTTCTCGCTTTTATGACTCTCCTCCTCCTCCTCTGCTGCCAGGAAAACTTCTTTGCTTCATATCCATATATGTTGCTTCTATCCTGCGACGTTTTCTCAAGACTCAGTGTATCTTGGATTCTCTCTGCAGCCTGTATTATGTGACTGGCACTTTATAATGTGCTACAACTCTTTGCTTACTTTACCTACTCATCTCCTTATAAGCCCATGAGCCTTTCCTCAGGGACTGGTGTTCATTTTATTTGTAAATAACACCAAGCTTACCATAATACTGGGGCTATAAAAAGTGCTCCACAAATAAGTGATCTCTCACATATGAATGTGGTTGTAGTTTGGGTGCTTAGAGCAGGGCTCAGCAAATTTTTTTTGTAAAGTGACAGATAGTAAATGTTTTAGACCTGTGGGCCTTATGGTCTCTGTCACAACCAGTCAACTGTGCTACTGTAGTATGAAACTAGCCATAGGCACTGTGTAAATGAGTAAGTGCAACTCCATCCCAATAAAACTTTATTTACAAAAATTGATTTGGCCAGCAGAATGTTTCCCGACTCCTGGCTTCTATAGTATGGTGTTAACGAGGCCCGAATTGGGGCTCTTGGGTGGCTCAGTTGGTTAAATGCCCAACTCTTGGTTTCGGCTCAGGTCATGATCTCATGGTTCATGGGTTCAAGCCTCGTGTTGAGCTCTGCGCTGACAGTGCAGAGCCTGCTTGGGATTCTCTCTCCCCCTCTATCTCTGCCCATCCCCCACTCATGCTCTCTCTCTTTTTCCCTCCCTCTCTCTCTCTCTCAAAATAAATAAACTTTAAAAAGTTTTTTTTTTTTTTTTTTTTTTTTTAATGAGGCCCAGGGGCACCTGGGTGGCCCAGTCGGTTAAATGCCTGACTTCAGCTCAGGTCATGATCTTGCAGTGCGTGAATTTGAGCTCCATGTTGGGCGAGCCTGCTTGGGATTCTGTCTCCCTCTCTCTCTGCCCCTCCCCTGCATGTGCTCTTTCTCCCTGTCTCTCTGTCTCTCTCAACAATAAATAAATATTTAAAAAAATTTTTAAAATGAGGCCCATACCAAGAGCCCTCTATTGGGTCTCTATTGGTAGTATTGCAATACTAAAATTTCTAACTCTGGCCAATAGCCTTAAAGAGAGTGTTTTGTCACCACTGGAGAACTGATCAGAGCAGAGGGATGCTCAATGTGACCTTGCAGCTCATGTGTCACACCGCTCCAGAACTGCCCCTGGGACAGCCCTCTGGAAAGGCACGTTCTTTCCAGGCACATGGATCCTCTTGTCTTCCTATTGGTAGGGAAGAAAGCTGCCATTGTTTTGGAGTATCTGCTGTGTGCCAGGAATTTTATACGTCGACCATCCTCTCAGTGAGTGAAATTATCCCCTGAGGTATGAGTGTTATCTCCATTTGTCAGAGGAAGAGACTGAGGCACAGAAAGTTAAAGAATTCACTCAAGGTCACAGATAGGACTTGCCGGGTCCCACGTTGGTGTTCTGACACTAAGTTTGTGTTCTTTTCACCCCGCCGTCATAAAGTTGCTATCATAATGATTCTGGCACTGGTGCATGAAAGACCAAACAGAATGTAATGTTCCTGGCAAGGCAGACTGATGTAGCAAGTTGTATTTATGGTCGTAGGGTCTTAGTTGAATTTCCGCTGTCAGCTTTATTAATTATCACACCTCTTCTTTTATAGTCATGAGAGCCTGCCAGTGAACAACACAGTGGCATTGTCGAGTGTATCTGGATCTCAGCGATCTTACTCTGGAGTCACTCCTAGACATACCAATATTTTTACACAGTAGTAAATTCTTAACACAATTGTGGTCTCACTTAAGCTAAAAGGAAATTTAGCTGGGAGCCAGAGTATTAATTTTTCTCGCTTTTCCTCTTGTTCTATTTCTGTTGTGGTAAACCAATGTCAACCTGACTAGATTTTATAAACCTGGTCACCTCTTCTCTGCACTGATAGCCAACCTCAGGAAAGCCAGTAGTTCGGGGATGGTGTTAAGGAAGACGGGGTAAGTAATTAAAAACCCCTTTAGATCTGGATTGTATTACTAAACCTGGAGGGGGTGGGAATAAAGGGGAACAAAACATATTTATTTTAGAATTTTTAAGCTTTGGTTTCCTAAGGCCAAATAATTGTATTTGCTATTTGTTTTATCTTCTTGCCAAACCATGGTATAAGTTCAGATTCTCTTTTTCTTTCTTTCTTTCTTTTTCTTTCTTACTTTCTTTCTTTCTTTCTTTCTTTCTTTCTTTCTTTCTTTCTTTCTTTTTTTCCTGTTGTTTTGCTTTTTCCCCTCTATTTTTTTTCTTCCTTCCCTTCCCCTTTCCCTCTCTCCATTTATGTGTCTCTCTCTCTCTGTATGTCTGTCCATCCATCTGTCTACCCCTCTATCTATCCATGTCCCCCCCAGGGTTTAATAGGACTCTATGGACCGGGTTCTCTACAGAGCCACCAAGCCTATCTTACCTGTGCCGTATTCCTCTCACCAGACATGGACATGCACCTGCCTCCCCAGACAGCCATGGGTCTTGTCCTAGATAAAAGGACAAAAGTACACAGATGATCAATCTTCCATAGCTCTGTCTCTCGTCTTCTTATCCAGCATTCCTTTTACAAAGATCATTTATTGTTAGATTGAAGATCCCAGGAGGTTCAGGAGAGTGGGAATGAGTCCCGTTGCACTTGGTGCCTTTTGTGGTGATTTCCCAAATACTGGATTCAACAACAACAACAACAACAACAACTGCATTCAAAAAGCGCACCACAACTGGAACCGTAGAAGTGTGCAAATCTGGAAGATCACTGTCCTCTCCTAGTGCTGAATACATGCGAATGTGTCATACTTTGAACACATGAAAACCAGGGACCTTCTGGGGGATGCTTCAGTTTTGGACTCAGAGGCTTCAAGGCTTATAGCCTCTAAATGAGGCTTTGAAGTAGAGGGTGAGGTGGTGATGAGAGCAAGCTCACCCCTCTGTGTGGCTATTCTATTATTTCAGGCTTTTGATTTCCAGCTGCAAAGCAAACAGGGACCCTGGTGCTCTGACTTAGCCCAGGTTATCTTTGTAGACAGAAAGGGCTGAATTTCCAGCTAAGCCAAAGATAGAGCTAATCAGTCCAGTTTATTATATATTCAGGCATCTGCAAACTCCTCCTTGTTTTGATTTCATTATTATCACAGAGCCCTTTGCCATTGCTTTTTGGTGTTGTGAAACTTAAAGCCTAATGAAGTGTAATGCTTTGATTATATGCCATGGTGGAAACCATTGATTGGCTAACTTCACAGTCATTCTCAACTTTCTTACTCCTTCCTGCCTCCCACAATAGAGAGTGCACCACATACTCACCTCCCCAGCAACATATGCAGCTAGGGTGGCAATGTGACCCAGTTCTAGCCAATGAGATGTTAATCCTGCTGATCTTTGGAAAACTTTTCTGCTTTCCCTGATAAAAGGGACATTTGTGCTGGTGTCACCTTTTTCTTTTCCTTTTATTTTTTTCTGTCTTACATGCAGATGAGAACCTGGAGCTTCTGCAGCCATTTTGTGACCAGTGATAATTATGATGGTGAAAAGTGAACATAAGAAAGATGCTAGAGAGGGTGGAAGGAAAAGACAGAATGAGCTTAGGTCCTGGAAGGTTTTATTGAGCAGCTGAACCTACATTAAATGCAATAAGTCTTTGGACCCCTTTGCTGTATTAGAAAAAGAAGTCCCTATTTGTTTCAACCACTGTTAATTGGGTTTTCTGTTATTTGCAGCTGAAGGCATTCCTAACTGATACAGATTTAAGTGCCAAACAGCGGGAGTACCAGGAAGGTTGCCTGCCCCTTCCTTCTTTCCTCCCTTCCTTCCCTCCCTCCCTCCCTCCCTTCCTTCCTTCCTTCCTTCCTTCCTTCCTTCCTTCCTTCCTTCCTCCCTCCCTCCCTCCCTCCCTCCTTTCCTTCCTTCCTTCCTCTCTCTTTTTCTTTTTCTTTCTCTCTCTCTCTCTCTCTTTCTTTCTTTCTTTTTACAAGTTTTACTACAGGAGGCACATTTTAATCACCATTTCAAATAAAGAAGTACAGGGTTTTTTTTTCTATAAACAGCAGTATTTCACTCTCCAGGTAGAAAACATTAAGTGAAAACATTAAGTGACTGCCCCAATTAGAAACAGATACATGAATACCTTAAAAAATATAAAAAAACTGAACATGAATTTTCACAAAATTATTCTTGTGCCTAATTCAGACAATTGCTTAAAAAAGCTAGCCTTAAAAAAAAAAAGCAGTACACAGATATGTCTTCATTTAAGTGCATGCTCTCAAGCGTGTTTTAAAAGAAAAGTGGGATTAGGGTTTCCAGAGCTTTAGTGGCCCTTCTTCAGTGTTCGTAGCAATCAGGTTCTTCTGAGGGTGATGTGTGTGTGATACCAATCACATCCTTCTTGTGAACAATCAGAGTTCTCTCCGGTTTGCCACTGACTGTGAGAACACAGGAGAGCACTGGGTCCTCCCCCCACAGCAGATCCCCTCAGCGTGGGGAGAGAGGGTGTAGCAGACCAAGTCCCCACCTTGTCCCTCCTCAGAGCTGAAGCTCTGCACATGCATGATGACCACGGCACTCGATCTGTTGAGTGCCACAAAGGCTCTAAGTTTTTAGGAATCAGGATCACACTGTTGACAGTGATATCTGTCCCTGAGGTGCTGCTCAGGGATTGGAAGGTATACACACATTCTGTGGCATTCCTCCCTTCCTGCCTCCTTCCCTCCCTTCCTTTCTTCTTCCCTCCCTTCCTTCCCTCCCTTCCTTCCTTCCTTCCTTCCTTCCTTCCTTCCTTCCTCCTTTCCTTCACATTTACAAGGCCATCTAAGGATGCAGTGATAATATAGTGTCCGTCTTGTATAAAAGTTGCCTCATTAACACAAGGGAGATGGCCATGAAGTTCCTTCAGGGATTTCCTAGATTAAACACATGGATTTGAATCGTCTGGTCAGAAGAGGCACCAAGGATCTGACTGCTGCCCTTAGAAAAGCTTAGACAGGGGGCTCCTTTACTGCTGTCCTTTCAGATCTCCTTAAGCACTGTCCACTCTGAATCTTCCCCGAGGGTTATTTCTAACTTTTGCTTTGGGCCACGTGACCCATGTTTAGCTGTCATTAGTCTTCTATTTAGTCAGTGAGCATATCTATGAAATACTGAATCTGACTTCACAAACCTGACCTTTGTCATCCTTTCAGGGTGGCTAATGCATTATTCAGTAATTAATGAAGCACCAAAATACACACCAACAAATGTAGCATTCTCATTGAACACGTTCTCACTCATTTCATCAGGGTAGCGTGTTTCATACATTGTGCTGTCCTCTCTCAGGGTTTCCAAGGATACTGTAGACTATTGGAAAAGCACAAAGTTAGAAAAACCCTAAGTTATAAGAAGTTTCAATGGAAAATATTTTGTAACACACATATCATTCCCTGTGTTAGTAACATATACAAACAACAAGACATTCTGGGTAATTTAAGTCCATAAACCTGCACACTCTACCCACAGCCAATATCATGCTTTCCTCTGAATCAGACTTATGAATTCTCAGGTATGGTTCTTTTTGCGTTCAGCCTTCACAGTTTCCTGAGAATCCGGAGGAAATGCCAAGTTTTAGAGGAGGCAAGAAATTCTCTTCTCCGTGTTTTCTTGGGCCGGGCAGCACTCACTGCTTGCTTCTCTCCCTCTAAAGAAAGCAAGTCACTAAATCCATTTTTTATGTTACCAGAAGGAGGAGAGCTTTATTACTTTTGTTTGGTGTTCCCACAAGAGTAATTCAGTGTGATCAACAAGGCAAGCTCTGAAGAACCACTGACCTAATTCAGACTTAAAATAAGTCCTCTTGGTGAGAATGAAATATAATAAGGATGAAATACAAGTCTGGAGAACCATGTGCTGCTTAGATGTCATCCTAAAATGAGAATGTCAGTGTGCTTTGAATTCAGGAAGGGTTTAAATGGTATGATCATCTAGTTTCCAGAATGTGCTTTCTCCATGTTTCCAGAGTCTTCTCTGGGAACCTCAGCTTTAGAACTTTTCGTTGTATCAGGGAAACGTATGCATGTGCGTGCCTCCGCTTCTAGCTTGTGAATTTCTAGAGGGCATTGGTGGGGTTTGGTTTGTCTCTGCATTCCTCCACATTTCCTGTGGTAAGATTTCATACTCACAGGACAACTGATAAAGGTCTGTGGAGCTGAATTCTATCTGTGCAGGTCTAGCTTTGCTGCATCTTGATCTTTGAGATGGGTAACCTCTGAGTCACACACTCAAATGATTCTTAACTGGCTTCCGACCGCCTTAAAAGATCAATTTGTTAGTATTACCAAGCCCTGATTACTTGGTGTTATATAATTATACTGCGGTTAAACTAAAAAAAAGCAGCATATTTAAATAACTCAATTCAGGTGAGTGGATGATGTACACAAATGTCCCTGCTCCTCCTTTCTTGGTGGATAAAATTAAGTGCATCATTAGCAAAGGTTGAATCCTTCCAATATTGACGGGCCTCACTTGAGGCAAACACGCTTGAAATTTGGATTGGTACAGAAAATAAATCTAGGGCATTATTTTTTCCCTTTCAAACTTGTCTGAAATTAACATTCCTTTAAGTAGTAAATTTAGAGTCTGACTCAATTTTTAAAAAATCAATTAGAGTCTGTGAAAAAGAAAATAATAAGAAATTTATAAAAGTGGCCTTTTTTGGGGGAGGAGAATCAGCAGCCTAGGAGCTGGAGAGGGGAGAGGGGGAAGACTTATTTCTCAGCGAAACCCCCTTGTGTATATATATTACTTATTGAAAGATAGACACCGGGGCGCCTGGGTGGCTCGGTCGGTTCAGCGTCCGACTTCAGCTCAGGTCATGATCTCACAGTTTGTGAGTTTGAGCCCCGCATCAGGCTCTCTGCTGTCAGTGCAGAGCCAGCTTTGGATCCTCTGTCTCCCTCTCTCTTGACCCTCCCTGACTCGTGAGTGTGCTAACTCTCTCTCTCCCAAAAATATATAAACATTAAAAAAAAGAAAGGTAGATGTAAACAAACAAACATATTTTAATATAATTTTGAAAAGTAACAAATTTAGAGGACCTGTGCAGCCTGATCCTAAGATAAACTATAAAGTTGAAGTATTTGGGATAGTGTGGTGTTGGTGTATGGAGACACATGTAGATCAATGAGACAGACACAAACTCCAGAAACACCGACACGCGCAGATAGCCAATTGATTTTTGACAAAGACACAAAGCTAACTTGTTTCAACAACTAGAAATCCACAAAGAAAAAAGTAAATGTCGACACTTAATGTGATACAAAAAAATTAAATCAAAATAAATGATAGACCTTGTGACCTTGGGTATACAAAGATTTCTTAGGGCACAAAACCCACAGAGCATAAAACCAAAATTTGATGTAATAAACTTTATCAAAATGAAATGAAAACTTCTGCTTTTCAAAGTAACACCATTAAGATCATGAACAGCAAGCGACAGACCGGGAGAAGATACATGCAAAACATGTATCTGATAAAGAAATTGTACTCAAGAATATGGGCAAAATATTTAAAGACGTACTTCACAAAGAAGATGTGCAAGTGGCCAACAAGTACACGAAAAGAGGTGCAACATCAATACTCATCAAAGAAATGCAAATTAAAACCGTAATGGAAAATTGAGATGACTGATAATACCAAGTATTCATGATGATACGGAGCAGCTGTAATTCTTGTATGTTGCAGCCAGAAGGTCAAATTTACTGCTACTTTGGAAAACACGTTGGCCATTTCCTGTAAAATTAAACGTACCATACACCCCGGCAATCCCACTTCTGGGTATTTGCGCAAGAGAAATGAAAACATATTATGTGCTCGCATAAAGACTTGTACTTGAACTTTGTATTAATTTCCTGGGGTTTTGTAACAAATTACCACAAACTAGGTGACGTTAAGCAAGAGGAATTTATTCTCTCATGGTTTTAAAGGCTAGAAATCCAAAATCACGGTGTCGGCAGGGCCATGCTCCCTCTGAAGGCTCTAAGAGAGAATCAGATCCATGACTTTCTCTCAGCTTCTGGTGTTTCCAGAAGTCCTGAGCAATTTGGGGCTTGTAAATGCATAACTCCAGTCTCTGCCTCTGTCATCACATGGCCTTCTCCTTCTGTGTCTCTGTGTCTATATCTCTTTTTTCTTATACAGACGCCCATATTGGATTAGGGCCCACCCTAATGACCTCATTTTAACTTGATTACTTCTGCAAAGACCCTATTTTCAAATAAGGTTACATTCACGGATATCATGGTTGAGGACCTCAGTATATCTTTTGGGGGGAACACAATTCAACCCACAACGAATATCCATGGCCCCTTTACTAGAAACACCTGTTTGTGGAAACAACCCAGATGTCCGTCAACTGATAAATGGCTAACAAATTGTGGTATATCCATACAACAGACTATAATTCAGCAATAAAAAGGATTGAATTACTAATATGCATAACACATGTGAATTTCAAACTTGTTTTGCTGAAAGAAGCAGACACAAAGGAGTACATCCTATATGAATTCATACACCTGAAGTTCTAGAAATGACCAATCTTATCTATAATGACCAAGAAAAACAGATCAGTGTTTGCCTGGAGCTGGGGTGAGGACGTGTGGGATCATTGGATTGACTGCAACTAGGTACTGGGGCACTTTTCAAGAGATGGGAATGGTCTATGCCTTGGATTTGGCAGTGGTTATTTGGTGTGTACATTTATCAAAGTTCATTGAACTGAATGCATTTTACTTTATGTAAATTAGGTCTCAAAAATTTATTTGAAAGTTTAACTGCAAATGACTACTAAGTAACCTATGGCATCTTTGTGACTTTGTTCACATTCTTGTATTTCTTGAAAATAGTGGTGAACTCCTGGGGCACCTGGGTGGCTTAATTGGTTCAGTGTCCACCTCAATTTTGGCTCAGGTCATGATCCAGGATCATGGGATCAAGTCCTCTGTGAGGCTCCACACTGACATGCTTGAGATTCTCTCTCTCTCTCTCTCTCTCTCTCTCTCTCTCCCCCTCTCTCCCCCCCCCCCCCGCTCCTCTCCTCCGCTTGCTCTCTAAAATAAAATAATATAATATAACATAAAGCATGACTATAGCATCTGTGGAAGGTGCTAGAATCTACTCGTTCACTGCTGGGAGGTGAGGGGGATGTCTGTGTTTTTGTCTGTGCAGCATCTCTTTACCCTTCTCCTGGAAATAGCATCCCCCTCCCTTTCCTTCTTTTACTGATCTGCTCCTTCATTCCAGTCACATCGTTTTAGGGGGACTTCCAATTGCAATGCACTTCTTGCCTGTTGCTGCCTCTCTTGTCCATTGTCCCTTTCCGCTCTCTATCTCCTCCTTCCTGCTCTGCCAGCAGGAGCACATGGAGGATGCTGATCCACAGTAGAGGATAGTAGCACTAAGCTGGAGCAAAGCCTCAATGAAAGGAGGAAGATGGAGAGAATGTCTTGGAAACATAAAGTTTCTGCTTTGGAAATCTGCCAATTATCCCTTCCTCCTCCATCATT
This sequence comes from Cryptoprocta ferox, assembly GCA_028646485.1. Lineage (NCBI taxonomy): Eukaryota > Metazoa > Chordata > Mammalia > Carnivora > Eupleridae > Cryptoprocta > Cryptoprocta ferox. Next base: position 59,380,535 of record CM053574.1, read on the forward strand.
CCTGGTTTCTTGAGCCAATAAATTAATAAAATTTCCCTTTTTGTTAAGTTAAGCTTCTTCCAATTTCACCTAAAAGATCTGAACACATTAGGATTTATGAAAAATTCTATTAACTCTTATTAGCCTGTCATATATATATATATATATATATATATATATATATATACACACACACACACACATACACACACACACACACAGAGTTATTTCTAGAAGTACATTTGCTAGCCTATATAGCATTTTTGAGTTGTCAATGTTCCTCGTCACAAATGTCACCCTGGGCTCCCCACTTCTCATTACTTTAGAGGTCACATTGCCTAACATGTTGGGAATCTGACCTTTTCCTTTCTTTTTGACTTTAATTAAATGAAATAAAGTTGGGTTAGATATTTTGGTGATTCCTTTACTAGTTGCTGTGTGCTTAGCATGAAGGTAGTGAGTTAAACCTAAATTTTTATTTTTATTTATTAAAAAATTTTTTAACGTTTATTTATTTTTGAGAGCAGTGGGGGAGTGGCAGAAAGAGAGGGAGACATAGAACTCGAAGCAGGCTCCAGGCTCTGAGCTGTCAGCACAGAACCCGATGTGGGGCTCAAACTCATGAACTGTGAGATCATGACCTGAGCCGAGGTCGGACACTTAATTGACTAAATTTTAAATTATGAATTTCTATCAAGCCAGGTCTTCCTCCTTTAATACTTTTGCAAGTAATCATTTCAACCACCAAACAAGAATTTACATTTCTTGCTGTTCGGTGGAATTCTATTTTTCTCTCTTTCTAATATTTCCGAATCCCATTGGATCCTTATTCTGTCACCTAAAGTCATCTTCTCAGTTTTGTTTCATCTATTAGTTTAATAAGTGATAAAGTGGAAAACAATGACGTTTTTATGTGTGCCTGTATTAGTTCTGGTGTGTTCCCAAGAGCTCACCCAGAGCTGGTCAGTAATCAGTTTGGGAATTTCCCTGGAAGTCAACAGGAAGCTTATGGATCGCAGCTCTCTGCGCTGCTGTGAACAACCAATTCTCCCTTTTATGACAATCAGGAAACTGTTTACTATCTTTAGCCTTTTGGCATTTCCTTCATCCTTCAGGGTATTGTGAAGACCACTAATGTGGTTCTCTTGTCACTTCTTCAATGATTTTCGTGGTCATTTGGGGGGTCCAAAGGTTTCCACTCATTTAAGGCCACTTTGTGTTTCCTGAATCACTCCTCTCTGGGTCTTCTGTTTCTTCCAGTTCTAATTGCATTATCCTTAGTGCAGATGATGGAGACAAAGTGAAAATGTCATTTCACCTACATAACGAAACTTCCCAGAGCACCATTTTGCCTTCATGGGGCTAATGTGAAGGATAAAAGAGATGATTTCTGGCTAAGTGGCTGGTGTGAGGTCAAATGGTAGTGAAGGGCTGAGCATGACCCCAGACCTGCTGTCCAGGGCAGAGTGATGCCTGGAGCAGACACTACTGATGGAGACATTTCTGCCAGAGAAAAAGGGGTAGAATGGTTCCTCTTTAGGTACAGGTTCCCACTGTCCAACCTGTGGTTGCCTATGGGAGAGGGGCCAAGGACAAGTTTCTGAGAGAGACAGAAAAAACCCTCGGCCTCATGGGCTACATGGAGAGAATTCAGGCCTGGGCTTCTGGATACTGAAAGGATGCCATGTGAGGGGGCAAGGGAGCTGGGATTCAGGGACACCAGGAGGTGGCAGTTGGGCACTGCATCCTTGGGCAGATGGATGTGGGAGGGGATTTGTGGGCACTGAATTGGTTTAGGATGAGAACTGCACATCTGTCAGTGCCAGTGACTTCATCGAGGTCCACTCTAAGACAGTTGATCAATGTCTAGCATGGCTTCTATTAGTACAAGTCCACGTCCCTGGGAAGTGTCTCAATTCCCTTACAACAGCCTGCCCAAGGAAGCTCAAGGCTGCAGGAAGAATTTACTCTTTGTTCTGGCCAAAGCCCGAGTACAGGCCCCTGACTCCCCTTTTCTTAGAGTGTGTACTTTAGAAAACTTGCAGATGTAAATATTTTCTCTGTCCCTTTATGATGTCACTTTTATAACCCAAAAATGTCTCTCTCAGAGACCTAGGGCCTATCCCTTCAAGATGTAATCATCAAAACAGATAGGGCCTTGGTCTCCCAGTCTGACTTGGCTTCATAAGTACCAGTTAGCAGATGCTGATGGCCTAATCACACCGACTAACCTGCCCCACTTAATGTCCTTCAAGACTTCTTTGGACACACACCAGCATTTAAAGGACCTCTCACTTTTTGCTTCAGCAACGTTGAGGTCGGTTTATTTTGAGGTCTCTCTCCCCTTCTGCAGTAGTCTGAATAAAATCTGTCTTGTCATTTTTAAACAAGTATTCAGTGAATAATTTCTCCTTAACAAAGAACTCAGATTGTGATTGGTCTGAATTACTGGCATACAGCTGAGCTTTGTACATGGGAGGTATAACTGGATCCCAGCTGTTGAGCACTGAGCATGGCAGAGGGAAAAGGAAAAAGCAGGAGGTGGCATTTGGCAATAATCATCATTGAGGACAAGATGGACAGGTATGGGCCTGGTGACAATAAAGTCAAAATATCAGATCAACGAGTTGACAGCAAAGATAGTTCATAATTTGAACCCACGTGGAGGTTTCTAGTGGGTGCTAAAAACGCTCTATCACCCTTTGTGTCACCCTACATATAGTTTAAAGAAATGTTTAAAAGGCATGTGAATAGCATTCATGGTGGCATGATTCTGATTCCAAATAATCTCAACGGTTTCAAAAAAAAAAGCTAAAATTACCATAAATGGGATAGAAAGAGAAGTAGGAAGACCCTAATATTCTAGGAAGGGACAGGCAACAGAATTTGCAGGGCTGGGTATAAAATGAAAATGATTTGTAGGGTCCTAGTGCAGAACAGGGGAATCAATCTCTTTTCACACAGGCCCACCGCCCCAGTCCACACTGGTAAGTGACCGTCAGGGGACTGCACTGTCTGCTTCAGGATGTTTTCCAAACCTGGACTAAGGTGGGTGAGGGGGTTCATGTGCAACAGCACTATGAATGCAGGAGGGGCAGCCTCCACTTTGCCATGCCGCAAGAAACCGTGGGACGCATGCCTGACCCCACTTTCCCTGAATCCCTGCCCGTTGCTGTGGGTGAGGGCAGCAGTGCTCATGGGGTGTGGCCTAGAACCTGTCTCAGGGGGCAGGGGAGGCAGTGGGAGGCAGACTGGCCACTGCCATGGTCTCCACGTCCCACGGACTTAACAAAACACAAGTTCAAAGGCAAAATTATTAAGCATTTCATGGCAGCAGCCATGGAGCATTAAATCCCAAGTGCAAGCCCTCCTGAAGGTGTGTCCTATGTGACTCTCCTGGTCACAGATCTATGAAGCTGACACTGCTTCTGGGCTAAGACATCAGTGTCAAAAGTAGAAATGAGAACTTTTTTTTTTGGACCAACCAATTTGAGCCGATGGCTGGCCCTGTAAGGCAGGAGGAGCAAGAAGCTTACAATGCGGGTTGAACATGAGCTGCAGAGAGCTTCAAAAGCCAGGCTGAGGATTCAGCTCTCTTCCTGTAGGGAAGGAGATTTAGGGGAGGTCTGGGAGCAGGGAAGTGACAAGGTGAATGGGGTATTTCAGAGGATTAATTTCCAGTGAGATATCTTTTAGAAGGATGTGTCTTTCAAGTATTCTTTTCTGTTGTTTTCATACATAAAAACTGAAGGAATGCTCTTTTGGATGAAAGAAGGCCAGTTGCCTGCAAGGCGTCTTTCTCTCACTTTTTCCTACTGTTTCATGCACAAAATCTGCTGGGACTTTTGACATTTTGCCCTTCCTTGCCTCTGGATTTAACGCCAGCAAATTAACGTGTAAGATGTCGGCAGAAAATGACTTTCACAGGACAGAATGATCTTGCATTTTTGGTCAGGAGAAGAAGAAAGCAGCAAACACACTAATTGCTGAATTACAATGAACCTTTCTATGATCCTTTGAATCTCTCAGAGGAATCAAAACAAAACAAAATTAAGGCAGTGATATCAGGCCACCGGCTTTGCATGCAGACAACAGGAAGAGATTAAAGCCCAAACCTCACCTTCTCTTAAAGTATCTGGAAAAAAACTGACTTCTGTTCCTAAGGGATCGGCAATAATTTTCATCTGTGTTCCGCTCATCTTAGTAGTAATTTGTTAAACAGGCATTTCCATGGCAAACACACATGCACCCACAGGCACACCCCATAATCTCCTACCCCAGATATAAATAGGTGGAAGCTGCCAGAGAACTGGTAATACAGTTCAAACAGTTGTTGTTGAGAATTCTAATCTTGTCAGAAAGAAAGTCTACTGGGGTGGTGTATGTGGAGCCAGAATAAGGACTTTCATAATGCTGAAAGCATTTGGCAGGAAAAAAAAATCTCTGGGCTTTGCCAGCAACAGAAAAAATGGATGCATGCAAACTCCTAGTGGAGCTTTATTTTCCCTCTGTCATTCCCTTCACTTGCATCCCTGGGCTTGAGAAGTGGACATATTTCCTTTTGCTATGCTCTAGGTGGGGGAGGGGCTGAGCCTTCTGCCCCAGTGATCCTGGTGTGTTGAGCTAGCTAGCTTCAGCAATGGGGGGCTTGCTTTACCCTCCAGATTATGTGCCTTCTTCCTTGACGATGTGCTCTCTAGCCATTCTTTTGAGTAGTTCTTAAAAATTTGTCAGCTGCCGTTCCATTGCACAGACATGATGGCCTTTCTGAGAAAGCAGTAGAAAGAGGGTCAGCTTTGGAGTCAGACCTTTGTTAGCTCTGCAGCTCTTAATAGGGCTAGGTGGCTTCTCTACCCTTCTCGAAAATGAGGGTGCTGATGAGCAATCCCCATAGGCATGTTGTGAGCGTGACACAAAATCGTGTGCATAAAGCACATGAACACAGTAGGCACGTACAAACTGTTGCCATTCACCTGATTTGCCTGCCTTCTCTTCTCAACTGACTGCAGAGTCTTGGGCTGTGAAACCATGTCAGATCTCATAGAGTGTTGCAGGTTTAAAGCCCATGCCTCCCTAGACCAGACTTCTCTTCCTGCTTATCAGAAATTCTAAGACGATAGGTTAGCTTCTTCTCGGGATGTCCAGCACTTTCAGTTCACCACCTGAAACCTCTTAGATGGTCTCAATTAGATTCGAAAAATCTATCTTTTGTTGTTTCCTGTATTGGATCAGAGTTGAAATTGTATTCCAGGCAAGTTGGAACTTGTCCCATGATCTGTTTTTAGCAGAATGCCCCTTCTGGCAGATGCCAAGATCTGTGGAGTATCTCAACCACTGCCCATGTTTTCCTGGGGCCTTTTGTGATGCGTTTCAGGAATAGCCATGTTCCTCGTAACATGATCCCACAATCTTTATTTTAATAAGTTAGAGTAGACATAACAGCAAATGGGCCTGCCATCTACTTATTTCCCCAAAAGAATGATTTCCCCAAAGAATGATAGTCTATTGACTATTTTAAAACAAATTATATTTTTGTATAGATATTTTTCAATGGCTCATGTTGAATAACAACAAAAACAACACTTTCGGCTGCCTTGCCTTAACCTTTTATAGGTCATTTTTTATGTCAGTCTTACCAGGAAGTTATATGGCTCAAAGTTAAATGGGTATTTATTATTATTTTCTGGCCAAGGTAGGTTTTTTGAAACATCTGCTTAAAACATTTATTTAAGTTAAAATTATTATGTCTATGCCTTATGCTGTATGGCTTCAGTCATCCATATATTTGTATGTAAGTACAGATCTGCACTGAAGCAAATTAAAATCCTTCTCAGTGCATTGGCCTTGGTAAACAGGTACATGTCTTTGGTAGACTACACAATTTTTCTAAAAGGCCATCTGTTAATATAGTGGTTGTAGAAGAGCTTGATTACAGAGATTTGTTGTTAAATATAACCTCAAACGTACTGTTGGTCAATAGTTATTAGAACTATAAGCGAGAGAGACAGTATTTATGAAGGATTATGCAGACTATGTGTAACCCATTCTATTTGATACACTAAAATCACTTCTTGGTTTAAGTTAAAGACTTAAAGAGCCCTGTTGCCAAATCACTTTATATTGAAGAATATTTTAAAAAACACTCCTATAGAATTCACGGCTGTATCTACTGCTATGATGTTGCTGAGACAGTGTTCACTCCCTCACCCCTTGTGTCTTCTTAAAAGATTTGGGGAGAACTTTCTCTTAATTCTTAGGGTGAGATATTGGGTTTCTCTGTTACTATCTTGTGGTCTCTGTGAATCATGTGGAAGTTATATTTTCTTCTTTGCTTGGACTGCAGAAAGCTTAAAACCATATTTGCAACCTGCTTTTCATGAGTGTGCATGTGCTATGGTGTGCGTTCTGTATAACTGCACACCACCTCCATTCCCAAAATGGAGAGGGATCCCCGGTGCTCTGGGTGCTCTGCTTCCCCACTAGCTTTCACACCTCCGTCCGCTGGAACAGAGAGCCCTCGTGCTCCACCTTCTCCAGTAAGACACCTGTTCTCTCCAATCGTCAAAGGTTGGCCACCATTACGTACCTTGAGATCATCATGAAAACATATGCCTTTTATTATCTTTATTTATAGCCATCACCACCATAAAAGGAGAGCTGCCAGGTCATTTCTCCTTGCTTAATTTTCTTCCCCTAGGAATTTCTCATGCTTTTTTCTGATTCCATTTCCTAGTCCTCCACACTTCTACAGTCTTCCACTGTACTCCCTGGACCTCTGGATCAGTTGTTAGAAGGACCTTCTCTATCTCCACCACTCCTTTCATTTCCCTCACCTTCTTGCTCTACCTGAACCTGGACTCTGCTGAAGTCAGTAGTTTCCCTGCCCCTCCCTCAAGCGGTGGTCTTTCTTTCTCACAGCCTCCTACCACTGGGCCTGGAGGTGGGGTGGTGCCCTCCTTGCTCCACGTTGCTGCTCTAGACTGTTTCCATCTCTCTTCCCTACCCTCTCACCCACAGCTTACGCTGTCAGTATATTACATACCCATCCTTCCTAGTTACAGTCATCCAAACATCCTATCCACTCCCTCTCATTCTTTGAAGATTTTAGCTCCTTATTCACTGATCTTTTCTCCACATTAATTCTTTCATAATTGTAGAGGACTTCAAATAGAGGAAGATGCTCCCAGTGCTCGAGCATCTTAGTTTCTTTAATGTATTGTCCTCCACCCAAGCTAAGCCTCTCATGGCTTTAGTCATAGCCTAGAAATTGACATTATCAATAGCCCTATTTTACTTTTCTATTACAGGACAACAAATTAACACAAACTGAGTGGCTTAAAACAATTCCTATTTATTAGCTCAGAGTTCTATAGGTCAGAAGTGTTGGTCAGGCTGTGTTCTCACTTGGAGCCCATGTGGTTACAGCAACTTCAGGTTACTGTGGTTGTATGACTGAGGTCCCCATTTCCTAGGATTGCTGTCAGCTCTTAGAGGCTACTCGAATTCCTTGACACATGGCCCTCTAAATCTTCATAATCAGCAATGGAGAATCTTGTGTAGAATCCTTCTCATGCTTCCAATCTCTTTCATCAGGAAGAGCCCTGTCTTGTTAAGGACTCACCTGATTGGGTCAGACCCATTGAAACTAATCTTCCTTTCGCAAAATCAGCTGTCCCATATAACATAACCTAATCACCTGAGTGATACCTTTATAGTCATAGGTCTCTCCCACACTCACACTGAGTTGCTCATCCCAGGGTATGAGGCACTGGGGGTTCATTTTAGAAATCTGCCCACCACATCCTCAATATTTTCAACTTTAAGAGTCCTATTCATAAATTACTGCCTACTACCTGCAGCTCACTTCTTCTATGTCCATGACTTTAACAATGTTTTGAACTCACCAGAACCTATAGTCTACTGATCTTATCATACTTTTGTGTTCCACATCCCCATCATTTCCTATCTTCCCTCCTTTCTCAGTTTATGGTCAATCACTATAATCACTCATTGAAACATACCATAAACTCTGTTTTCCTTCTGTCCATTTGTTTTATTTGTCTGGCAAAACCCTAACACTGGTTAAATCCTACTCTCCTTTCCCCCATGCCTGCATTCATATAGATAAAAGTGGCTAGAGAAAAGCACACTTCTATGCTGACTGGTCTTCCTTTAAATCTGTGAGCAGTAATTTAAGTAGGCTCTTCAAGCGACCTAGCACTCATGACATTTCCCTGCTTTCAAATATCCAAACTTTTAAACTTAGAACAAAGATATTCAAATCTTTTCTGCTTGCAAATCCCCTGAAATAACTTTTCAAAATTATGTAGCCCTTTTCATATTTTAAATGACATTTAACTTTTCATAAGAAATTTAAATAGTTGAAAGTCTTAATTACAGTGCATTGTAAATATTTATATTTTTTAAGTTTCAAGACTCCTTTAAGTTACTCTGAAGGAACCTTAATATCATAGTGATTTGATATCTATCTTTATCAATTCAGGGCTCCTGGATGATTTAGTTGATTAAGGGTCCGACCCTTAATTTCGGCTCAGGGCATGATCTCACTGTTTGTGAGATTGAGCCCCACATTGGGCTCTGTGCTGACAGCACACAGCCTGCTTGGGACTCTCTCTCCCTCTCTCTGCCCCTCCCCTGCTTGCATGCATGCTTGCTCTCTCTCTCTCTCTCTCTCTCTCTTAAAATAAATTAAAAAATAAAAATGCATAAATAAGTTCTTCTTTATCAATTAGAAAATTTTCATCCATCATTCTACTTTCTCCTTGAACTCAATATATCACTCCACTTGCAACATAGACTTTTATAATACATTTCATAATTTAAAGTATTTTATTATTGATCCCATCATCACTTTACAAGTATGAAAGAATAAAATTTTAAAAATACATCATAGCATAGAGCTGGTCTGTATTTCCCCAAAATGTTGTTTTGAAAACATTTAAATTCACGAAGTTGCAAGGATGGCACAATGCATGCTGGTGTACTCTTCACCTAGAGTCAGTGATGTTAGCAGTTTACCGTATTTGCTTCCTGCTTTCTCTCCATATAGTTTTCTTTCTTCACAGAATCATTTGAAACTATTCCAATAGGTGTGAGGACATGCACCATAACAAGGGGAGGTAGAATGCATGGACACAACACAGATTTTGGGGAGATGTGGTAGTGAGTGTATGGAAAGCTTCTTACTGCTTCTGTTTTCTTGTGAATGAGGAGTCAGGGGTATGTGAGGGGAGTTGTTGGGAGTTTATGGAAGAGGAGAAATTTTTCATCATGTCAATCAGTGGACATCAGTCTGGGGTCAAGACCCCTTGGGGTGTACAAAGACTTTCGGTAAGTACAAGGCTATAAACAGGTTTAACAAAATCCATTTATATATGTATTCTCTCCTTAGTATTCAGCATGCTATACTCTCCATCTCCCCATTCTAAGAGCTCCATTATTAAACCCTTCCCACTAGCTGTAGCTCACTTCTTCTATTTTCATGACTTCAACAGTGTTTGAGATTCAACATTTTTCAATTTGATGCACTTTCTTTACCAGCCTTGTGGGAGACCACATTTTTCTTGTTTTTCTCCTGATTTGTTGCTCACTCCTTCAGGGTCTCTTTTGTTTATTTATCCTCATCCCCAACTAAGAACTCTTGAAGCACCTAGGGCTGCAATCTTGGACCTCTTCTCTTCTCTGTTGTTACCTAGGTTTTCTCATTCAGCCTTGTGGCTCTAACTCCGGACTTCTAAATTTGCATCTCCAGCTATCCTCTTTTTGAGCTCCAGAACTGTGCATCTAACCACGTAGATGAAATCTCCCTTTAGATATATATTAAGCATGCCAAATTTAACATTATCAAGACCAGGATCCTCATAGTTATATTTGAAAACCTGCTGTACCTGAGCATCTTCCTCACTCCAACTCAAGGAATTCCATTCTTTCCAATGCTCAGGTCAACAACTTTGGAGTTCTTTTTTCTCTCCCCCAATCCCTAGTTGCGAATCCATCAGGAAAACCTATGAGCTCTACCTTAACGACATATTCAGAATCTGGCCTCTTCTCGTCACCTCCATTCTACCACCTTCGTCATAAATCTCACATGTCTCACCTGGATTTAGTGCTTTAACCTCCCAATTTGTCAGCTGGCTTCCTTCCTTGCCCTCTTTAGCAGTCCCTTCTCAACATGGCGGCCATTCCACTGCTCAGAACCTTCCAGTGTCCAGAGTCCTGTCAGCTGCCTCTGAGACCCTTCCTGAGTTGTCCCCCATTACCTTTCTGACCTCACCTCTTGCCATCTCACCTGCTTCCATTCTGCTCCAGCCACACCAGTTTTTTTGTGTTTTTTTTTTTTGCTGTGTTTCAAATGTGTCAGACATGCTCGCACCTCACAATGTTGCACCTACTGTTCCTTTAGCTCCATCCTCAGATATTGCTGAAAGTCACTCACCCAAATCCTTAAGGTCTCTGCTCTGGTGCTGCCTTCTTACTGAAGCTTCTGACAATGAAACCTATACCAGCGACTCCCTCCGGGTACTCCTATTCTCATTCCCTACTTAATTTTTCTTCATAGCACTCCTTTTCTGTTGTACTATGTTTTACTTGTCTGTTCATTGTCTGTCTCCACCCATAAAGCAGAGATTTTTGTATATTTCTATATCTCTATTCTTTGTTTTCTTTCACATGCATTCCTGCATGCCTCTACCTCAGGTTTGAGAATATCCTCAGAGGTATTATTTCTTCTTGATATGTAATAAGACTCCACCTCCCCTCCCAAAAAAGCGATTTCTTTTGAATTGGCCATAGCTTCTGCAACTGTATCTCAACTAGGAGTTCCAGCCTACTCAGTGTTGAGGGGGGCACACACATAAAATTGTATTTATCAATAAGTTTCCTCATTAATGACTCATAAAGGTATATTAAAATTGGAGGCTGTCAGTATTTGCTTCTGACTCTCTGGTTGTTTATTATTTTGAGTGAATTATTGGGTATATCCTTTCCTGTTTTCCACTTTTCATTTGGGACTGACTCCCTCCACGGTGACAAGTCTGCACTCTCTCTGCTTCCTACTCTCCCACATCTGCTTCGTATCCTGCTCTCTCTCCTGTCAGGGTAGTCTGCTGACATTTTGAAATCCTTTACCTTAGACACTGGAAAAAAAAATTGGAGGTTGAAGATGGCACCATTAGATGTTTTTGTGGATGGAATAAATCAGTTTTGTATTTTTATAGATTTGACAACCCAGCTTTCAAAGGTGCAACTGTAAAACATCACATATTGGAAAATATCTTGGTGTGTCCCATAATTCTATCAGCTATCTCACCTATTAATTATTTTCCCTAGCACTTAAGGATTTGAAAGTGGCTGACAAAGGTGTTAAGAACTGATTCAAGACAGTTTGCATTTACACACAGTTTAAATGCACATTCAGAATGATTTCCACCTTTTAAATGTGTCGGTTATTATTCTATGGTGTGCAGCAGCGTGGCAAGAACGACATGGTTAATGCAATAATACAATCTTCCATCATTTTTATGAGACATTTGCATCCTTTTATGAAGCACCTAATTGACAGTTGCCCCACCAGTCCTCCCCAGTGGAACCGCCTATTAAATGGAATTTATGGCCAATGCTTTTAAAGTCAGTTAAATGACATGAAATGAAAATCTATTTTAAATGATGTTCAATGAAATCTTTTCTCTGGCTGGAAAACTTGCGTTTCGAACGATATTTATTTATTATGTAGTTGAACAAGCCACAATGTCAATGTATGGTGTGCATCAAGCAGCCCTTTTCCGTTGGGGATATGTCTGCTAATGTTTGGAAGCACAATCCCAGACCTTCCTGTGGCCCTTCTGATGGAAGTCTGCGCACAATCAGCCAACTGCCTATTCCTGGGGAGCACGTACCCCTCCTCACCTCAGTACTCCGGGTCTTCCTCATCCTGCATGTGTTCTCTCTCTCTCTCTCTCTCTCTCTCTCTCTCATGTCAAAGCTCTCACGTATTTGTCTATCTCCTTCTGCTTGGAGTGTCAGCTCCAAGAGCACAGCAATTCTGTTCTGTTCATGGATAGATCGTCTAGCCTATGGTGGGTGCTCAACAAATCTTTGCTGAGTGAATGAATCAATCAGTCAATACCATGACGGCCTTGGCCTCATTACTTTTGTGATTTTGACACAATATTTTATCCTCCTCAACTCATTAAATCCTTATTCTACAAACCACTGAATTTTATGATGAAGCTCAAGAATAGATGCTTTATTTATTTATTTATTTATTTAAGGAGGTGGGAGAGCTGCTGCAGCAAAGAACTGGCACCTCTTCCAAATGACAGATGGGTGGGTTTCCCAGGGTGGCCAGTGGCCATGCCTTTGAAACTGCCTGATCCAGTCTGCCTGATCTTTGGTAGGACTGGGGAGGTGAGTGAGCATAGACATTGGTTTGGATTTGGGAAGGGCAGAGACTTTATTTGATTTTTGACTTGCTTGAGGACCAATGGGATGGTCAGTTGCCTGCACCTTGTGTGACAAGGTGAACAGGGTTAGAATAGAGCAGGTGGGTGTTCAATGGACTCTTTCCAGAGCTGAGGGGGGATTTATCCTCAGTATAGTGCTTCTAGGGAATGTGAATCTATTCCAAGCACTTAAATGTTTTGACAGTCCTATAATGTCTCAAAATGCAAGGACATCTATTTTGTTTTCTCTAACAGCCCCAGCACCTGGCATTCTCTCGTTCATCAACATTTACTGTGTTTTGTGAGCAGGGCTTGGTGTTTCATATATATGGTTGGATGAGTGAAGTCATTCATTCTTGCTTCTGGTCGATACTATTTTAGGGGCAGGTTCAGGTTTGTTGTGCCTGAATCCTACATACTTTGTGTGGGGGCTCCTTATTAATGAAAAAAAGCATAAAATGACATGTTAGGCATGAATGTAAACATTTATTTAGAATGATGAAAGAAATTATAACAAATTACTGGAAGTATAGAGGTTCATTTCCCTTCTTTCCAAGTTGTTTTGAGCCAGTTTGCCAGAGTGATTTCTTAGAATGTTTCCCTGTTCTAAACTAGCTTTCCTTATGCATTTAGAACTCTGTACAAATCCCAGCAATTCCAGTTAGGCACATGAAGGGCCCCAAATCTTAACCTTCATAAGTTTCACAGTAAACCTACCTTTCTGATTATTTCACTATGGTCTTGAGAACCTGAGAAGGCTTAGACAGAAGAGAAGTGGGAGTGGGTAGAAAGAGAAAGATAAATCTCTTAACCAAGGTAGGTCATTGGCCCTCTGAAAAAACTCTAGAAACCATTTGGGATCTAAACTAGACCGTAGTCCGGAAGTGCTGCTGACACCATCACACTCTGCACAGCCTTCTTTTGGATCCCTGCCATGGTTCCTGACATGCCCTGTCTCTTGTGACCAGGGCTTGGCAGCCACCAACATCCTGCCTTTGGGTTGCTACTGGATCAAGCCTCAGGCATATGTAGAGTTGAATAAATTCCCACGCTCTATACTCTACTTGTCAGCAATTAGTAGGGATAAACTAAGGTCAATGGTTCTTCTCTCTTTCTTTTTTTCTTTCTCCATCTTATTTTCTGTCTTCTCAGGGAGGGGAGCAATGTATGAGTAGCATACATTGTCATTTGTTCCTCTTCCAAAACCTAAAAACAAGTTCTCATTTCCAGAAGTATGTGATAGTCATTTTTTCCTTTCCTGAGTCTTTTCAATTTCTTCATAGATTTATATACCACGTTTGTGTCACAATCAGACTTTGTAAATTTTTTTCATAATATTTTTAAGATGAAAGATCTTTAAAGCAGGCGAATGCTGTACAGCACACATGTACGGCCTGACTAAGGGTGAGACAAGATGAGATGGACATGGAGCCTTCCGGGGAGCACATGCTGTTTAGGAGGCAGATGGAAAATGATGTACTATGTAGCTGTTCCACAAAGCAGATTATAATGATGTATCATAAGGAAGGTAAAAAAAAAAAAAAAAAAAACCAAAAAAAAAAACAAAGAAAAAAGGGAGGGGGTAGCTTCTGTCAGAATCCACAAGGGAGAAAGAATGCAATCAGGTTTTATACTCTTCATGGACAGGGTAGTATATTCTATGGAACTTTAAAAACGGTGGGATTCTAATAGGTATGGATGGGCTGAGAGGGTAGGAGAGAGGAAAGCATTCCGAACGAAAGCACCGGTTCGTGCAGGTAACTGGTACAGCACGAACAAAGTCAGGAGAGCGTGGGGGTATTAGGGGAAAAGCGAACATACAGCCTTGCTGGAATTGGAGACAACATATTGGGAATATTTATTTAAATGAGAAATTAGGTATACATTATGGATATCCTTGAATATTAGGCTTAATAATTGGTATGAAAGAGAGTGTTGTATACTGAGAAACTCATAGAATTTGGAGCAAGAAGATCTGGGTTGAATTATGACATTGTAACATACTAGCTGACTGCTACAATTCTCTTCTCATAGAATAAATTGTGCCTTCCCCCACCCCCGATTTCCTGTTGCCCTTGGAATTAAAAACAAACTCCTTCATTGGCAAATCCCTAATAGAATGGCGGATTGATGTGTGAACTAGTGGTCATAAGATAATAGTGAGGCTCAAAATAAAGGAAATGGTGTTTGGTCAATAGTTCTTGCAAGAAACACTTACCCAGGGCCTAGGTCCTAGGGCTACTGAGGGAATCAGGCATGTAGGGCTCTGTTCTCAAAGAGTTGACATGTTGGCGCAGAGACCCAGATAATACATGCATACACTAGCTGAAAGGAAATAAGATAATTTCAGATAGAGGTAACTGCTGTGAAGGAAGGAGAATAGACAAGTGGGAAGAGAATAATGACACATGGTAGAGAGCTGGGTTCTTGGTAATTTTAATATGGCAGTTGGGAAAGTCTTCATAGAAGAGTGGATGACTGATAGAAATAAGCCAGAAATATGAAGATCTTAGGGACAAGAGTTCCAGGCAGAGGTAACAGCAAGACCATAGATGAGGATCAGAGGATGGCCAGTGTGAACGGAGGGCAGGGAGATGGAGGAGATAAGTTCCCTGAGATGGTCAGGATAGATCACATAGGGGCATGTGGTCTAGGGGAAGGAGTTTGTTTTAATTTTAATGGGAAATCGGGAGTTGTGGGAGGGCACAATTTATTCTGTGAGAAGAGAATTATAGCAGGACATGAATGGAAGTGGGAGACCAGACAGAAGACCATTGGGGAAATTTAGGCAAGCAATGGTGGTGGTTTAGACAGGGTGGTTGTTGGGAGACATGGTTGGATTTGAGTTATTTGGAGTCTTACCATGAAATTGCTGATGCATTAGATGTAACCGTAGATAAAATGCTAGTAGAAATGCTTTGTAATTGGAGAGCCCTGTGTGCACATCAAATACTAATGCGGCTTGTTTTGGCAGCCAATAGGGAAAGCTGAAGGTTTTGAGCTTGAGAGTGACATGAGGCAGCACTGTAGTAAGGTAATCCTGCAGCTCCGTATTAACACATGGAAAATAGGCAGAGCCCAGGAAGGAAAATGTGTCGGCCCAGGGCTTCTCAACTACCGCATGCATGCAAATCACCTGGGGATCTTGTTAAAACGCAGATTTGGTTTGGTAGGTCTAGGGTAAGCCCCCAGACTCTGCATTTATAACAGGCTCCCAGGTGATGCCACAGAGGCTGGTTTTCAGGCCACACTTCCGGCAGCAAAGAGTTCAGGAGAATAATTCAGGTGGAAGTGAATGAGGGCTTGAATGGGGAAGAGGATGGATATAGAGAGGACAGATCTTTCTTTTGCAGAAAAGATTGAAGAACAAAAGGGAATCATGAACAAATGAAGTTTTGAGTCAAGGTGATCAAGAAACAATGGTGTCAATAATATTAATCCTGAAAGCAGGAGGAAGTCTGAGGAAGGGAACAGGATGGATTTTCTAATCTTCATTCTTTTTTCTTGTGCTGCTGCGTGGGGACTGACTTGGGTCCTTAGGATGGGAAATCCCCCTTCAGTATTGTCTGGAAGGATGATGAGTCAAAGGTTCTGTTCTCTACTCCTGTGTCTGCTGAATTTAAGAACAAAGAGACTGCATGTATTTAAAGAGCCCTAAAGGGAAGGAGAACTGAGAACCTCATTCCAAGTAATGTGGTTGGAATTGGAGCCAGTAAATTGTCTTGGAAGTCAAGAAAGGCATGTTTCCTTGGGCCATATTATCTTAGTCCCTGCATGTTTAAGGTGAGCATCCCACCTCTATCTCCTGCATATGACATGCTGCTGGCTTCAGAGAGTGATACCATAAAGTCTGAGGACTGGTACTAGCATATCTGTGTGATGTTAATAATAATACCAGTCCACGTCATGGAGCACTGTGCCAAGCAGTGCGCAAAGCATTTTATAGTTATTTCGTTAAACTCCTATAATTCCAGTAGGAAGGTATTATTAGTGTTACCTGTCTCCACCCCAGACACACCCACCCCCACTTTGTAGCCCAGGGATATAAGGTTTTGCAAGCCTTGGTGTTTTGCCAAGGTCCCATAGTAGGGCGGTGGAACTGGAATTCGGATGAATCAATTAAGTAGTTTTTCCAACAAGCAGGCCCAGGGAGTCTGGTTTGTGTAGCTTCACTCTGAGCCCTACCACAGAATCACTGTACCTGATGCTTACCTGGGGTTAAAACAAGGACCTGGCTCATGATCTCACTGTTTGGGAGTTTGAGCCCCATGTCAGGCTCTGTACTGACAGCTCAGACAGAGCCTGGAGCCTGCTTCAGATTCTGTGTCTCCTTCTCTCTCTGCCCCTCCCCTGCTCACACTCTGTCTCTCTCAAAAATGAATAAACCTTAAAAAAAAAGAAGAAGAAAACAGGGACCTGGCCTTGCAATTAATTGATCTAACTGAGCTCTGGTCACAGCTCTGCCCTTAATTATCTGTGCAGCCTTCAGCAAAGCAGTTGAATTCTCTGGGCTAAAATAGTCTCACCTAGAAGAAAAAGAGATTTCATGATGGCTGCACTTCCTCAGGCACAGCTATCCGTTAGAATCAACAGAGGAGCCTTTAACAGATTCTGCTGCGGGGTTCCCTCAAAGAGATTCCAATTCACTTAGTTTGGGTAAGAACTCAGGCAATAGAACTTCTACAAAGTTTCTAAGGGCTTCCCGTGTACAGCCAGGCATGAGACTCCAGTCTGGGCGATCATTCTTTGAAGGAAATAAAGGAAAGCCCACATCTGTCGCTGTCTTTCTAAGACTTCGTGATGCAAATCTCCATGTGACATGGGTATTGGACCCCTTGTCACCATCAGGCCTCATTTCATGGTGACTTTTATTCTGGCCACAAAGCCTAGGTGAGGCTATGTGATCTGACATATTAGACGTTAGGGAGGTCTTATCTTGTAATAAAAGTTTCTGATTTTATAGGTGAAGACTATGAATATGGGAACGATGATCCCCCCCACCTCCTTTTTTTTTTTTTTTTAAATAAACAAAGCTGCTTCTCCAGAATGGCCTTCTGAGAGCCTAGTTGGGTACTTTGTGTGCTGAGAGATAACCTGGAGTTGAGAAATGTGCTCGGGTCCAGCAGGACCCGCCTCAATTTGGCTGGGAAAATATAGTCCCTGGATGTCTGAGCTGTTATGAAGAGTGACATGAAAGCAGGGTATGAACTCTATGTGGAAATTATTTCATCCCTACGGTTTGGGTATCAAATACCCTCTGTACTTCTGGGAACGAGGCTTCTGGGCAACACCTGGTGCTCCCTAAAATCCTACTTAATGCAGGCACATCACGACCAGTGACCCATGCCCAGGGGTTTTCCAGTTGGGTGGCCCCTCTTCACAAACGGTGCCAATACATTTCTATTCTAAGATTCTTTAGTTGTAAGCATCAGTGCATTTCTCTCTATGTTGTCTTGGCAGAGCCAAGCATGGGCCGCTTCCCTTCCATCCCCACCTTTTCTCACTTCTGGTCCTGAACTGCTGAACCCAAAGATGTTTGCCTTCTGTGGCAGGATGACATCAGCAAGGAGGCAGTCCCTCGGCCAAGGGAGCCAAGTCCTCAGACATGATCTCGGAAGTAGGACAAGTACATTTTGTTTCTGAGATTCAACCCAGAGAACTGCTTGGTCCCTTAAGCATGTGCCAAATGTGTTTGCGCAACCTCAGGAGTGGCTTCCAGAATGTGGTTTAAGTATTTGCCAAGGGTTTCATTTCTTTTGGGAATGAACACACATGCATGGCATGACGGTGCTGGCCAGACACGTCAGTGTGAACGAGGGGTGGGGGGCTCAGACCTCGAAAAGGGTTAGGGTCCTAAGAGATGATCTCCCTGGCTAGGATACACTTGAATTGCAATACTAGTCATGACTTGCAATACTCAGCCCGGCAGGGACACATAGCCACGCAGAAGGTTGAGATTGAGTTGGCCAGACCACGGTTCCATTTTGTTTTGGCTAAGGGTGTGTTAATGCAATGGAAAGAAGCAAGAAAAGCTACCAATTTGGCTGCTGATTCTGAACATTTGCTCTGTAGTCTTGAATCTTTCTGGTTAAAGAGAGCTTCCTTGTAATTACCACACACACACACCCCCCCCCCAGGCCACCGGACAAGAACACATACACACACCCCATACACACACGAACACACATGTATATAGAAGATTACAACCTTTTAGGAAATGAAAATCATCTCTTGCATGTGTACCCACATTCACATGCTCCTACTGGGAGAAATAAAGGACTATAAGGATGTGATATGCATGTGTACATATAAACAACCAATGTTTAAGGGCTAATGTTGGTGTCTTTCATAGGCCAATTGGATAATAAAACCCTTCATTTCATAGTGCTTTACAGTTTGCAGCACAGAACTGATCAGGCCAAAGTCTTTGTGAAGTGGGGATTAATGTCCTCTCCATTTTTAACCCCTGAGGAAATGGAAGATTAAAGAGGTTAAGCGACGCAGCAATTAAGTTCCAGAATCAGGGTAAAAGACGTGGATCATTCCCATCCAACCTCTCTACCCCACTGGCTCTCTAATCTTGATCTTAGAAAGACGGAGGTTAATGGGCATATGACTCATCTATTTATAGGTCTGAACGCTGGGGCCGGCGCCTCAGATGCCACCCAAGGACCAGCAGCAACACCCACCTCCTCCAGCAACACACACCCACACCCACCCATACACAGAACAGCCGGACCCAGGCCCTGTGAATCAGTACCTGTATTTCATCAGGGTTTCCCGAGGGTGATTCATGTGCACAGTCAAGTTTGGGATGCCACAGAGGAGGGGGTGGGGCCTCCGTCTCAGCTCTGCCACTTGCGGGAGTCCCTGAGTGCCAGAACTGCACAGGCTGGGGAGCTGGGGAGAAATAGCCACTCAGGAGCCCACCCCTGGGGTTCTGCCTCTGGGATGAGACAAAGATACCAGTTTGCTTTGAAAAACTCCCCACGTGCTTCTAACGTGCAGCAGATTCAAGAGCCATTGGAATAGATCATCCCTCAGGTTTCTTCTGCCGTTTCTGAGTCTGAGAGCCTTGTCCCTAAGGAATACCGCCCCCCAACTCTCTCTGTCTCTCTGTCTGTCTGTCTCTATATGTGTGTGCGTGTGTGTGTGTGTGTGTGTATGTATATATACATATGCTCATCCCCTCATGGGGTTTTATTTATGTTTCAGGATTCATACAAGATTCTGCATGGAATTCATCCTTTTCCTTCTGCCCAGAGGCTCTGCGTTCTCGAATCCCCCTCTGTGCAGTAACTATGCCAATGGAGTGGGGTATTTTATTCCCTTCCACTGCCCAGGAAAAGGAATTAAAATGTCTGGAAGAGGCCCCAGACAGTCAGAGCCACCAATGTGAGGGGCTCCCGACCTTTAGCTGAGGAGCCCTGATGGGCACAAAACTTTGTGCGGTGCTGAAGCCCTAGAGGGGGGCGGGCAGGGAGGAGCGGCCTGAGCAGCTGTCTCCTCAGGTAAAGCTCTCAAACGTCCCTTAAAACTGGCAGAAAAAATTAGCATATTGCAAACATCACCAAGAGTGCCAAGAAGTATGTTCCTGCCAAGATCTGGCTCCCAGGAAAGGCTTGGCTGTTTCTGGTAAGACATTGAGAGCCCCCAAGACATTATTGTGTTTATATAGCACATCTTCAAAAAAAAAAAAAAAAGACCAAAACAAATGCCGAAACAAAACCCATATTTCCCTGTGTGTACAGAGTCGTGCTCTAGGATTTGGGAATGTGTTCACTCTCCTGTTGGGCCATCTGCTTGAGATATCAAGAGGGAAAATTCATTAGGGAGAGATTATGCCGGGGTCAGCAGAGGACAGCTGTTCAGCCACAACGCCCGAGCCAGCCCATGTGTGAGGGAGCTCGTAACTCTAGCTGTCCCGCATTTCACTGCTTCTTAGATATTCAGGGGTGACGCCAGACAGCAGGACCCATGCTGTTTGCTGGGTTTTGCAAAACAATCTAGAAATCAGCCGAGGTTTCTCGTGGATCCTCACCCTGCCAGCGCTCATATTTCAGGCTGACATCTGTGCTGATCGGGTCTCGCACTGGACATGTGAGGACGCGTGCTTCCTCTGGGTGCCACACACGGATAGTGGGCAGCTGTTGCCGTCTCTGGCTGCCGGACTTGTGCCCGTCACGTCCCTCTCTGCTAACTGGCTTTCTTCTTCCCTCCCAATTTCGTGGCTTAGCAGCTGCGTGGCTCATTATTTCATTGTCCTCTCCCCAAACTTCTTGGATCCCTCTCATCACCTCTTTCCTGTCTCTTCCTGGCCCATATACTCAGGGCACAACCCAATTCCCATAGCTAAACCTCCCACTCTCTCTCCCAAGCCCAGGATCCCAGGGAATGTGGAACTAATGGGGGAGAAATCCTCTCGGATCCTGGGCTTGAGACAGAAAAACTTCGAGGTGCTCAGTACCCAGCATCTTTGATGCTTACCTTCTGCATGAATTGGCTGTCCTGTGACCACCACGCTACCGGCCAGTGTTGCGACCATCCATCTGTTAACGAAGAGGCCAAGACAGGGAAGTGTCCTATTCTCCCTAAAGGTCTAACAGCAGGATGTGGGCAGTGTGGTTGAGTGGGTGCCCAGATTACAAAAGCCAGTGGTTCTCAGTACTGCTGCATCCTGGAATCCTCTGGGATATTTACAAAACATACCAATTCCTCAGCCCCACTCCCAGAATTCTGACCTAACTGGGCTGGGGTGATGCCCTGGTTAGGTATTTCTTTTTTCCAAGCTGGTGGCTGGACTGAAGACCATTGCTCTTGCACCTGTTTCGGAGAGGGTCTTCAATCATATCAAATCCCCACTTAGAAGATGCTGGGTATGGTAGTTCTCAAATTCAACTTCTAGAGTTCGTGTAAAGGAGAACAGGAATATCGTATGTTCACTGATCCAGTGGGGGAAGGCCAGTGTGAATGATGGTGTTAGGAAAAACGGAACATCGCTGCTGCCTGGCACATACAGTGTCTTTTTAACTGCTAAGTGCTGCCTAATTGTGCTCAGGGAGGGGCTGGCTGGAATGAGGTGGGGGAACGCTGCTCATTTATAATTACACATTACTACGGCTCAAGTACGGCTTACACCTACTACTCTCCTATGGTCTCTGCCAGGAGGCAGGCTTTCCATTGCGTATTCCATTATGCTGTGTCCGTAGTCTAATGGCTTTTAGATTTGCCCCAATTTCTTTTGCAAGGGAGCACCTTTGGAATGGATATCCTTTGCATGTCTGTCTTAATTACCCTTTCTTAGGACGGCAATGCGAATGGGAACCGGCTGCTCTCATTTGGAGGCAGCTGGGCTGCTCTGGACTGCCAGGAGGGAAGGGGCTGCCTGCTTCCAGCTGCCCGCACCAAATTGGCCCCCTGGAGACAAATCCACACACCTGTCCCTCCTTGCTCAAGGTGGAAGCCATATAGGCTCTTGGTTCAAGAATGTGTCTTCAGATATCCTCTCTGTCCGCGGCAACAGATCTAGAAGGAAATATTTTTTTAAAGTTTATTTATTTATTTTGAGAGACAGAGAGGGAGAGAGAGCAGGGGAGGAGCAGAGAGAAATACACACAGAGAGAGAATCCCAAGCAGGCTCCACACTGCCAGCATGGAGCCCGACGTGGGACTCAAACTCACAAACCGTGAGCTGAAATCAAGTGTCAGACGCTTAACTGACTGAGCCACCCAGTCTCCCCTAGAAGGAAAGATTTTTAAAAAGGGACATTTGTACAGTAGCTGCAATCCCTTTTGGTTGGGTTTCCCCAAAAGAAGTTGGAATATCGGGGCCACCAGGGATCTGAAATGTCATTTAGCCTGGGGTCACATGTTCAAGTGTTTATGTAGCCCTGTCTAATGGAACTCTCTGTAATAATGGGAATATTATGTATCTGCAATGTCAATTCACTGTCCATTCCATTGAACCTTGCAATGGACGAGAGAGACTGAGGAACTGAATTTGAAACATTATTTAATTTTAGTTTCAGTTGAAATTTAAGCAGCCCTCAGGGCTAGAGGCCACTGGTTTGGACTCATTAGGTCTATAGTTGGGCAAAACAGGTCACCGTCTGGGAGTGACCAGGGCTCACATAGAACCATAGGGCATGGCGAGGACCACGGCCCTATCTAAGGGAGGCTCACTTCACTCCAACAAATAGCCACCATGTGAGAATATTACAGGCTCAGTGGTAAGATGTTCTTATTTTTTTCAGAGAAGATAACAATTCAGGAGTTTATTTGAAATCTCCTAAGTATTAAAGGTTAGAAACAGTTCAAACATTATAAAGGGATGATAGCTTTTCGCCTAGTACAATTCCTTCACTCTACAGGTGAGGAAACTGAGACTTGGGGAAACAGGATGTCCTTCCCAAGGCGACATAGCAAGTGGCTGATGCACTTGGTCTCCCCTGGTCTATGTTCTAGGTCTACCCGCTTGTCTCTTCACTGGTGTCTATGTGGCTGCAGTATATTCTCATTCTAGACATTGCCTATTTTATCCTCCAGACTTTTTTCATATTGTCAGACTGACCTGTGAGTTTGTTTCCTTTTCTTATTCTTCCAGCCAAGAATCTTCCCCAAGCGTCTGAAATGCCCTCGTGGCAGAGGAGGGGGAATTTTTGCCTTTTGGATTTAGGGGGCTGGAAGCAGTCTGTCTAGAGGTCTGAAGTTTCTTTGAAGTCTCCTATTTTATCTTTAAAAAAGCCTACGCAAACTTGGCAGTCTACTTCTTAATATATTTGTGCTTATTTGATATTAAGACAAAATCCTCTTTCCCATCTTCAAGTAAATCTGAAGTTCCAGTGTGAACAATTTTATCTGTGTTTTCATGAATTATCTGGCCCACAGCTTATATCATTGGGTACCTCATACCCCAGTTTGGAAGGTGCTGATACACACCAAATCATTGTAATGGTTGATTCAAATTCCTTTGCCATCCCAACTTTTCACCATTTAATAGGTAGAGAGGAGAATTCTTGTTTGGGGATGCCAGGATGTCTAGTCTTTTGTAGGGAGATGTGAATAGTTTGGGGGCATGAACTTGGATACTGTCTCATTGTCCTTGAATTTCAAATGTTTCAAGGACATAAATACAGAGATAGTATAAAGCAGGGAACATAACCAGAAGCAAAGACATTAATCCAAGGTCACTGCTATTTGAATGATACTGTCCTCCAGGCTCCTTTTGTCTTCAAAGGGAAAGGCACATGAGGAGTAATGGAAGTTACCAGGAAGGAAGCCATGTTCTGGGGAAATAGTCAAAATGGCCTCAATTCAGCCTTCAATAGTATGTGCCTGAGGCAAAGTGTTGTGGGAATGCTGTGCTGGGTATTCCAGCTCACAGATAGATCTCTTGAAGACCGAATGCAGATAAAAAGAAAGGCAGCTTTCACAAAGAGAAGCCATGAGCTTTCAGTCTTGGGTTCATTTTGTTACTCTGTGGCTTCTCAGTATGTAAACTTCTTTTTTGTGTTTTTGCACTATCTCCACCTCACCTCAAAGGCTTCTAGTCACTTAGAGAATGTTAAGGAAAGTTCAAGAATCCTGACAGGAAGTTTGTAACTAGTCATAGCTTAATACAGTTAGCAGCAGGAGAGCAGCAGACATGGATCTGGAGCATTTTTATTTAGATAAGAGACTAGGAACATGTGGCAACCTTTGCATATTTACTTTGATTCTCCACAGAAGCCAAAGTGGAGAATCCATGAATGTGATTGGTCTTACAATGAGCTTTTCTTGTTCTAGCCAAATTCTCAGCTCTTTGGTCTCCTTCTGATATATATATATATATATATATATATATATATATATATATATATATAAACTAGATACATCCTTCCTGTTGAGGTATATAGCAAACTTAAATTTTGCTGAGCAGAATTTATCACCTTTTCTCCCAAACTTGTTCTATATCTCTACTTTCTCTCTCAGATAGTGGTAAGTAATTCACTCAGGTTTTCAAGTTAGATACTGCTCCATTGTCTTTGATTTCTCTCCTTCTTCTCCTGCCACATTCAATTAGTTGCCTGTCTTGTCAAATTTCTTCTTGTATATTTGGCCGCGTTTCCACTGCCCCACTTCTGTGTCTTGGATTCATATTATTGTGTGTTGTCTAGACTATTGCTGTGGCCTCTGCATTCTTTTCCCCTGACCTCTGGTTGCTCTCATCTCTGGAGGAACTCTAACATTGACCTCTTGAAATCATTCAAAAAATGGATATAACAGTCTTCTGCTTCAAATTCCCTACTGACTGCTGTCGTTCCAGAATAAGGTTTAAAGTCTTTGTAAAGGTTGCAAGATTTGTCCCATACTGACCTCAGTTTATTTCTCCAACCTAAGTTTTTTCCAATTTTCACCTACATACTTAAGAGTCAAGCCTCACAGAACCGTTCTGTATTCCTCAAATCTGGCACACCCTTTCATGATTCTGGGTTGTTACCAAACCATCCTCTCTATCTGGGATGCTCTTTCCTTCTTATGTCTTCTCTTCCTTCCTTCCTCCCTCCCTTTCTTTCTTTCTTTCTTTCTTTCTTTCTTTCTTTCTTTCTTTCTTTCTTTTTCTTTTTATAGTTTATTGTCAAGTTGGTTTCCATATAACACCCAATGCTCTTCTCCACAAGTGCCCTTCTCCATGTCCATCATCCCCCTTCCCCTTTCCCCCTCCTCCTTCAGCTTTCAGTTTATTTTCAGTATTCAAGAGTCTCTCATGATTTGCCCCCCTTCCTCTCCCTAACTCTTTTTCCCCCTTCCCCTCCCCATGGTCCTCTATTAAGTTTCTCCTGTTACAGTTATGAGTGAAAACATATGGTATCTGTCCTTCTTTGCCTGACTTATTTCACTTAGCATGACACCCTCGAGGTCCATCTACGTTGCCACGAATGGCCAAATTTCATTCTTTCTCATTGCCATATAGTATTCCATTGTATATATAAACCACATCTTCTTGATCCATTTATCAGTTGATGAATATTTAGGCTCTTTCCATGATTTGGCTATTGTTGAAAGTGCTGCTATGAACATTGGGGTACATGTGCCCCTATGCATCAGCACTTCTGTATCCCTTGGGTAAATCCCTAGCAGTGCTATTGCTGGGTCATAGGGGAGTTCTATTGTTAATTTTTTTTAGGAACCTCCACACTGTTTTCCACAGCAGCTGTACCAGTTTACATTCCCACCAACAGTGTAGGAGGATGCCCGTTTCTCTTATCCATATTTGAAATCCAACTTAAATGCCAATTCCTTTTCAAATGTTCTCCAACTCTTGTAGTCAGGATTAGCTGGTCCAACCCTTATAGTTCCCAAGGCTGGTCAATGGCTCTTTCATGGCTGTGATGCTTTGTAATCAACTGGCTTACAGTTTATGTGTATTCCCCAATAGATGGTGAGATGTTGAAGACACGTATCTTGTCTGTCTCTGTGTCCCCAGGGCTATCGCAATGCCAAGCACAAGGGAGGTGCCCAGTAAACATTTGTCTTAATACTTATCTTACTAGTCATGTGGCTGACTGTGAGCCCTTAAGAGAGGGGATCATGTCTTATAAATCTTTTCATTATCATTGCCCATCGTATACGAGTCCTTTTGAAGTGTGTTTGGACTCAGTGAATTAGACATTCCCAGAAATAAAATATGGTGGTAACTATCTCTCTATCGCTCTGTTTTGTGGCCTTGGAAAGTTATAAATCACTGTTGGGAGGGAGCTAAGACTTCTGAAGACCAGCGGTCCATCATGGCGGCCATACTTTTGGGTTTATTTCTACCCAGAAATTATACTGAGAATGGTGATAACTACTGTTTACTGGGCCTGCAACATGTCACGTTTCACATTAGAAATTACCTCACGCAATTAGCATTTCTTTAAAGGCAGTTATGATTGAACTATGGGCTGTCATCAGAAAAACCCTAGAATTTATTTAAAATTACCTTGTGCACATCTGAAAGACTCAAATTATTGTTTAAGCCCCTCAGACATTACACCACTAATCCTTTTCTAATGATCTCATCTTAAGAAATAGCACCGGCAGGAGGACCGTTGAGCCTCCCCCCATAACAACATAATGAGCAGATTTGGGTATTTACATAATAACTCAGAATGATTTCAGGGCATTTTAGACAAAACGCACAGCCACTTAGATTGCTGTCACTGTGGTTATCTCATCGCTTTTAGAAATTAAATGGAGATGGGAATGGAAAAAGGGGGGAAATCTGGGAGTTTTTGGATCCATTGCAGTTGGGTCTGTAGCAAAGTGCCACCATTAGGAAATTTGGTTCACAGAAAATGCAACCATTAAAGCTGTGAGCAAGATATCAAAAATTGACAGAATTAGAAGCAAATAGTTTCCAGAAATCCTTTTGAAAATGGCTACTATTTAACATGTAGAGAGGGCAAAACTGATGCTCCTAGGATTAAGATAACTTATCAAATTACTTATTTCTGACTCATATGCTATTTTTATTTAGTATTTTACTTCTCTCTCACTCTCTTTTTTAACTTGACAGATCAGACACTATAGTTATTCAGTACTTCAAAATATTTACCCACATGTTTGTTATTTCCTTGCCTCCTCATGTCTTCCTGAGAATCATTTTATGTCGTCCTGAGATCACTTTCTTCTTTCTGAAAGTCATCGTTGAGAAGTTTTTTAGTGAGTGTAGGTAATAATCTCTCCCGGGTTTTTCTTTCTTGAAATTATGTTAATTTTCACTACCTATTTGAAAGGTAGTTTTGCTGGATTGTCAATGGATTTCTCTCAGTTGTTGCTGTTGGCAGGTCAACTGTTGGGGCTAATTGTTCTTTGCAGGTTGTTTCTCTTTTTCTCTGAGTGCTTCTCTGTCTTGGGTGATTCTGTAGTTCCACACTGAGGTGTCTGGGTGGGGCTTTCTTTGGGAATATTGGTATTCATTGGGCTTCAAGAATCAGAGGATTATTGTCATTAATCCATCTAGAAAAGTTTCCATTATCTCCTTTGGTGCTTCCTTTGGATATATGTTAGAACTTTTTTCCTTGTGGTGCCTGGGTGGCTCAGTTGGTTAAGCGTCCAACTTCAGCTCAAGTCATGATCTCGAGGTTTGTGGGCTTGAGCCCCACGTCGGGCTCTGTGCTGACAGCTCAGAGCCTGGAGCCTGCTTCGGATTCTGTATCTCCCTCTCTCTCTGACCTCTCTCTCTCTCTTAAAAAAATTAATATTAAAAATGAAAAAAAATACATTTTAAAAAAAGAACTTTTTCCTTGACCTTGCCTCTTAATCCCTTTTCCATATTTTTCATCTCTTTGCCACTTTACAGTGCATTTTTGCTAATTTTTTTCAACTTGATCCTTTTCATTAATTTCCTCTTCAGTTCTGACTAGTTACTTCAGCTTTTGTTTCTTAAAGTTTTAATTGGCTTTTTAAAAATCAAAGTCTGATTATATCTGACAGTCTCTTATTTCTCTGCCACCTTCTTGATACTACCTTTCTTTTTTTTATTGTGCTAAAAATTACACAGCACTAAATTTACCCTCTCAACAGATGTTTATGTGTGCATTACAGGATTGTTAACTATAAGTGCAATGTTGTGCTGCAGATCTCTGGGACTTTTTCATCTTCCTGTCTTCCAATTTTTTAAACATATCAAACATATTTAATATTCTTATCTGGGTTCTTAGATTGTCTGATCTCGCAAGTTGTTACTTCTTTTGACCCTTTTCAAGGCAGCTTCTTTCCCTTTGTGTGGTGGGAACCCTCCCTTTCATTTTGTAAATATCCTGTGTTTTGAAACTTTATTGTTGGAATTCTTTGAGATGTGTGTTGAAGTGTATTCCTCTTTAACTAAATTTTTAGCTTACGGTTTTAGACTGAGTTCCAGGCCCGAACCATTTAAAGTGCAGGTTTACAGTTAAATATTGAGGCTTTTCCCCCTAATTTTCTCCCCCTCCATCAAGGACAAAAGAGATTTGTTATCTACTTTCCTCTCCATCAGATTTTCCTATTTTAGATTCACCCAGTGACAGTGTTTCCCTTCTGAAGTCCTGTTTGTTTGTTGCCAGAATTCACTCTATCAACTCATCATACTCTTGCCCAGGTCTTGCTTCCTCCCCTGTGGGTATGGAAGCTCTTCAAAGCCAGACACAGGTCCCTGGTCATCAGCGGAGGACACAACGCAGGCTCTGGTAGCAGCTCACCTCCTTGGATTCATGCTTTCTCACTGTTTCTGGCCTCTGAGAATTGTTCTTACCTTCTTTCAGCTCTACTGTACATTTCAAAACAGATTTTCCAATTTATTCAGTGCTTCAGGTATTTTCTGGACCTCTAGTTAGCTATATTTCCAGAAGCAGAAATTTTGAAGGGTGATTTCTCCAGTAGCTGATCAATATAATGGTTGTCACTCCTATTTGAGAGTTAAGAAATGCATCTGCCAACGGGATGAGCAACTTGATAAATAATCAGTGTGTACACCGGACCCTCAGGCCAGGATCCCTGCTACCCTCTTAGCTAGCCAGGTAGCAGTCATTCAACTGGCTTGTACTGTAAAGATATTCAAAGGGCAAATAATGACCTTGTTTCGTACTTCCTTAAGAACACAGAATTAGAGAGGAAATCCTTTTTTTAAATGTTTATTTGTGAGAGAGAGACACACACACACACACACACAGCGCAAGTAGGGGAGGAGCAGAGAGAGAGGGAGACACAGAATCCAAAGCAGGGTCCAGGCTTTGAGCTGTCAGCAGGGCTCAAATTCATGAACTATGAGATCATGACCTGAGCTGAAGTTGGATGCTCAACCAACTGAGCCACCGAGGCGCCCCAAGGAAATTCTTTTTTTATTTTTTAAGTTTATTTATTTGAGATGGAGAGAGACAGCAAGAAAGCGCACACACAGGTGAGTGCGAGAGGCACAGAGAGAGAGAGAGAGGGAGAATTCCAAGCAGGCTCCTCACTGCCAACATGGAGCCTGACACAGGGCTCCATCTCATGACCCTGGGATCATGACCTGAGCCAAAATCAAGACGTGGACGCTCAACTGGTGGAGCCACCCAGGCACTGCCAAATCTACCAACATACCTGCTTTCATACTCATCCTGACTGCCCTGCCTTCTGTTTCTGTGGCTAAGATTTCCCCTATTGCCTACGTTCACCCTGTCTACCTGCAGGTGCTTTGGACCTCTTCCTTCTTGCTTTCCTCCTTGTCATCATCTATTTTATTTGCTACCACTCTAATTTCTCTTTCTCCTTTGGATTAGTACCATGATTACTGGTCTGCCCATGGAAGGACCTCTTTCCTGTGACCCCACATCTACCTCCAGGTACCACATTTACTCGCTGTTCTTGGCAGCGTCTAATTCAAAGTACTTTCTATGTCATGGTTTCCACTCCTTTTCACATTCTTCCCCCAGCCCATCACAACGGGCTTCCATCTCTTCCCATCACTCATGTTAATCAAGATCATCTCCATGTTGTCACGACCAATGACCAATAATCACTGATCAGTTCCTACCTTACTTGGCCTTTGGGCACCATCTGGCACCACAAACCATTGTCTTTTTCCTTGGAACACTGTCTTCTTTGGCTGTGTGATACCACACACTCTGCTGGCTTGCTTCCAATCATAAAAGTTTGCTCTATCTTAAGTCACTCTTCCCTGCTGGACCTCTAAATTTTGGAGTACTCTGAGGCTCTGTGCTGGACCCATCTCTTCTCCATCTGTAATTCCACACTCTTTCTGTAATTCCAATGGCTTTAAATTTGACAGTGACTCTCAAACCTGCATCTTTTGCTCAGACCCTCCACTGTGTCCCCAGCACCTGGAATGGTGTCTAACACATAGTATGTACAAACGAATCTAGAAGATAAGAATCAATAGACCAAAAGAGCTCAAGAACTCAAACTCTAAACCCTGAACTGCTTTCAGCCAGGCAAAATGGATGTGAAGAGTGTCCATCTTGGAATCACTGCCCCTCACCTGGTTCATCCTGACATCTTCAAAGAATTGTGGCAAAAATCCATGAAATTCTTGGTATTCCTTAGAAGAAGAAAAAATCCAATTTAAGTCTTTTCTTCATGTAAGCTTGAAAATGGACTGGCGCGGCCTACTGTTCCTTTAAGTATCCTAAGCTTTATAATGAAATATTTAGAATGGGAAAGAAATTCACAAACCCTGGGGCAATAGACATCAGAGCACTGGGGAAACAAATCCTTTTCAAATCTGGGCTGCCTTTTTTTTTCCCCCAGAAGAGGGTGTGTGTGTGTGTGTGTGTGTGTGTGCGTGCGCACATACATTAGGGGGGAGTTTGGGGTTGGAGGGCACTGACTATAACATCAGTGGAGGAAGGGAGAGGAAAGATAATGTTTCTTACAAAGATAAAACCTGTGCCGGTTCATGTCTGGCAAGAAAGGTACAGACTGGCTCAGACATTCGAGCAGATCCAGGAAATGCAAGAAGATAATTAATTGCACATCTCCTTCAACCCAAGGCGTTCTCAGATGGACTCCTGCAGGGGTCCCCATTAGTCCTGGGCTTATTTGAATTCTGGCTAATGATGTGGAGGAGGGAGCTGCCAGTGTACTAATGACTCTGAAACACATTCATTTTGAGGACTTAAATCATCAGCATGGACTGAAAGGAATGCACATTGTATATACTTTCTATGGCTGCTGTAACAAATTAACACAATTTAGCGGGTTAAAACAATATGAATGTATTACCTTCCAGTTCTGTAGGCCGTAAGTCTGAAGGGTCTCTGAGGGTTCAAGTCAAGGTGTGGGTTGGGCTGCACTCCTTCCAGAGGCTTTGGGGGAGGGTCCATTTCCTTGCCCTTCCCAGCTTGTAGAGACCTCTTCTGGTCCTTATCCACAGACCACTCCATTTCAGAACCAGCAATAGGGTGTCAAATCCTTCTTCCTCCACCATGTCTCTGGTTCTCTGCAGCCAGGTGAGAATCCCCCCTCTAAAGGACTCTGCGATCATACTGGGCTACCTGCATAATTCAGAAGAGTCTCCCCAACCTAGGGTCCTTGACCTCAGTCATATCTAATGTTCATGCTAATGATTGAGAGAAAGCCAGGGTAGCCCTAAAAGCAATTTAAAAAATTTAGGCCTATGCAAACCCCTTAAAGCATAGTCAAGGAGTGTAATGAGAAATGACAGGTCTAGAATGAAGGTTGGTCAGTTTCACTCAGCTGTAAGAAATGAACACTATTGAGACTGGGGAGGTGGTAGATAGGATAATGACCCCTCAACATGTCACCCCCTATCCCCAGAACCTACGAATCTATGTCCTTATATTTGAGCAATACGTAGTAGAGTAGATTATGCCATATATATGGCCAAAGGGGCTTTGCAGAAGTGACTGAGTTGAGAACCTCGAGATGGAGAGATTGTCCCAGATTATCAGAGTGGGCCCAATGTGATTACAGGAGTCTTTAAAAGTGGAAGAGGGAGGCAGAAGTGCAGAGAATCAGAGGGACAGCAGTGTGAGGAAGGCTCAGCCAGGCATTCCTGGCTCTGAGTATAGAAGGGTCTGTGGGCTAGAGAATGTCCAAGACCTCTAGGAGCTGGAAAAGGCAAGAAAACTGATTGCTTTGTGGTACCTGCAAAAGGAGCACAGCTCTGATGGTGCCTTGATTTTAGCCTGGTGAGACCCAGTTTGGACTTCTGAGCTTTAGAGTTGTAAGATAATAAATGTCTGTTATAAACTGTTGGATTTGTAGCAATTTGTTACAGCAGGTGGTAGGAAACTGATGGGGTGGGGGGGAATATGTCTTTGTGGGTCTGCTTTCTGCAATGGAGTTTGATGCTAAATTGACGTTCCCTCAAAGTTTGTTTTAAAAGATGAATAAGTAAATGAACATAGAAACTGTGGGACAGTCTTCCCAGGATACTTAGAAATAATGGCACTGCTTTGCTATTTAAATTTATTTTCTTCTTTCATAAGCTTCTTTTGATTAGGAGCATAGAAGACCAACAGAACTCATAGACACACACATGTAAATAAACAGTGTTGGGCTCCCAAAGGACAGAAGGAGCCTCCCCTTCTCACTGTTCCTAAATTAAACCCGGGTTGGAGAAAACGAGATGCTCTTGTTTGGGGCCCAACAGCAGTGTGGCAGGATGACCAGCGTCTCTGATGTTCAAACCAGGGTGTGAAATGTTAATCATCTGACCTTAGATTCTTGGTTCAGGATAATTACGCCTCTCCTGAGTGCACAGAATGTCCTGGCTTGTAGCAGCATTAGGTAACCGTGTACATGTACATCTTTGCTCCAGGAGCTTGCTTGATTCTCTGTTTCTCTTTTGTTTCTCTCTGCAGGATCCAGGCCCTGGTGGGCTGTTTTCTTTTAATAAGCATGCAGTCTACCTGCTGCTCTCCTGGGATCTCTGGGTTTGTGGCAGGGGAGGGGACTATTTTTGGAGGCAGGCAGTGGACTAGAACCAGGTACATTACTATCCAACAAATCTCCTCTGTGCCTAATGGTCTCTTTCCTCTTCTCCTGGTCAGTGCTTACCTACACAAATTCTCAGCTGGGTTTGGAAGAGGAGCCTGCCACCCGCTGTGTCTAAAGAGGGACAGTGCGGGGAAAGGTCACTGGGAGTCCATGAGCGTTAGTGTGGGAGGAGAAAAAGCTGGTTAGACCTTACAGTCTATTTCATTAAATGTTACTTTATCATGAACTAGAATTAATAATGAGCCTACATGGTTTGTGTGTTACCGTGTTAATTTCAAATTACTACTAAACCCTCCCTAAGGTTGAATAAGCAGGAACTCCCAGAATCTGAGTGTGTGTGTCTACATATATCTCACTCTTTTCAACATCCGCTAGGGCTATTGTTCTTCTAGCCCTTTGTTTTGCAACAAAATCTGAAGTATTCTCCATTTCAGACCCTTTTATCTACCATCTATCTAAGGTGATGGAGATCCTAGGAAGGAAAGTAGCACATTCATTTTGGGCAGTTGCTTAGTTTGTCTACGCCTCAGTTTCTTCATCTGTAAAGTGGGGGTAATAACACCAAAGTCAAGGGGCTGTTGTGTAATGATATAGCGCATTTAAAGCACTCAGTAGAGTGCCTGCCACAGGATGGGCTCTCCACAGAAGTTAACTACTTTTTCTAGAAGCTGAAGTGTGGCTAGATACAGGTACAAGTGCTGGAGCACAAAGATGACTAAGATATAATCCTGACTGAGAGATTGTTTGAAGTTTTTTGGGGGGCAAAGAGACTATGAGGATGAGTAAGATTAAAATGAAGAACGATGGGTCCCATTAAAATTATGAATAGGGGAGAACCAGTGGCCCATTGTGCCTGTGATAGGGGTGAGGATGATGAGGAAGGGCTTTTAGATCAGACACGCTGGAGCTCAGATTTGAAATACCAGTACGTGTTAATGAGGCCAATGGATGAGAAAGGCAGGAAGGTACCCCTTTTCCTCCTGCTTGAGCCAGTACCTATCACAGAGGGGCCTGGTGGCACAGACCTGGAACATTGCCTACCTGTCCCTCATCAGGTGCCTTTTTACGACATACCCAAGCTGCTGTCTCACTTTGGTTTGCCGAGGTGGGGCGGGATATTACGCAGTGCAGATGTAACAGGGAGGAGAGCAGTCATCCAAAAGTATTCAAGTTCTGCGGTCAGACGGCTTACCGGGGCATGCAGGGAAACACTACCCGAGCTCAGCTTCTTCCAGGACCCTGTTCCATGGAGACTAATTCTGCAAGGTGGATAGACAGACGCCTGCTGCTTCCTGCCCTTGCTTGCAGCAACGTGGGGAGGTGACATGGGGAAATAACCCTGGGAACATGGGCTCTTTGTGCAGATGTAGGAAGAAGGATCCTTACCACTTGCTAAGTGGTAATTAATTGTCCCCATTTCTCTGACCTGCCCTTTCCTTCCCTCAGTGAATCCCACTGATGTGCACTGACTCTAGGTAGCATGTAGGTCACCAGTTATGGTGACACACCATTTCTCTTCATTCTCTTCTTCTAGGGCTGGAAGGACCTAACTCAGTTTTGCATGTAGTATGTACTCAGTAAATGCTAGTTGAAAGAAACTGTGATTTCTTATACAAATGGAAGCACTATGCAGAATGTATTTGGACAGTAAGTCACATGAAGGCAGAGCCCACACCCGACCTGCTCACCAGAACATGCCTGGGCCAGCCTGAGGCATGGCGCTTGCTTGGTGTGTAATAGATGTCAAATATATTGCTTTAGTCATTAACACAAAGTTTCAGAGTTATCTCTAACCATTTTTCCTGCCTTTTAATGAGTTACTAGGTCTTTTAGACTGTGCCTATAAATATTCTCGCATTTGTCTCTCACATTCCTACTGCTACTTTAATTCAAACCCTGGTTATTATTTGTCCAAAGTATTACAAAAACCTTTTATCCAGTCTCCTAGATTTCAGTATCACGTCACCTTTTCTACTCCTAGGCCTACTTTTAAAAAATATGGCCTGATCCCCTCATCTCATCTTCTAGGTGAGTGTGCCTGTGGGGGGAGGGGGTTATTCCTCAGACTGAAAATATGTCCCTTCATGATATATTCCTCTCTAACTCTCAAGACATTATCTCCTTCTGCCATTTGCTGTACGTGGAAGTAGCACATGCCGTTCCATGAATATTCCATGTCTTTTTAACTTCATGAACTTGCCTGTGTCATTCTTCACTTCTGTAATGCCTATCAGTTCCTCAGTGCTCATTTTGAGTGCTACCTTGCCTTACCCAGAGGCAGAGGGATTGAACTGTTAGAGCTGCAAGGGCCCTTGGAACATTCCACTGTCGCCTCCTTACCATATACATGGGGAAACAGAAACTGAACCCTAGGAAGATGACTAGGCTGATGTGAGCTCGACCTTAAAGCCAGTACTAAAAAAGATCTCCTGGCTCTTAATTCACTACTATTTCTATGCAGTTAGTGTCCTTCATAAACCTTCAATAACTTCTCTTATGAGACCATTTACATTCCATTTTGCTTTACAATTTCTTGTAATTGTCTGGATTTGTAGGTCTGAGGGCAGAGACTATGTCTTTTTTTTTTTTTAATATAATTTATTGTCAAATTGGTTTCCATACAACACCCAGTGCTCATCCCAACAAGTGCCCTTCTCAATGCCCATCATCTCCCTTCCCCTCTCCCCCACCCCCATCAACCCTCAGTGTGTTCTCAGTATTTAAGAGTCTCTTATGGTTTGCCTCCCTCTGAGGGCAGAGACTATGTCTTAATAATCTTAGTATATTGCATAGCATTTAGCACATGGCTTACCCATGGTAGGTGCTTTCTATGTGGACTAAACATGAATAGATGGATGGGTGGGTGGATGAGTGGATGGAAGGATGGATGGGTAGATGGATGGGTGGATGGAAAGGCAGATGGAGGGATGGATGGTTAGGCGCGTGAATGGATGGATGGGTAGATAGATGGGCGGATGCATGCACGAATGAACAACTGGATAATTATTGATGTAGCAGTTCTCCAGGAATGTGCTCAGATATCCCAATAGCCCCATGGCAGACTTTATCTGCAAATGCATGCATTGTTCAGCACAGCTGCAGGTGTGACTCACTCATTTTCTGATGTGATGAGGAAAAGATGATGAGAGGGGGCTGGGTGAGAGGTGCACTCTTCCAGGTGTGCGTAATAATAAGAACAGGAGTCTTCATTCGTTCTAGACCCTGTGTTAAGTACTGTACGAACATTATCACATTTAAACCTCACAGCAACTTTATGAAACAAGTGTCCTTATTATCCTCAATTTACAGGCACTGAATGAGGTTGAACAACTTGTCAAGGAAATTGCAGAGCTACGATTTGTGCCCGGCTTTAACGGACTCGGAAACTGGGGCTCTTACCCACTGCATGGGAACCAGGGAATACCAGGGGGGCAGTTGGAAGTCAGAACCGCTATGTTTGAACCAAGTCAGGCCACTAATTTCCTGAGCAGGCAAATCACTTAATTTGGCTTCTCAGTTTACTCTATGGTTTAATGGAAGTAATAGAATCTTCTTAGCAGGAGTGCTGTGAAAATTAATGACTGCATAAAAAGTGGTTTAAGATAAAGATTGCCAGATAAAAGGAGCGGGAGGGAGGGAGTGTAGAGTACCACGAGGAGCAGAGTGAGGGGCTGCTCCTTACGCTTTGCCTTGGGTTGGTTTGCGAGTGGGGACTGTGTTTGTCAAAAACGTCAGCTTCAAATCGATTTGCATGGATGGGGTGTTCTGGGGAAGTACAACCTGGTAAATACTTTCTGGGTTCCATTTTTACACATTTATGAAACGTTGCTTTTAGCATTATATTATTTAAAAGAGAACTACCGTTATGAATTAATAAGAGTGGTAATTACATACCACTGGGGAACCTGGGGCAAGAGTATACACATGGCCTTGATCTCTGAGTCAGCCTGGCTTCTCCACCCACAAACTGAGCACGCTCCATTCTCTTCCTCAGTCTGCTTGTGCTCAGCCATGGACACGGGCAGAGGATGGACAAAGAGCAGCACTTTATGTCACCACGTCCACTCCTCTCACCTCCTCTCCTCTCCAGATGGGAGTATCTTGGCATGATTTTCATAGGTAGGATTCCGGCTCCTGGATTTTGTCACCCTTTCCTCAGATGGTCCACAACCACCACACATGCCCTATGGGATGACTGAACAAAGGTCCCTCAACCTCTTCTATCCCAGCCAGGTAGCCCTGTCTATTCACATATCCTTTTTCATCCATCCGTCCATTCAGCAAATATGGAACCTTAGCTCTGTGCCAGATGCTGTCCTAACACTTGGACATGGCGGATGTGATCTCTACCCTGTGGAGAGATTCACCATCAGGTAATCACATGGCAAGATAATTAACCCGTGATGAGAGGTGACAACTGGATGAGGAAGAGTAATGGGAAGTGGAAAAGCCTAGGACA
Source organism: Cryptoprocta ferox (assembly GCA_028646485.1). Lineage (NCBI taxonomy): Eukaryota > Metazoa > Chordata > Mammalia > Carnivora > Eupleridae > Cryptoprocta > Cryptoprocta ferox. The sequence continues at coordinate 59,417,894 of CM053574.1, forward strand.
AAAGAGCATGACCCTATGAGGTCGGGTCAAGGAAGTCTCCCTGAGGAGGTGATTTGGAGCTGGAGCTGAAGGATGCACGGGACGAGCAGGGATGAGTGTACAGATGCCAGGTGTATGGGTTCCTGAGATGCATAGAGCAGGAGGCAAATGGCACAGCCCTGACCTCAGGGTGCTTTCTTTCTGGTCAGGGAGATGGACAGACACACCAGCAGTAACTCAGAGCAGGGCAAGTGCTGGTGGTGGGAGGGTGTGAGCTGGAGGGCGAGCGGGCAGCTCCTACCTAGTATGTTTCTGGAGGAAGTTGATACTGTGAGGGGAGTCGGAGCTGCTCTGGGCCGGGAGTGGAGTCAGCAGGTGAACACCAGCTGAGGGGGCTGAGGGCTTCTTAGGAAGACGGAATGCCTTGTGCCAAAGCTCAGAGAAAACACAGAGAACTTTTCAGACCTGGAGAGCAGGGACATGTTGGGAAGATGAGACTAGAGAAAGAATGAAGTCCGGTAAGGAAAGGCCGTGTGACTTACACTAAGGGATTTGAAATTGAAGGAGAAACATCCGTGTGGAGAAATGTTAGAGGGGACCAGACCTCCCCTAGAGAGTCCTCCCCAGGGCAGGAGTGGGCCAGGTGGGAGGAGAGGAAGCTGGTGCAGAGAACATCAAGAGCATGGGTAGGACAGGAGGGGCATTTGGGAGGGCACAGGAGGGCAAGTCAAGGAACAATTCTTTACCGTGTTCTCCAGGAAACGACCCTTTGCAATGCCAAGTCCCTGAGCGAGGAGTCCCTGGAGCGACTGCACTTCTCTCCACTCTCCAGGAGCTCCCCCTGCACGGGATCAGGGTGAGGGACCCAGCAAGAGACACTCCTGACGGACTGCTGTGGGCTTTCCAGACATCTTCGACCATGGGGCCATTTCCACGTTTAGCATGATCTTCCTAAAATTAAAAGCTAAGCATTTGGATTCTGACTTAAAATCATTCCGCGATTCATGGACGAGGCTTAGGTTCCTTGCCTTACATTCCGAGGCCTTTCTTGAACCAGCATTTGGCAGAGCCCACTCTGGGAGAACCACTCCAGCGCGACTCCTTCTGTAGATCGTCTCCCAGAGAAATATCTTCCCCAGTCCTTTGCCCATTTCCTTGGGTTAGATCGCTTTCTATTCTCGAGTTGTGGGAGTTCTTTATACACTTTGGATATTAATCTCTGGTCAAGGATACATGTGGAAGGTGTGTCGAGATCAGAGGAGTATGTAGAGATTCACAGGGAAGAGAGTTCCAGGCAGGGTGCCAAGCACGCACCCTGTTGGGGGGAGCCCTCTGCATGTCCTAGAACTGTCAGAAGTCTGGTGTGACTGGGGCACGGTGTGTGCATGCAGGGGTGGGGGCTGGGGGGTGACAAGGGGAGCTCAGGGAGTCTCGCATGGCCTTCCCATCCCGGTCTCAAGTCTGTACTTTGGATCCAGCTGGATCCTTCCATATAGTCACTTGTTTCATGGCACCTTCTGCCAGGCTTGCACTGGAGGGGGGGCAGGCTGGAGTTTGGGCCTCCTGGCTGTGACAAGCCCCCTCTGGAGGGTGGACAGTGCCTGGGACCATGAGCACCTGTCAAGAGGCGGCCCTGGGCAGGTTGCCTCAAGCTCTGGCCTGTGGTGCTGCTTGAGCCATTTGGAGCCCTGAGCAAAGGGCTCTCTATACCCTGAGTGAAAGTCCAGATGACAGGTTTGCGTAGGTGTTTGGTCCACAGTCCCCGTGGCCTCTGCTAGATCTGAGGCACCTGTTGCCCAGGTGCTTTGCTGGACGTGCCTCTGAGCTGAGTGGGCACTTGCAGTCATCCCTCCCTAGAGGCTGCCCCACACAAAAGCATGTGTCATGAGTCTCCTGTGCCCGTTCTGCAGGGTCAGGGGCTCTCTCCAATGCGATGCTGTAGGCCAGGACATTTTAGATAAAAATCAACTAAGACCTCAACGAGCGCCTTGGCAATTCCCATCGTCCATCTCCAAGCGACTCGGCTCACTGTTGCTGTGGTGATTCATCTGCGTGGAACATGAGGCTGTAGTTGCTCTCATGATGCATTTTACATGAAGACAGCCCTCGCTGACAGCTAGAAATCCCCCTGCTTTAATGGAAACGCAGCCTGAAGTGCAGCCAGTAACTGGTAGGTTTGTATTTTAACCTCCTGTGTTCTTCAGGAAAAAAAGAAAAGAAAAAATTCTACCAGAGGGAATATGATGCCGAAATCTGACTAAATTCAACGGATGTTAAATCATCCTTCATAGGAGGGGCCCAGAAAATACCAAGTCCCTCCTCCTCCCTGAATGACTGGAAAGGAGTCCAGGCCTCTGGGCTGGATCCTGGAGGGTCACGGGTTCGATCGAACCGACAGAATTTGAGAAAGGAAGTGCCATGTTGTCTTGTGTTGGGAGACGTCGCTCACCGTGTGATTCTCTCTCCGTGCAGGTATCAAGTACTGAGATCAGGGGGCATCACCCTTTGTCTTGTAGGGGTGAGAATGACAGGTTTCTTTTTGGAGAAGTTGACGAGGAAACTTGGCCTTTTTCAGAGGTTGCCTATGGCCTGAGCTCCACTAGCTATGTGGAGGCCAACCCAGTGGCTGTGTCCCCAACCTTCCATGGGCTTTGGAGTCCCTTGGGGCCCACATGAAGCTGCAAACTCCAGGGTGCCCCCCATCTCCACCCTGAGCTCTGATGTGGAATGTCTACAGCAAGGTCCCAAGCTCTGGGAAATACTGGGCCCAGGCTCTAAGAGACTAAGAGAAAGCAGCCTATGGCTGGGAACAAAAGGAGCTGATGACACACGGCGGGAAACAGCATGCTGCCCATCACCGCTGTGCCCTGGCTGTGTGCACAGCACTCTGGGCGCCAAACAGGCAAAGGGCCTTTCATTTCTTCAGCGCCTGCTAGGTGCCAACCCCTGGGCGACATGCTGGGAATACAGGAATGAATAAGAAATAGCTCTTGGAGCACCTGGCTGGCTCAGTCGAAAGAGCATGTGACTCTTAATCTCAGGGTTGTGAGTTTGAGCCCTACGTTGGGTGTAGAGATTACTGAAAAACTAAAAAACAGCAAGAAAAAGAAAAAGAAATAGCACCTGCCCCACAAAATTCCTAGGCCAGTGTGTTTGGGCAAGTGGACATACACAGACCTATTACATTATATGAAGGTTGATGGTACAGTACTTTACCATGAACCCAGTAGTAAGAGTCACAGAATGAAAATAATTGTTGCCGTTCATTGAGCTCGTACTATGGGCTGGGCTTTGCCTTACGTAAATTAAGTAAATTCATCCCACCAACTGTACAAGACAGTTAAGGAAAGAGGTCTAGGCTGCTAAAATAGTTTGCACAAGGCTTCCCAGTTAATAAATAGCCAGATGGTAGTGGCCAAGGTCCATGTTCTGAAGAGCTATATTGTAAGGTCTGGAGAAAAGAAGCCTGTTATTTGCTGAACACCTACTATGCATGGGCTCACTAAATTGAATATTCATGACATTTCTGAGGGCGGGCACAGCCCTGTGGGGAGAAACACTACAGGTGCACATAACACGTAGGCAAGACACACTTGTCCAGATGCCACGTTATATCTCATAGCCAGAGCCTGAATGGATGCAGGTGTGCTGGGATGTTGCTTCCCTTAACCTTGCTGGTGGCTGAGCAGTGTCTTGTCACCGTAAGCTCTGGCTCCCAGTCAGTTTACCCCAGTGGGCTCACAAAATGAGATACAGACTGCCCCAGTCTCTCTTTCCTTGCCCCACATAAGCAACTGATGCTGCATGGATACTGCCCCCCAGTCCCCAGTCTTTGGGGAACTACCTCAAAGGACCAACCTCAGTCAGGTTGGTAGGTGGGTGCTGGGAGAAAGCACCCATCTGCTGGAACAGGAGTGAGAGCCCTTCAGTCCCTCACGGTCCATTTGCCATCCCACTGACTCACTCTGCACACATTTTATCCGTTGGGGTTTCAGTTGAAGACACCCTTCTTCACTTCCTCTCCTAAAAACGGTCACGTCTTGTGTTCCAAGAAGCATGGCTGCTGCAGCATTAGCCATGTGTCATGGGTGGCTCCTGGCTCCTCAACTTGAAGATGGGCTGCCATCTTTAGAGACATCAGCGATAGGTCCTTTATCAACGTGCAATTTCTATATGCTTCTTTATAAGTTACTATTTGGGGTCCATTATATTTTTAAAAACCACTTTCTTTTACTCAGTTCATCAAAAACAGGAAGCCAAAGGTATGAATACTCTTCCTGTGAATTAACAGAGAAACGTTTCTCATCTGTGCTCATGAATCTGCAGCCTGGGGCAGCTACATTTGCTACTAGAAGAACGGAAGGTTGCAAGCTGGACCCTGGGGTATTCAGCAGGCAGGAATGGGGTGTGGGACAGCTGTGCCCATTGACCTTACAAGCTAAGCCTGGGAGGCACTAAATACAGAGTCATACACTGTGAGCTGGAGTGGTGGGAGGGGGGGGGGGTGCAGAAGCCAGGGCAGGGACAGGCAGCTTCATTCCAGGGTTGTTATAAATAAGGTGACAGGCGAGTGCTGACTAGTAGCTGATGCCCTTTAGTAGCAGTCAAACTTGAGTGACAGTCCTGGGCCTTCAAGGGGCTAGTGAGAAGGGGATTGGGGGTGTGGCGGGTGTAGGAGGCAAGGCTCATGTCAACACCTTACGCTGGATCAAACACACACACATGCACACACACACACACACACACACACACACTGTTGTCACAGACTCCGTCGGCCTTGCTGATTCCATCGAGCACTGTGTCACAGGTTGCTAATTTGTAATTAGCAATACATATTTCAATATTAACCAGTGTGTCACGAGTATCAAGGACCAGGGACTGATAGGGTTTCCAATCATGCCATGATGTCACTGGGGTTGAAAGACAGTGCTTTCTTGGCTGTCAAGGTGGCTGCTGGCCAGAGAAGAGCCATTTGGCGCCTCCTGTCCAGACAGGCTGCTTGGTGTGCCTTTGGTAGTGTCCGCCTGCCTGCTTCTTCCCAGGGAAGAGGTAGGCTCAGTGAGATCATGTGCAGAGAATGTTTGAAGATCTGGAAACAAAAGGCCCTCTATATGTAGGAGCTATTCTGCTACCATCCTTGTCCAAAATAAATAGCCTTTTCTGCAGCTGTTGCCGGGTGCTGAGAAAGCAAGAGAGCCTCTGTGCCCAGACTTGTCTAATGGCTTTCACCCCCCACCACCTTCCACCTGAAACCTGTGCTCACACTAGCCTTTGAGCTTCCCCACAAGAATCTCTTTTGTTCCTGTTTACCTGCTGCACTTTGTTTCTGTAGAACCAAGGCTTAGGTACCAGTTCCCCTCAACATCACCAACGCTGATGCTCTGAGTCAGCTCTCCGGGGAGCAGGGTGGGGGCAGGAGAGCCAGTCCTTCTCTGCTGATGGCGTTCGTGTCCACTGGTCTTGTTCATCTCTTCATTTGTTCAACAAGATTGTACTGAGTGCCTAGTACATACCATGCGCTGTGGGATGAGTCGGGAATAAAGAGATAAAAACATACAGTCTGTGGCCAGAAGTTGCTTCAAGGCTGTTTGGAGAAAATGGCAATAATCTAATCAGTATGTCCAACAGATAGAGGTGAACAAATAGTAAATGTGATTAGAAGTGGGATGTCATACCCTAGGAGACACTTAGGTAGGTAGCTTGGTTCATTTGTTGCCAGATCTCATGATTACACTGAATCTGAAACTCTCCTTCTGTGACCTTGAGTGATTAGTCCAGGTGCCTCCCTCTGCAGCCACACAGAGCAAATTTTACTCCTCTTCCATAATGATGGAGCCCTGGATATGAACGCTTCTCATCCAAGGCTAAAAGTCTCGTGCCATTAGATCTAGACCTGTCCCTGTTTTAATTGCTCTCTTCTGGGTATATTCTAGTTTTTTATCATCTTTATTGAAGTGGGAAAATGAGAAGCCAATACAATATTCTGAGTTTAGGTGGACAAAGTCAGAAAGAAAAATAAATGAGGAGTAATGAATAGAATAAAATAAAAATGACCCTGGCAGGGGTGTGTGGTGTGTGTGTGTGTGTGTGTGTGTGTGTGTGTGTGTGTGATGCATGGGTAGAGAAAAAGAATATATTTTTATTTTTAATTTCACATGATGCAGAATCACTTCAAAGACTTCTTAGTATACTGTCATTGATTTTGGCTGTCTTAGATGATAACTTACAGTTCCATTCTCTGTTATGTTGATGCTAAAGTCCAATTAAGAACATTTGATGAAAAGATCTGATCTACGTCGCAGGGCCGGTCCTATGGCTATCCATCCCTCAAGTCAATCTTGATCTTTATCTGACATTCCACCATCAGCCGTGGCCTGGGTGACCCTCCATTTCTAAGTAACTTCCTAATCTAGTTGTACACTTGGCTTTTTCTCTGTGTCATTGCAAGCAGCAAGCACACCCTGCCCTCAAGGACACTCCCCTGGAGAAGACTGTCTCAAACAATGCCAGGTGGCCATCTGCCTTCCAGTCTCTGTGACTAGTGCACAGCCTGAGGAGTCTAAGCCTGTGCAACCACGCATTGTACCTGACACAGAGGGCCTGTGATGGCTGTCTCTACAGCACAACCCAAGAATCCTGGTTCTGATCTGTCTTGGGAGGGCCTGTTCGTGTGTCAGAATCCACCTGTTAGGGGTATGTTAGTTTGGTACCTGGTGTCTATTCCAACTGTGTATCTCTCAGAATCCCTTGCGGTAAGGGTTATGGATACAAAGCAGAGAGAGTTTCCCAATTAGATACACCCCTGCAAGATTTGACAAGGGGAAACATGACAAAGGATCAGATTTCTGCAGCTTTGGCTACTGTTTCTGGCCAGCAAGAACTAAAGATGCTGTGTTTTTCTGTAGCAAGATTCTATTGCATAGTCACCAGACTTCTGTCAGTAGAAATGCACTTGCTGCAGTGTGCTGATAGTTTCTAGATTCCTCCACTCTGTTCTGGAGCTCAGCTGTTCCTGTGGCAGCCTGCCAACTCTCCACCTTCTGTTTGGGGTGGCGGGGAAGCTCCCCTTGTGGGTCAGGTCGGCTGTGTAGTACGGGGAGCCATTCCTGGAGATCCAACTCGCAGCCTGCCCTTCCAGCCCTTCCAACAATTTTGTATTAAATCTCTTGTATTCCCTGTGTTAAACCCCCTTCTCTTGAAAATAGCGAGAGTACTTTCTGTTTCTTAAAACCGAGCCTTGAGAGGTACATTTATCAAAGGTAGTCAGAAAGGTGATTTCAGCTCTTTTACCTTAATGAAAAAGTGTCTTGTGAGGTTGCTCTCTTTAGAGCCTTAAACTAGAACATGAGTTTTAGTCCTGTGTCTGTTATGTGTTTGACCTTGAACAATCACTCAACTTAGCTCTCAAGTCCTTTCCTTACTTATCAAATTAGACAAATAATAACTGCTTTGCATATGTGAGCATAAATGGAGAGAATAAATGTGAAAATGGGGTTCAAGCAATGAAGTGACTGCTGTCTTTTCTCCTCGGTCATTATAATATATTCCGTGATAAAACCCAATCTCTTCCGTTCACAAAGTTTCAATTAGGAAATGTCTATTCATCAAAAAGTGAGAAATAATATCAAATGTCCTGTCACACATTTTGTTTAGATTCCCTATGGCTATTTTCCAACCAGATGCCCTGAGACCCTGGAGAGAGAGTTGACATTTATGCAATAATTTCTAAATGAATAAGTGGAAAGTTGGTGAAATCAGGGACCTTTCAAAGTCAGATGACTGTGAAGATGGATAGTAGTATCTAGCATGTGAACTCAGTGGTTTACAAAAAAAAAGGTCCTATGGAAAAAGAAGATAAAGTCAAATAACACCGTGTTGATGGCACACTGTTGATCCCTTTTCTAATATCTCTTGAAGATCTGCCTTGTGCAAGGCTTTCTGCTAAGCATTGTGTCTTATGCTAGATGTTAAAATAAGTACATTAGGGAAAATTTTACTGTATGTAAATTATGTATCAGGTAACCTGACTAGATAAAAAGAGAAATGAAGAAATAAACATGAGTTACTTACTTTCCATGCCTAGCAGAGCCTGTTTGTGGTGTATAACAGACCCCTGCACTGCACGATGTGATTCACTCTTTTGTGCGGATAATTGCTCCTTGACACACGCGTGCCTGCCTTCACTCTACTGTTCCTTCTCGTGGGAATCTCTGCCCCTCTCTGGCTACCTGATTCTCAGCATCTTTAGGGCCCTGTCCACAGGCCACCTACTCTGAGAAGGTTTTCTTGATTTTCAAAGTCTTAATGAATCCCTGTCTGCCGTCTTACTCATTGACATATGTTACCTCTAGTATGCACCATCTTTGTGTCTTCTATGAATTTTTTGATATTTGGTTATTTTTTAGTTACTTAGATATATAAGCATGAGATATTTATATATTTTAGTTAACTGTTTCAGTTAACGGAGGCTGGTGCAGCATGGCACTGGTAGGGAATAAGTTTGTTGAATTCAATCCTGAATGGATCCTACATACATTTTACTGAATTGAACAGTTGAAAGAAGATAACCATGGAACAGATACTGGTGAGGTCTCGGCGAGAACCAATACTCCCTGTCTCCATCTCTCCTACTATTTCCTGTCCTTTTCCTAGCTTCCACCTGCCTACCCTCACCCCATAAATAAGCGTGCGCCCATCTTATCAAAAGCAGGTCATATTCTATAGCAGGCAAAGGGTATTAGGACCACAAGAAATCATGTTACCTTTTTGGCTTTAAGTTTAATTCTTTACAGTCCTAGGTACATGAAATTTCAGGGAGGAAAAAGTGTAAAATTTACTTAAATTCCAATTAAGTGGAATAAGTGAAGGGCATAGGTATATACTGTAAGCAGTTGCCTGTGTACATTATTGAATTACTATTTTAGGTGATGTACTTATGCCCTCAAATTCAAGAAGAGGTTGAGAAGAACAACAAGAAGACAGGGAAAAGAGACGTTTAACAAAGTGTAGAAGGTTTGCAACCACTTGCCTGAAGAAGTGAAATCTAAAAAGTCATTTAGAAAAATATTAGTGCTATTAATGAAAATGCTGTACATGGATTTGTATAGAGTTGCAAAGCATCTAATTTTTTGCATTTATTGTCTCATTAGACAGTCACAGTAACCCTGTGTGGCAGATAAGGCACATGTTTGCACTTGAAGAAATGGATTTTGTTCAATTATATGTCTCTTTGACCTCTTAGAACATACCAAATTTCATTGTAAGTAATTTAGAGAAATGTGCCCATCTGCAAAATTTTAGCTGCCATTTTGTTTTAAGATGTCAGACTACACCACTAATGGGCTTAATTCCCTTTAGTAGCTTACCAGTTAGGGTCAGAGTCAGCTAATGTTATCCTGGAGCAGACAGAAAAACAAGATGTTTTTCTGTGAAATGAACACTTTGCTCATATGGGTTACAATGTTGGCATGGTCTTGTTTATTAAGATCAAAGTCTGTACAAAACGAAAGATGCTAAACATTTGATTCCAGGCAGGCATCTGTCTTTCTCTCTCCCTTGTAGTGTAGTAGATATCCATACTCAATGATCACAGATCTGAAAGAACATGGGGTGCAGATCTGAAATGCTCTGGATTGGTCACAGGTGAGTGAGGCTGTCTAGTTTCAGCCCTCTGTCCAGTTGATGTGATGCCAATGAGAAATCAGCCAGAACATGTGATCTGAGGAAAGAAATTAGAAGACCACTCTCTCTTTTTTATTTTTTATTTTATTTTAGAGAGAGAGCGCATGTGCCATTAGGGGATAGGGACAGAGGGAGAGGAAGGGAGAGAGAGAGAGAGAGAGAGAGAGAATATGAATTCCAAGCAGGCTCCTTGCTCACTGCAGAGCCTGATGTAGGGCTTGATCCCACAACCCTGGGCCCATGACCTGAGCCAAAATCAAGAGCTGAATGCTCAACTGACTGAGCCACCCATGGTCCCCAACTCTCATTTGTTTTAAATAGAGACATGAAAAATAGAAAAATATTTAAAATGTAGCAGACGTAAAAACATGTAGCAGACATTTTTCAAATTAGATATTCATTTACTTAGTTAAGATGTAGGACTGGTGTACACTGGGGACACAGAGATAGAGATGGCATGGTTTTCATCCTTGTGCAGCTCAGTAGTTAAAGGGGAAGATGAACATGCAAACAAAACAATTCAATACGAATGTTTATAAGAGTGAGGAGTGGGAGCAATGACCTATTATTTGAGGGGTGGGGAAGGTTGTTGTGGGGAGGTGATACTGGAGAGTTCAGAAGTGGAGAGAGGGAAAATTATTCTAGGCAGAGGAAATAGTGTAAGCAAAAGCACAGGGACATGAGAGGTAGGGATGATTAGCTGAAATGGTTAGTGATTCATAAAACGTGCAAAAGTCAAATTAAGATGGAGGAGATTACACATGAAAATAAAGAGAATTTGTAAAAGATATCTTCATACTCACAAGGTTACCACTCTGGAGAGCACAGCTCTAGAGTGATGTCTCTACAACTTTAATGAGCCTAGAATTTGAATAGGGATCTTACCAAAAATACAGATTCTGATTAAGTAGATTTGAGGTGGGGCCTGAGCCTCTGTGTTTCTAACATGCACCCAGGTGATGCTGGTCAGCACACCACTCTGGGGATACGAATAGCAAGTAGGAGAAGGGCAATGAGGGTGATAAGCCTAGTGCTCGGTTTGAGGCTTGGTGGGAGGGTGTGTGTACGTGTGAGCGTGTATCTACCGTAGGCTAGACTGGCTGCTGTTCGGTAATGGGCAGCAGCCAATGCTTTTTTTAAAGAGTGATGACAAGATCATGTCTATGTCTAGTGACAATGTGAAGAGTGGCTAGGAGTGGATGGGACAAGGCACAAGGATGGGAGGCTGGGCAAGAGTCTAGGGACTGATATTGGGAGCCTGAGCATTCCCAGTAACAGCAGAACTAGAGAGGAGAGGGTGGATTCAAGAGATACTCAGGAGTTAGGACAGACAGGGCCTTGATGATTGACCAGGTTGAGAGTATGAAGGAGAGGGAGAAGGAGGAGAGAACAAGGAAACGATCAGTCACAGAAGAGTGGGGTTTGGTGCTGTCATGATGGGATACATAATGCAGAAAGAGGAAGTGGTCAGGTTTGGGATGAAAAGGAACCTATAGGTCATTCAAGAAAAGCTGCTCAGAAGGCAGTTATGATTCAGAATCAAGGCTAAGGAGAGCTAGATACAGCACTGAGATATATGGGTGAAGTTGCACTACTCAGGGAAAGAAGCAGACAAATGAATGAAGGGTTATAAGGGAGGGCCCAAGGGTTAGGAGGAGAGCAGCAGGTGGTATTGCAGCAAGTAGAAGCCAAGTGCTTCAAGAAATAAGTCACATCAATGTCAAACACTGCAGAATGGTCGCATGATGGAGTTGACCGAGCATTTGTGTTCAAGATGACTTTAGTGAGGGCAGTTCCAGAAGCATTGTGGATGCAGGGCTATATCTTAATAAGGTAAAGAGAGCGTGGTAGGCAGAATAATGGTCTCCCAAAGAACTGCCTGCTCCAATCCTTGGCACCTGCGAATATGCTGTCTTACTTGGCAAAGAGACTTTGTAGTTATGACTAAAGTATGGACCTTGAGGTGGGGAGATTATCTAGATGGGCCCAATCAGATCACATGAGTTTTTATAAGTAAAGAGGAGGCAAGATAGTGGCTCAGAGAGACATGGCATGCATGACCACTTAATCCACCGTTGCTGCCTTTGCGGATGGAGGAAGGGGACCACGGGTCAAGGAATATGGTGACCTTTCTCAGTTTACAGCCACGAAGAAAATGGGGATCTCAGTCCTACAACTGCTAAGAATTCTGCCAACAGCCTGAATGAGTAGGAAATGGATTCTTTTCTAGAGCCCCCAGATTGGAATGAAGCCCACCGACACCTTGACTTTTGTCTGTTGAGACCTGTACCAGATTTCTGACCTAGAAAACTGTCTGCGTTTGACACTATGTGATTTCAAGCTGTTTGCTGAATGAGGCTGATACGTAAGATCACTGTATTTACTGCAGGGATTACAATACATCTCCCCTTCCTTTTGAACTTTCTCAATTTATAAATAGACTTTATTTTTTAGAGTAGTTTTAAGTTCACAGCCAAATTGAGTAGAAGGTACAGGGATGTCTGATAAATCTCCTCTCCCGCTATCTACATCCCACATCAGGGTAGTTCATTGGTTACAATTGTTGACCCTGTGTTGGTATCTATCAACCAAAGTCTATCATTTACTTTAGGGCTCACTCTTGGTCTAATATGTTTTTACCTGAAAATAGAGAGATTCCACCAGCAGCCTTTGGTACATTGGTTCCCCTGCTGTGGTCACTCTGTAGCCCAGTGCAGCCCACACTGTGACTTAATAGGAATGTACACATGCAGGCAAAGACACCTTTAGTGCTTCCTGCTCTGTCTCCTTCCACGGCTCCTGCTCAGCAGTCCAGCTATTTCAATAAGTGCTTAATGTGTGCTCTAGCATTGTTGTGGTATCATTTAGACGACTGCATGCTGGGCCGACACAAGTTAGAGGTGGCGAACGCATTAAGGGCTCGTCGTTATCAGCTTGCTGGGGATTCAGGCGATGCAATGGTGGTAAACCTCAGACATTCCACTGAGACCCAATCTTATTTGTACGCTTTCCTCATCCTGTCTTGTTTTCTCATGTTCTGTCCCGGGTAAATGCTGTCTCTGTATGTTGTTTGAAGCCAGTGTGTAGTCTGGCTGCTTTTCGAGTCTTGTTCACCCCCTGGGAATATAGAAGTGTCAATGGGCAGAGACATTGTTATTGCCTTTCAAATTAGAAAGGGTTTGGGGCACTGTGGTAATGGCCATGAACGTTCGTAACCATCTTTTTTTTATAATTTGTACATTTCAGTGTACTTTGAAATTTCTGTATATATTTCAGTTGTTCCAGTTATACTTATTTGGCTTTGAAAGAAAGTTGCTAGAAGCAAGGTCTACATGTATTTAATATATATTAAGTATTCCCTAAACGGAGCATCCAACACCACATCATCAATTTATTAACACTGGTAAAAGTCTGTAATTCTAATGGAGCTCTTCTTTTATTTTTTCTGTATCCATCCATATTTTTCTTTCCCTTCTGTCTTATGGAACTATTGTCACTAAGCATTTCTCTATGGTTATCATTCATTTCAATTACTAGACACACCACAGAGTGCTAGGCACTGGGGTGATACTAACTATAACAGTAATCCTTCTAATAATGAACATTAGGCCAGGTCTCTGTAGGTGCTCTAGGGGGTTGAACAGGTAGCCACAGACACCTGGATAGTTGTATGGGGCACACACATGCTTTCCTTCCCCACAGAATAGCACTGAACTCTGCCTGTAGCCTTAGCCCCAGAAGAATTCCCTTTATCCCAAAGGGGTACCGTTATGAGAACAAGGTGTAAGAGATCACGTTCTGTGAGCTGCTTACCCACCAAGCTGCTCTGTGTTGGCGTGTATCCTTCTTTTTGCTGTCCTGGGTCTCCTGATCCTAGGCAGCGTCTGGGTGAGTTTTTCTTATCATGTACATCTGGCAATACCGGTACTGAACAGAGCAGGTAAATTCACAATGAATCTTTTGCCTGGGTTTGCTCCAGATCTCTGGAACCAAATCCTATTTATCCATCCACCTACAAAGCTGCCTTGTTACCAGCAACTCTACCATACCATACTCACCTTCTTGGAATTCTCTGATGGTTTTCGAATGCTTGAGGCCTGGAAATTATATGTGCATGGAGTCAGCTGCTAGCATTTATCAACTAGCGCGAAACAGGCATTTTACCAGGCAATAAAGACAGTTGAGTATGGCACTGTTTCTGTGTTCAACTATTCCATTTGTGCGGTACCTAATTCAATACTGCCAGTCACTAATGTGGATCAATATACTAATCTAAATAATTCCTTCCTTTCTTATGTATAACACTGTGTCAATAATACAAAAAGCTATGCAGATGTGTATCTGAAAACTTAAATATTTACATTTACTGAAACAACTTTCCTAGTTGTAAATGTAATGGGATTATGGTACAACATCACCCGTAAGGGAAAGAGTGTGTGTGAGCACTTTCAGGTTGGTTTGCCTGCATCTGAGCTGTTGTAGATACTTTGGTAGTGATCACTGGTGATGGAGAAGGAAGGAGGGACGTTGTCGAGGGAGGATGTTAGGGGATGTCTAGGATGGCTTTGAGGGTTTGAGTGTTCCAGGGCTGGGCTTGGGAGTCTGTGGGGGAATATTGAGAAGGCTGGGTGCCGGAGCTTGGGAACAAGCACCTGACAGAGCAGATTTGGGTGGGTGGTTCAGGCCAGGGGTGCAATCCAAGGAAATATGGTTTGCTTTCTTTTTATTTGGTTTCACTCTAGGTAAGGCAATGATGACTGCTTTGTTTAACTTGTGCCCCTCAAGTACCTCAGAAAATGGGTAGCCACTTTTTTTTTCCTGTAACCAGTTTGGCTTTCAAGAAGTTGATATCCTTGCTGGCTGTGGCTGGCTGGCAGCCTATAGTCTCAGGGCAGCCTCTCCTGATTTCACACCCTCTGTGCATTCTTAGGCAGGAACCCTTTCCCTGCTCACATCCTGTGGACACAGAGCACTTCAGCCACAGAGATCCGTAACTGCTTCCTCCTGGGTCTGAGGCTTTCTTGGCTCTCAAAGCTTCCTGGGTTTGCTGACATCATCCTCATGTGGAGGAGGATTGGCCTGGCTGTTGAAAACATACATGTAGTTGAATGAATTCTATTAAGAAAAAGGAAAAGAAAAACAAAGCGAACTCAACCAGACACACCTTCAGTGGCCATTGTTCAACACTCGGGAATTTATGGTTCTGCACCATGGGCAGGAAAGGAAGAGGTGACCCCGGGAGGCATTTCCTAAGTACAGATTAGAAAGAGCCTGGTGAGACTGGAACTGGTCAAAAGGAAATGAAAACACAGTGCTCTCCCTCCAAATAGGGCCATTCTGAGGGAGTTGATCTGAGGAAAAGATGTAACAACAGGAGCCTAACAATCAGGAATTTCAAAACAATACAAAATGCTGTTATCGCCACCAGAGCAGCCTGGAGCTCCCTGGCATTTCAGGGCTCTACTCCCCACACATAAAAAGCCAGACACATTCACTCTTCAGCCATGTTTCAACATCCTCTTCCAGTGACCTATTCCAGTGCCGAGCATTCCTCCGTCTGGAAAACTCTTCTCATGTCTAACCTGAATCCCTCGTGCTACATCTGAAGTTCGTTTCTTCCTACTCCCTGCTGCTGGATGATGGAAAAGAACCTGCTGCCATTTCCTCCTGAAGAGTCTTTCAGACACTTGATGACTTACAAACGTTTGATTTTCCCTTGCTGGTTCAAGAACTTCTTTCCAAAGTGGTAAATTCTGCAGCGTCCTGGTCAAATCTTTACGCTCAGGGGAAGGAGCTCTAGTTATCAAGCAAAGTAAAAAGGCAGAAACCAGCCTGCCACCGCACCCCCGTTCTGGTTTGTCCAGGAAAACCCTTTGCCCTGGACTCTCAATTTCCAAACAGAATGCAGCACACTGTTTAAAAAGGATTTTGTTTTCCTTTTCTGGAACCCATTGTGTGTTGCATCAAAGACAATGTGTTCATACAGCTGCCGTTGTTGATGTATTAAACTTCCCATGCAGGTCCCCGAGAATGTTCCGAAAGAAGGGGAGGAACTAGCCGGGTAGGAGGTGTGTCTGGGTGTGTCTGGGTGTGAGCACAGAGGCACAGCTGGGCGCTGGGGGCTTATGCCCTTCTTTCCAGCTTGGAGCACTCACTGCCTCTTTCTTTCAGTCTCTGGAGGCTGCCCCCTCAGCGACACTCACACGCTGAGGAACTGAATAATTGCTGGCATGGTCCCGGGGCCAGCGAGCCAGATTGGGCGGGGAGAGCATTCCATGATTATAACACAATGCCAGACTAGGATATAAAATTCCTTTCGTATTAATTCTTATACAATAGGAATATTAAAACTTGACTTTTACACTTAAAAGGGAGGCAAAACGCAGCCCTCGGTTGTGTTTTTGCAACCAAAGTTATCTCATTCATCTTCCACGTGGGTTGAAGCTGCTGAGCTCTGTTTTAGAAAATGCTGGGCTCCTGTAGATGAATGTGGGGCTCACTCACACCAACCAGCCCAGAACTTTCTCCTAGGGGCTCCCGTGACGTGGCTCCAAGCCTGGCCCCAGTGCTGCTCTTGGGAAACCGGTCCTGCCGGAAGGCCGGCTGGTTCTTCGTGCCCAAGACCAGAAGGCCTTGGAACGTGGGGCCAAGGCATGCCTGGACCTTGTCAGAGGACTCTGGCTTTCGGGCCCCGAAGAGCCGATGGTGTATTGGTCTCACAGTGAAGCAGTCACCTCTAACACCCCACCTACCCAGCCCTGAGGACTTGGCACAGCGTAAGGACGGGGTGTCCTCCTTCCTGACCGCTCTCCCTGAGCCTAGCCGGGCCATGTGCGTACCTTGTCAGTGTTGTTGACAGGCTGACTCACAGGCTGGGCACGGTTGTTGGAGCCCAGAGACCTGGGTGCTATTTCCAGCTTGGCTCTGGTCCCCAGCTTTGGTTTCCTACCATGGAGTCCAGGTGGAGAAGCCACTGGGCTCTCAGCTAGGTGGTCGGTTTGGGGTAGAGACCAGGAGATGTGGGACTTCTCTTCATAAAAGAGTGGAAAATGAACTCAACAGTTCCCTTGACCTGGTCCATCCCAAGTGCAACCTCTGACTTTGGCAATGGTAGGGAACACATTCAGGAAACCTCTCTGAACTCCACACAGTTTTTCTACGTTTTTGAGAGTAATTTAAATTCTTACCCTTAATTCACTGATGTACTTATTTGTTGAGCATACGTTTATTTAGAATATTTAATGAGAACCCTTCATAAAAATCTCCATAAACATTAAGTGAAAATAAGCAGCATTCTCGAAACCTGGAAACTCCCAATGAGATCAATTCCTTTCTGAGCACCTTGCAAGGCTGGGGCTGCTTGGGCAGTATTTCAGACTCTCTTAATAATACCTTGTGGGGAAATTATGACACATTTTCTTATTTTCTATTAGGCTTATACATGTTCTTTGGATGAAAGGGACTCCACATGTAAATTTGATGATTAGTCTCTGAATTTCTTCTATGCGAGCAGAGCACGGAATCTCCTGGGCTGTTTGTACAGGATTCAGGCTGGAATTTTAATGGCGAATATCCACTAAAAAAAGCAATAACATCCATGAAAAATTAACATTGCTAAAGAGGTCCCCACACCCGCAGGGACTACAACCCAGAGGGTCACCAGTAAGTGACCATGATTTAATGAAGAGGTGCTCCCTCCGATTAGTAAGAAGTGGGCCTGGCATCTGCCACAGCATAACTACCCTGTCGTCGAGCTTGCCAGGAAAATGCTTTCAGAGGCTGAATTTTCTCCCAGCTCCAGTGAGCTGGCCGTAGACAGCAGAGGACATTCCACTGAAATCGGGCCATTGGAGCCGAAGACAAAGGCGGCTGATTCAAGTGCACCAAATTGGAGTTTCTCTAATCAAATATATTAAATTCGCCATCACTCTTGATTGTTTTAATGGGAAGAAAGGGCAGCTGTACCCTTCATTTCCTAAGCATTTTACTTGGTGCCGTGGGGAGGGGAAGAGGAGGAGGGGAAGGAGGATGGGAAGAGAACAGAGAGATGGCTAGGAAAGCTACAGGAAGCTAATGTCTTTTGTCTTAAAAGTAAAATGATTTTGCATGCTGTTCAGATCCACACTGAGAGTTCCCAGAGCCGTCACTCACGGACAAAAACCCGAGATAACCAGCTTATAAAACACGTTTACGCGGGCGTGGAGAAGCAGCCAGCCAACAGACGGGGGGTTTGGAATCCTTGGGCAAAGAGAGACACGGGTGACTAGTGTTAGACAGATTTGCCTCACTGGTTCCATGAAAGCCTGCTCAATTGAGCATTTTCCCCCCTGCATATTTGTGCTTTGTGCAGAAGGATTTAAATTTCAAGACACTTGGGAGAACATATCTCCTCTCTTTTGTAACCTTCCTGGCTGAGAGCAGAATTCACAAAAGGCCTTTTTTTTTTTTTTTTTTAACCATTTGAGCAATGGGACGCAAAATCCCAGTTAAGAAACTGATGGCCCAACCTATTTTTTTCTTTTTAAGCAGTTTAACTGAAAGGCCAAGACTGATGCTTCCTGCCTGGAGTGCAGCATGACACACCATGTCTCAGTATGCCCCTACAGCCTCGAAGGGGAGCTGGGGCGCATGATGTCACTTCCTCTGTCTGCTGAGCTGATAACAGGATGAACCTGAACGAGATATGAAGCAGACATTCCACTGTGTGATTAAATATTTTACTCCATTTTCAGGTAGGGTACTTAGGTAGACATTGTTTTTGTACTTGGAGTTGCGCATACACAAACGGACCTCTCGCAGAGGAAACAAAAGTCTAGGAATTGCAGCTATGGGCTCGCAGGCTCACACAGGCTAACGTGAGTCATCCAGAGAAAGGGCTTTGGATGCTGGTGCCTGTTACAGCCTGAAGCTAGCCTGTTTCAGAGCTGGAATGTGAAAGGCAGCTGGCTGTGTCAAAGGGGCAGAGAATAAAGCCACAGTGTAAAATGAAGACACAATTCAGCAAAGAGAAGATGCTATTAAAATGGTTTTTGCTCCTCTGGCAGCTTCTTTAGGAGGGCCCCCTTTTGGAGACAAATGATTCTAGTCCTCTTCTTCCGGGGGGGGTCGGGGGGGAAGAGGAGGTGGGAGCTCCTTTCAGAAAAATGTTATCGGACTCTTTTTAAATGTCTCCATTTGAAGGGAATCAAAGGGAATGTGATAAGGCAGTGTCTATATACTCAGGGGCATTGTATCAAGTGACACAATGCAGGCTAAATGAAGCTCTTCATCCTTTGGGGAAATCTAATAACTCAATCAATCAGCTTGGGTCTCCTGTCATATACAGTGGGCGTCCGGCCCCTATGCAGAGGTTCCTTCTTGTTACCACGAGACAGCTGGGCGAGGCCGGCTCAGTGAGAGGAAGAAATTGCCCAGTGCATTCCTCCCCAGGCCCCCTCTCTCTCCCGCATACAATGCCCTTTTGTCCCCGTGGCCCCCATTCCTTGGGGCATGGCCTGAGCTGGGTGGAGGCCATTGCCTGGGAGCCACTTGGCTCCCAGTGTCTTCCTCTTGCAACAGCTGTGCAGGATGAGCCTCCTGGGCGGGCTTGGTCACATCCAGAGCCGGTGGGATCTGGAAGGCGTCCACTGTTCTTAGCCTGGGTCTGGGTGGCACGGAGGGTGGCCATCTCTTCCCACCTGTGGTGAGGGCCTGCAGGGGGCACCCAGTGGTGCTTGTGAAAGCAATGGGGACCACAGAGAGAGCTCAGAGCTGGGAGTTGAGCCACTGAGTTGCAGCTTAGATCCATTGCTGCGTTCATGGAGCAAGCCTTGGGTAAGAAGTCATCTAACCTCACTGTTGCTTGGTCTCCTCTTTTGTGAAATTAGAGGCTAGAAGAGATGATCCCCAAGGAGATGAAACTTTCAGGCCCAGTGACCTGTGCCTCTCACTAATAACCATGGACGTGAAATAGACAGCATGGGCTTCCAAGTCAGGTGGGAATCCTGACTTCACCACCATGCAGTTTTGTTCCAGTTATAAAGCCTCTGTTTGACTTAAATAATTTCCACCATACAATTATGTAGTGTGAATTTAATGACCTGAATTACAAGAAAGAGTCTGGTGTGATTGCTGGCACACAGTGTGCCCTTCTAAATGTCAGCTTTCCTTGTAACCTACATGATGGTAGCTGTCAAAAGAAAAAAGTACTTAATAAAACTCTGCATTTGTCCAAGAATCTTGATATTTAAAAAGAAGTTATATAGTACTTCCGTGTCCTAGGTTAGCAGTTCCTAGACATTTCATTTCATAGACAAGTGAAGTTAGGGGAAAAAAATACAAGATTGGTTGCAAGGTTATAAGCTTTTTAATTTCGGCCAAGTAAGTTGGCTAAAAAATAATTCTTATCTACTTTTACCATCATTTCAAAAAATAAAGCCATGATGACCATCTTTACCAGGAAAGGACATTTGTCCTCATTAAACTGACAAATATATGTCACACATGTATTTATATTACACATAAGATGCATATGGACATTGTCCTTCCTTGTCTTTCTATCTATAATTCACTATGGATGAGTGACAGTTTGTACCATTCTGCCATTAATAGAGGTGCTGATCTTGGGAAACCACTGTCTTAAGGAATCAATTTCACTTACTTATATATCTTCATGTGTTTGTGTAAACTAATGTCTGCTATTTTACTTATTTTCCCTTTTTGCTTTTCTCTCTAATCTCCCTACCCTCTGTACACAAGCACATACATTTCACTTAGGTTGCCTTAGCCTACCCAGTCTTCCCTGAGATTTTCAGAAGTGAGCAAAATGCTTTGCGAGTGTCATACATTTCAATTCTGTATGCACCTTCCTTCCTTCCCACTTGAAAGGAGCGTCCTTAGTAGCACACAGAGCCCTCCCCTAGGGGAGAGGTCCCCCCCCCCCCCCCCCGGCACTGGTCAGCATTTCAGGGCTGCCTGGCTCTACTGCCTCTTCTGGGCAAAGTGCTATGCACACAGAAAGCAAGGGAGGCCTCCAGCCTTTGCCCCTCTCATGGACCCACTTTGCACGGGGCATGTAGGAGGCTTCCAAGCCGCTCCTGGTCTCAGCCCTAGCTTCTCCTCTGCACTGGTTCACTCCAAGGAAAGAAGGGCTTTTGAGCCAGTCCACTGGTTCCTTGCTCCTTTCCTTCTTGGTGGAAAGCAGGAGACGACTGAGCTTGGCCAAGACTGCTCCCTTAAAGCGGATGTCTGGGCTGCTTTTCATCAGCTGGGAATCTGGGCCCTCATCCCCCAGCATCGAGTCCTGGGCAAGCGCTAATGGAGCAGGAGCCGGATGGGAAAACTGGACGGCTCTTTGCCTCCTACCGCTTCGGGTTCTCACATTGTGGCCTCATGTGTTGTAAATTACAGAAATACCAAACACACCCACAGTTAAATATAAGCACCAAAATGCTCTTGGATGCCAAGTGTAAGTGACTTTGAAATGCTCTCTTGATTTGTGCTGCCTATACACGGCTTGCTTCCATTAGTGCCAACATACTGAGCTTCCGGCTAGCTAGCTCTTCACTAGCTTGCCTTGTTTCTGGTGCTTTCCTTTAACCCTCTGCCACCAGAAAGCAGGGTTGTGCTGGGATCACATTTTCCCTACAAGAGGTGTGACCTTCTTGTGGACATAGCTGGTCTTCATGGGAGGTCTCTCCATAGTCAGAAAGGAACGCTCAGAAAATCCATTAGGCCCAATATCAAATTTCTTTCTGGGGTAATAGATGCCGGTGCTACTCACTGAGATCTGCAGCCTCCCGGAGCTGAGTGTGGCTGAGTCCAACAGGCCAGCTGGCTGGCCACACAGATATGGGGCATGGTGACACCTCCCTGCTCACTCTCTGGGTCCAGGGCCTATAATATGCAAATCACAGAAACGTGCAGAGAGCGGCCAGAGAAGTCTTGCCTCTCTCCTGCTCCCTCCCACTCCAGACCTGCTGCTCAGTGGGGTCTGGTTCCTGCAAAGTGTGGTGGAAGAAGCCGGCAAGGAAGTGGGGTGGGGTACTCATCTATGCCGGGCTTGTGAGTCTCTTTTGAAGCGATTTAGACCTTCAAGAAAGACGGTGCTTGTTTTTCATTTGGGAGGCTTCATTTCTAACAAGAAGCTTCTTCAGTATTGAGGCTCACTGAGGTTGGTGCTGTCTTCCTTCATGTGGTTGCAGTTCTCATGTGTTACTTATTTTTGATGTGGTAGCTACAGCCAATGAAAGCCAGTACCCCTGCCGCCCCTCCCCCAGCCCCAGTTCAAAGTTCTAAACCGAGAGTTTTGGGTTTCTGTCTTCAACATTTCCTCTCTTTGATGACCCTGCAGGGCTAAGAGTATAACTTTGTCATTCCCAGTAGCTTCAACTCTAGTTATGTCCTTTGCTCAAAAACGGGGGCAGTGGGACATGTGGGAAGGGAGCCAGGGTCAGGGGGCCAGGGCCACCTGCCATAGCAGACATTCCTGAGTGCAGAGCAGGTACAAGGCACATGCTAGGCACTGAGGATCCAAAGACCAACCCAGCAGGCACCCCCCACCCCCTTGGGCGCTCTGGCCTTCCTCAGGACAGAGAGAGGACTCCCACATGCTCTCTCGAAGGCCACCGCACCCTTTTACCTGCCAAATCCAAAGACCCTTTTCCATTCCTATGCCTTGTTACCCTTCTCCAGCTCTGCCCCTGTTCATTTCTCCTTTCGTCATGATTTATCCAGTGGATACCTGTTATGTGGCTGATTCCTGTAACATGGGAAGGTACAATATGAAGGTTAAAAGTGGTTCCAGGGTCATAACATCTGTCTTCACATCCAGCTCTTACTTGTATGTGTGACACGGGTAAGCTATGCAGCCTGTCAAAGGGTTTGGTTTCCTCACCTCTTAAATGGGATTACTGTTACCTACCTACCAGGTTTTGTGAAGATTAGACAAGGTAATATGGAAGTTGTGTTTAGAACAATGCCCTGGCACATGCAGGTGCTCAACAAATACTGGCTACTGTTAATATTATTATTAGATGGTGTGCTGAGCGCTGGAAATATAGCCGTGAACCTGACCATCATGGTTTCTTCCCTCACCAGTCTCACAGGCCAGTGTGGGAGGAGGCAGCCATTCAACAAGTGGGTGTCAGCGTGTTAACAGTAAAACTGCAAGTACCAGGGCACCTGCGTGCCTCAGTTGGTTAAGCTCCAACTCTTGATTTCAGCTCAGGTCATGATCTCACAATTCGTGGGTTCGAGCCCCGTGTTGGGTTCTTCTCTGACAGCACAGAGCCTGCTTGGGATTTTCTCTCTGCCCCTCCCACTCCCTCTCTCTCTCTCTCTCTCTTTCTCTCTCTCTGTCTCTCTCTCTCAAGATAAATAAATAGACTATAAAAAAAGAAAACTGCAAATACCGAGCCATGCTTCTGACAATGTGTGCTACTGGGCTGTCTCCCCAGTTCTACCTTTCTTGATTCTTCCTCTGTCACTGACTTTTCTTTCCTTTTTCTTCCCTGAAGCAGCAAGTCCACAAGATTCTGCAATTATTTCATCCCCATGCCCCCCACAGCCATCCCAGCTCTCCCTGAGAGCTGGCAGTGCAGTGAAGGCTTCAGGCCCACGTAACCTGAGTCACCCTCAGGTGGGGGTAGGCAACGCAAGGAGGTGCTTTGTGTGTGCACGTGCGGGCTTCCTTGTTGGAGAGAGATGGCTTCAGATGGCCCCTCTGCTCTGCAGTCGTCCCCTAACCTCTCCATGACGATTTTAATCATCTCTAAAAGGGAGATGGTTGGGGTGCCTGGGTGGCTCAGTTGGTTACGTGTCTGACTCTCAGTTTTGGCTCAGGTCATGATCTCATGGTTTCCTGGGTTTGAGCCCCATGTCAGGCTCTGTGCTGACAGTGTGGAGCCTGCTTGGGATTCTCTCTCTCTCTCTCTCTCTCTCTTTCTTTCTTTCTGCCCCTCCCTTGTTCATGCTGTCTCTGTCTCTCTCAAAAATAAATACATAGATGTAAAAAAAATAAAAAATAAAATAAAATAAATAAAAAGGAGATAATAATACTCTCTGCATGGGATTAATTGACCATGTACACATATAGATATTCTCAACTATGTGTACACAATATATGCACATATATAAATATATGTACACATACATACATATATGTCCATATATGTGTGTTTAGACACATATAAATATACATATGAAAAGCCTCGACTCAGGGCCTGGTCCACAATAAGCGCCCAGTAACGCTGTCAACGGTAGCTCTAGCTCTAGCTGGAGCCCCCCGTAGGTTGTGGTTGTTACAGCACAGTTTCTGGAATATGGAAAAGCAGCCCCGTTCTACGTAATTTGGCCCTGTGTAACCACCGAGCTGGGAACACGGATGACAAAGCTCACAGAGGCCGGTGCACATCCCTCAAGGAGTTCACAATGCAGATTTGTGCACAAATGCCAGCCAAGCTCTAGAAGATGATCAAATGGAGGACACATGTCTGGGGGCTCAGAGAGGAGACAGTTCTTCCATCAGAGGCGGCCTGTTGAAGCTCAACCATTTGAGCTTGGATACTCAGCAAAGCGTAGATGGGAGATGAGGCTGGGGGAAGGGCATTCTCACTGGAAGGCAGAGGGAAGCGTGTGAGTAGACGCACGGAGTTAGGCAGCTGGGTGGCAGGCCTGCGCTGGAACTCTGGCGACCGAGGCGCAGCAGGCATGGAGGCCTGGAGGGGCTGCATCTGCAAGGCAGGCTGGGGCTGTGGTGGAAAGGTATTTAGGCTGTTAAGGGGTGTGCAGCTAACTGCACTTTTGAGCTAAAAATACATTGTCCTGGATTGACTGGAAGAACCTATCAAGAAGATCCTAGCTTGTAAGAAGACGAATTTAACCAAACGAAGAGGATATGTGACATAAGGAAATAAAGCAGAGTTGAATCATGCCAGCAACAGCACCTTCTTTGTTTCTCCTGGCAAAGGACTCTGTCATTAAGTCACAGCACCGTTGCTGCTGCCATCAGATTAAAATTGTCAACAGATTTCCATGTGTAATAGAAACTTTAAACTTTTTTATTACTTTGAAAAAGGAACATGGTGCCAAAGCCACAGACTTGGTGTTATTAAGCTTTGGTATTTGAGCCTGGCTATGTGAGGAAATAATCTAAACACCCAGTCTTTCCCCCATCTGACCCATCTTCCATCCACAACTGAAACTTCCAATGGCTCCTCATTACCCAGTGAAGAATTTCTAAACTGCTAGGTGTAGTTTATGTCTGCTCTACTCCGTCAGCTTCTTCACTGGTCACCTTCTTCAGTGCCTCTATAACCAGGCCACAGTTAACTCCTTGTAGATGTTCAAGCCACGTAATGCGTCTGCTGGGCTCCGTGCTTTCCCTCTTCTATCTTCTTGGCTAAGCTAATGTCTTCTCCTTACCCCAAACCCTGTTCTAATGTCACCTGCTCTGAGAAACCTTCCTGGTTTCTTGTCTCAGGTAGTGCCCCTCCTGTCTTGCACAAGATCATGTGCCTATCTGTATAATCCTCTCTCTTCTGCCATGCGGCAACTGTTAATTTAACCGGACATCTCCCCCACATGCTCATGAACTTTTGAGGGCAAGGACTGCTTCTTTCATCATATATCTTCAGAGCCTGGCTCACCATATGGATTGGAAAAGGGTTTATGAACTGAAGAACAATCCTAGCAATCCAAAACACTGTACTGTGTGCCTCAACAAGACATTTAGATATCTCAGGGGCCTGGAGACAACATCTAACCTCGAATACTTAGTATGAGTGAAATAAAAGAGAGAGAGAGAGAGAGAGAGAGAGAGAGAGAGAGAGAGAGAGAGAGAGAAAGAAGAAAAAAGAAAAGAAAAGAAGAAAAGAAATCTTGTGAATGCTGAAAAAGGCAGGATCCTCTTGAGGATTTAAAAAGCGGTGGCTTTGACCCAGGGCAGTGTGCAAACTTGGCCTTAGACTTCATGCTTCAGGATCAACTGGTCCACCAGCTGAACATTCAGATTTCTCAACACCTGATTTGTATCCCCCAAGTCAGATTGCTAGAAGACAGGATCTGGGAATTGGCGTTTTTAATATATTCCCCCAGTGATTCTGATCCACCCTTTGGCCTGAGAACCCATGACCTGGGTAGAGTCTCCAGTCAACATAATATTGGTAGACACAGGATGGAAGAGGAGATTGAGAAGGGATAGTGCACACTGATGCAGTCTTTTTATGGTTTAAGGATTCTCAGCAGGATTTAACCCCCTCGAGTGGACTGTATACTTCATAGGCCATCATAGGAGGGCATGTTGACTGCAAAATTAAACATCTCTTCTGTTGCCTTCATTCTGTTAATAAAATGGGGAACAGTACGATGATTTTCCGAATGTCATATTATCCTACTTGGATACTGGAACAAAGGCCATTGGCATGAGCAGTTGGAGCAGCTCCATAGGTGAGGGAATGTAATTGGAAATGGCCCTGCTGTGGAAGGCATGAGGAGACCCGTGTCCCTCAGTTAGCAAGCAGAAATACACAGACCATTCTGTGGGGCCCAGAGGTGACAAGTCTCCTAATGTCTCACCACTTCCTAGTTTCAAGGAGTAAATGGTAAACTCATGGAAATGAGCTGTAGCCTCCTAACCAAACAGCTTCCATCAGACTGAGGACTCTCCTCAGATTGGAGAAGATGAGAAGGAATTTGAAGTGTGGTGGCTCTGCTGACTGACACTCAGGTCGGGGAGACAAGTGCCTTCCATTGAAAAAGGAGAGAAAGGGGACCGAGGACATGAGCTGAACTATTCCCAGCCTGCTGTTTTCTTCCTGGGGTGAACTGTGGTTCCATGATCGTGGAGTGGGAAAGCTCTGGGTCATGGGCTGATGGAGACAAAAGGGACAGAGATGGTTGTCCCTGACTGGGGAGCTGTGCTGGTGGGTGACTCAGGTACCATGACAGACCATCTGGGGATAAAAAGACGTAGGAGTGAAACCCTATTCAAAGTAATGCTGTGTCTACAAGAAGACAGGAGACATCAATGTATAATGGAATCATGGCTCTGACATTTCCCTTACTTTTGAAGCTAAAGGCAGAAAGGAAATATGGATATAGGGATCCATGCCCTGGGTATATGTTGTCAGGTAGCTAAAGAGAAGATTAAAGGATGTGTCTCTGATGAATAAAGAGCTGTAATCTATTTTTATGTAATTTAGTTTTTTATTTTTTGAAATTCATAATGAGATAGAAAAGCCTTGAGACCAAACTGACCTTAGAAGCGAAGGAAGAAATTATTGCAAACACTTTTCTAGCCATTTCCCTCAACACTGAAGGTGAAGGCAACAGATTATTTTTCTTTTTTTTCATACATATATAAATATAATATTTTGCTTTAGATTTTGTCCTTGAACATAAAATGGCTTTAGCTGATACAGGATTCTAATCACATTGTAAGACTGTCATAATGCAATTATAACCTTTGACAATGGCAAATCTGTAAGATGTGGCTAGATGCAATGATTAATATTTACTGTGCAAGTACCTTAGAAGTTATTTGCCCTGAAGTAAGTGAGAGAAGGTTCTGTATGGGAACTATATCTAACATCTGACTTACTTTGTAATGCCTTTAAGTTCTTGCTAATACAATCTAGAATAAAAGAAGGAATAGTCAGGCAAAAGACTCTAATAAAAAATAGAAGTCTTGGCTTAAGAAAACTCAATGTGTGTCTACCAAATTATAATTTAAAAAAAGCCCCCCAGAAAACAAAAATTAGGGGTAATTACTTATATTTAATAGATTTTTCAGATTTGCTGCAGGGTTGTTTAAACCAAATACTTGTCAGGTTTTACTTCTCCATTTTTTTTCTATACACAGTTTTTAGGGATAGATTTAGCACATAAAACAAGCCAAGTATATCCTATTACCCATTTGTTGAATTAGTATGTCTCCTGCAACTCTGTTCTTTGAAAAAACCGGTGTCTTTTTTTTTTTTCATTTGTGGCTTTAAAAAAATGAACATTGACACCAGGCAGGTCTTCATGACCCTGCAAGACCGAAATCCAAGGACTGTTGTTATTTACATTTCTTGGACAAGTCCAGCTTATCCACCGGACGTGCTATGACTGTGTGTGATTCTGGAGCATAATCTATGACTTGGTTTTGATAAGTGTTGTGGCATGTCATGTGTCTGTAGTCACTCAGATCCGTGATTGCCCCACATGATAGCTTCCTGCCCTGGCGAACCCTGTCCCGCTCTGCTTACCTGAGAAATTTGCTTTCGGGCTTCTCATTGAGAGAGAATCTATGTGACTGATATATTACTGGTTGGTACTCCTGGGTCACCAGGATACATCACAGTATCACATCGCTTTTCTGCTGTGACGCGAGGCCTCCTAAGAAAGCCTTGCTGAGAAGGTAATTTCTTCTAGCTAAAAGTATCTTGCCCTTTCAGGTTCTATCCTGAGAAATATTCTTCCCTCTTCCACTCATCCGCTATCTTGCTACAGTCACACAAAGGTTATCACTAATTCTTAAATCTGATACTAATAAATAATATTTATCGAGCTCTCACTGTAGGCCAAATACTATATGCAATGCACATATAGTACTTGTTATGTAAATGAGACACTGGTCTAAATGATTTTAAAATGTTAATCTTCACAACAACTATGGGAGGTGGTTAATATTATCATCCCCGTTTATATCGGAGCACACTGATGTAAAGAAAAAGTTAACTTGACAAGTTTATATTAAAGCCAGTGGTGGAGCATGGATTGAGACCTAGTACAGTCTGGCTCCAGAGTCCATACTCTTAACTACTTCCCCCTGTTGCCTATGAAAAGTGCGCTGTATCTCTTAAGTCATACTATGGTCCTACAAGGTAGATACATCAACGTCCTCATTTTGCTGATGGAGAAACTGAGGCATAGATAGCCATGTAATTTTCCTAGCATCCTAGGCTCAAACCCAAGACATCCAATTTCAGAGGCGTTTAGCTCTTTCTCCTATGTGGTCTCCTAAAAGTGACAATGCTGGAGATCCACTCTCTTCTGCAGATAGTGTTTATGAAGAACCTCCATGCGAAGGGCTAAGAGGGTTAACAGCTACTGAAGGGTGGGGTTTGTGCTTGAGAGAAGCGGAAGAGGTCTGTAGTTCTTTCCAGGCTGTAGGCATCTTGTCTACACCCTAGTGAGTTTCATGGGCTGTACCCAGAGACCCAACCTCAGAGCCAGTGAGGGAACTCAGATCTCTGGGCTCTGACTCTCAGATCCCATGTCTTTAGGAGTCTTAGGAACTGGGACAACTTCTACCGTTCGGTATGCAGTGCACCTGCAGATTTCCCATTAAACTGCCTGCCGAATCAGGAATAATGATCCTCAGGGGGAAGAGATATTATTTGCATTTGAATTAATGTTGAGATCAGAGTCACAGATTCCTCATCAAGAAGGATTTAGAGCAATTGCTGATATCCTGGGGATCTGTGACCAGCTCATTATTTGCATCTCACAGGGTAGCACTAGAATTTTTAATTTTTTTCAAGTCTTCTTTTGAAAGTTTGGCTCTCTTTATCCCCATGATCATAATTATAATAATTTTGAAACATCAGTCTGCTCAGATATCAAGGTGTTGAACGGATAATTTCACTTTAATGAATTTGTCTCATATGGGCTTATTTTCCACATCTGTCCTAAGCTGAATAGCTAACTGGTTAATATGAGAACTGTTCCGTTTCATTAGCTTCTCCCTGTTGATTTCCTTGAGGTGGAACTGATGCATTGCCAGTTGCAAGCCATGTCGGCTCTTTCTCTTTAGGCAAAGCACGGATCCATATTCTGTTTGAAGGTGCTGATATCAACTAAGCAGAATTAACAAAATGAAATAGTTTGATCATCCAGATAAACTGCAAGGATTCCATATACCCGATGGCTTATGAGAGATTAGCAAGTACTCGGCATGGACGTCATAAACACTTGTACCTGAGGCCATCTTGGGTAAACTGTACAGAAAGGCCACAAAGCCCTGACAGGAATGGAGAAGGAAAGAGGTATGGCGGACAAATGCGGGAAGGGATAAGAGAAAGAAAAAGAAGGAAATGGCATGGCAGGGGGTCCATGAGGCCATGTTGAAGGTCTCGAGTTGGCCAACAACAATTTCAAACTTTTCAGGTAGGAGGTCTCTTGATTGCTATGGTGGGCTTAGAGGATGTTTCGGGATGTAGTTTAAGGCAAGAGAGCTGATATCCATGGATTTCTGAGCCTCCTGGAGGGAGAAGGGCAGTGCATCCTTTATAGAGCCCTAAGTTTTGCCCAAGTGGAGAAATGATCAGTTGAGGTTCTCTGGGGTCTAAGAGAAAATCTGATGCAAACAGTGAGGAGGTGCATTGTCTCTCCCAGCAAGTAGGTAGACTGTTCTTCAGGACTGTTTGATTCAATGACTCTGGGGCATCAAGTGTCCAGTTGGTTGTGTCCTTCTGCCCCACGTCCTTGGCATTGGTTTTCATTTTTAATTTTGTTCTCCTTATGGTTGAATGATGGCTACCAGCACGAAATGCGGCTGTGTGTTTCCTTCCTCACCACTCTGGGTTTTGGCAGGGGAGAGGCTCTCTTCCTTCACTTCAGTGTGATTGGGCCAATTCAGGTCTCATCCCACCCTGGCACTAATAACTATTACCAAGGGAATGTCATGAGCTTCCGGCTGACACCTGAGCAACAGAACCAGTCACTGGCAACAGGTGTGGGGTCACCTGGTCTATGCTTGGCTAATCATTGCCCACTCCTGGGGTTGCGATGGGGTCAGCTTTCCGGGAGACACAGGAAACATGTAGAGTGTTGGTAGAGTCTGTGGGAATGAAGAAGAAACACACTGAGCAATGGTACCTGCCATTCAAATCCACGGGGTTGCCACCCCTACCATGAAGCTAAGGATCTCAGCTGAAGTCTATTGACCCCAGAGGTAGATCAAGACTAGACAGCCTTCCCCTAATGATCTGAGACCAGGCAGTTGTTCGAGTGTTTACGAACCCTGCAAAATAAAGGGGGGAAAAATGGAAATGAAACCAGAAACTAGAAAACAGCACTGAACAAGATAAGCTATTAAAAGGAGTGGGCACATGTGTGGGAGGCTCTGTGTGCTGGGTGTGTCAGCTTGTGTCCGCTACCATATCCCGTAAGCATTTACAGAGATAGAGACTTGACCAGGGCAAGCTCTGTGCATCCCAGGACTCCATGGACTTTCAATATCCAACAAGGAGAAAGAGTAAAGAACGGGTCCCAGGTCTCCTTGGTCCACAAAAAGTGCCTTCTTTCTTGGTAAAATCACCTCTCCAGCAGTAGTAGACTCCTTTATGCATTTCGTTAATTTTTTGAACCTTATTTCATGTGTTCTTTTATTTCTTCTAGTTATGCAGGAATGTTTCAGAGTTGTCCTACGTATTCTTCAGTTCATTCTTTGGGAATAATAGGTTGGTTTCCTCTTTTTCATCTAAGGTTAGGTGTGCATGAGGAAAGAGCCACTTCCAGTCAGATTATCTGATGTTCGTGTTAACAATGTAGAATTTTAAGTAGGTAGGGGGTTGATGACAGATATTTCGGAAGAGTGGAATGTGGGTAGAGTCACTTGGTGTGTTCAAATGGAATGAGCTTGAACCAGCCCATGTTCAGCAAGAGACACATGGGGGTTTCTTGTTCGAAGTTTGGGATCAGAGAAAGTGCTAGAGATGAGAGGACCATCAGTGTGATAAGTGAGGAAGAGCTTGCCTTTTGGCGCTGGATGTGCAGATTGTCTGAAGAATAAGCAACCCAGAGGGGAAGCTCAGGGGTTGATACCCCTCAGAACAACTTAGAGAAAAGACAAAGACTCAGAGATACACTAGGGCTTGTGGCCGGAATCCTTGTGCCTCTTCCTTTTTCAAAAATGGCAGCCTGCCTACTAGGTCACCGCAAATCTGCTTGTGTGGGTCTCCCATAAGTACCCACCAAGTTGTTCTGGCCACGAGGTAAACTCTGCAACACTGCACTCCTCAGGAAATGAACAGCCAGGCCGTTCCTGAGAGTCTTGAAAGTCCCCATGAGGCATAAAGGGTTAAGGCCATTTGGAGGACTCCTGCCACGGGAAATGGAGGACAGCCAGGAGAGTGGAGGATACTGGTATGTGGTAAAGAGGCTACTGAGGTTACTGCCATACTGGCTTTGATCTAGGGCAGGGCGTCTGTACTTCAGGACCACGAATGTCTGGGGCTGGATACTTCTTTGTTGTGGGGGGACTGTCCTGTGCATTGTAGGGGGTTTAGTAGCATCCCTGGCCTCTACCTACTAGATGCCAGTGGCATCCTCCCAGCCCCCAGTTGTGACAACCAAAAATGTCTCCAGACATGGTCAACTGTCTTCTGTTGAGAGTTTTGTCCCTACCCCTCTGGTGAGAACAACAGCCCTAGAGTGAAGTAGGGACTGTAAGGCTGGGAATTGAGGGGTTGGTTTAGATGGGTGACCAGCTTCTGCCTAAGATCCTGAGGTATTGATGAAGGTGACCAAGAACGCGCATAGATTGGTTTACAGCTAAAGAACAAACGTTGGACTCCAGTGCGGGGAAGCTTGTAAAGGTGGTTTTAGGGCCAAGAGGCCAACTGGATTCAAATACTGGCTAGGACCGTTTTATGCAGAACATGACACAGAGATCGGTTGGGACCCGAATTAGGTGTAACTAAGTATCCAAGAGTGAACACCACCACAAGCTGTATTACAGGGTTGAATGATAACATGCTCATCACTCCAGTTTGTTTGGCACCTGATGACTGCCAGGAGCGGTGGCCAACACAGATTATACCCAATTTATAACCCCACAGCTGCAAGGTAGGAATTGCCCCCGTTTTGTGGATGAGGAATTTGGGGCTCAGACAGGTTCCCGTGACGTGCCCCAGGGCTTGCCACTGGCCACGGCAGAGGCAGGCGCAAGCCCTGGCTGGTTAACTCCAGAGCAGGTGCTGCAACATGTAAACATATGATTAGAATGTGGAGTGTGTGTTCCACAGAGCCTACCATAAGATCTTCATGATCATGTACGACACTGCGTGTGTTATAGACACACTTACCATATATGTGTATAGGCAGAGAGCCTCTTAACATCAATCGTGTGGCAGCTCCTGAAACTATTAAACACATGAAGTAGCTGATATTTGCTACAGGAGCTGATAACCCTTATTTCCTGGGGATTCAGTGTCCTCAGTCTCCCTGAGCAATTTTGAATCCAAACTGGGAGGAGGCTGGGTCAGCTTCTGGGTAAGGGAAGTGTCTGTTGAGGGGGCGGGAGCTGGATGGGGGGTGGGAGGGGGTTCTGTGCTGGGAAGGAGTCCCTGAGCCAATGCACCTGAGGCTTGAGATGAAGCGTCTCTAGAGCAGCTTCTTAAATTTAATGTGCGGTGTTCTTGTTAAAACACAGGGTCTGGTTCAGAGCCTGGGTGGGCCTGGAATTCTGCATTTCTAACACACTCCTAGTATTGCTGCTAGAGCCAATCCAGGCAATGCTTTGCGTGGCGAGGGTCTAGCAGCGTTAGAGAGGGAACCTTATTCTTCCTAATGTTTCTTTGTAAAGCAAGCCAATTAAGAAAGGAACTGGCCATAAAGGAGCTATAAGACACAAGAGGGGCACCTGGGTGGCTCAGTCGGTTGAGCATCTAACTTTGGCTCAGGTCATGATCTTGTGGTTCATGAGTTTGAACCCCACATCAGGCTCGCTGCTGTCAGCCTGTCAGAGCAGAGCCCGCTTCTGATCCTCTGTTCTCCTCTCTCTGCCCCTCCCCTGCTTGCACTCTCTCCAAAACAACTAAATATTAAAAAGGAGGAGAAGGAGAAGGAGGAGAAAGAGAAGGAGAAGAAAAAGAAAAAGAAGCAGGAACAGCAGCCACAGGACACAAGAGAGTCGAAGAAATCATGCTAAGATGATGAGCTCGGCAGGGTGGGGGGAGGGGTCACTAGGATGAAAGAATAGGACCCTCCCTGCCTGATAAACAGATTTATCACAGACCCAAGTGGCTTGAAGCTTTAAAGAACATGAGTTTCAAAGAAGTTTGTAAAATTACAACTTCATGCAGCAGGTAGCAAACGTATGGAACTCATTATCCCTAAGCTTTAGCAAAGATTAAAAATATAGTTATGTCAATGCTATAAATAAAGTAGTAAATTACATACTTGCAGTAGGTTACTGAGGGAAGGGAGGGTATTTTGGAACACCTCCCTAACTTTTGAGGTTGACACACATGTGCGCTCCGTGTTCATAGTTTCTAGACCAAAAATAGGGGTTTATGATTCACAAAGGATTCCTTCCCCCCGCCCTTCCCGTCTCTGGGTGTAGAGATACTGGAAGATGTAGTGTGGATGCTAAAGCAATAGCATTTTTAAGACTTGATGATGGTTTCTGAGAACAAAATGCTAAACATTTGAAGTGAGGACTGTGCAGGGTAATCCAGGGTCTATGGACCTTCCCTTCAGATACCACATCGGGTCAAGTTCTCTGGTCATCCTGATAGTCATGGGGTGTGCAGAATGCTGACCTGATGTGTTGTTCTAGACACTGGGGATGGGTGGTCCAGCGCTGGATCCCCATGTGCCAATGCTTTGTTTATCCTGTTGTGGTAGCTCCTCCTCGTGGATTTCCTAGGGAGGCTCATAGGATGGGTCTCTAAATATCCTAGTCATTGCATTCACTGAATTCACTCACTTATCCCACCATTATTTGTAAATTATGACATGCCCAACAGTGAGTAAATCAAAAGGAACAAAAAAGGCTACCTCTCCCTTCTCACGAAGCTTGCAATGAAGTGAGGGAAGAATGGGCAGCGAAGTTTGTAATTTTTTTTGGGTGTCTTTTTGATGACTTATTAAGAAAATCTTGTGAAGGATAGTTTACAAGTACACACACCCGGGGCATTCTGAGATGCGGTGGTGCACAGGAGTTGTCTCTGAGGAAATGACTTTCAAGTTGAAACTGAGGATATGTGGGAGTTAGCTTGACAAAGAGTAAGGGGAAGAACATTCTTGGGGCACAAAAAGGCTCCAAAGCAGAAAGGGGCTTGAAGGCTAGTGTCCACAGGTGTCAAGACTGGGGGTAAGAATGCTGTCCACTGACATCGGAGACCATTCCCAGAGAGCCTGCTGAGCCGCGGTAGGTTCAAGGCTCCTCCTGTATCTGTTAGAAATTTGCCAAAAGATTTTGAGCAGCAGTGTGTCTTCATTTGCTCTAGAGCTCAGGCTTTCCCAACCATCCCTGAGACGGAGACATGATGCTGAGGCTTGGGTTTGCATCCTGCAAGCTCAGATGCCCAGTGGCACAGAGCTATGGGCACAGGCTGCTTCAGGCCCCCAACCAGGATGGACACTAAGGGCTCTGTGTCACTGCCCAATCTGTGAGGCACATGTTGAGTTCGTGACAGAGAAGAGAGGTGGTACCAACATGGAGAACACAGGAGAGAGAAGAGCTAGGGGTGTCCACCATTCATCCTGTGGCATAGAGTAGGGGTGGGTCCCACACACAACACTCAGGCACTTGTCATCAATTATGTTCCGGGCTTACAACACCTCCTGGGAGTAACAGGCAGAGTGCTCTAATGACCTTAAAAACCGTTTTATCTTCCAAATTCTGTCACCTGCATGTAGTATTCCCTGAGGTTTGGGGGATAATTTACATTATTATCTGCTAAAAGGATCGGCCTCTTAGTGGTAGCTGGTAGATGAAGGTGGAAAAACATTTGTTGTTTTATGGCTGATCATGATGCATAGAAAAATCCCTTGCTTTTGTCTCTTTTTTAAAAAAAGAGCTAAATTTAGTTTGAAGGAAATGAATTCACATTATTTTCATTTGCCTTAGCCTTCGTGGTCTCATTTAGCTATAATCTCTTAGCCTCTAGGTATGGGGCTGATCTTAGTTATTGCCCTGCCTTAAAAACCAGGCATCCCTAAGGAATGAGAAGGGGTCAAGGGTCAACCAGGAAAGGGAAATCTTTTTTGTATTAGCTTGTAGACCTCTTGATAAATTTTCTGGGGATCTACTTCCAGTCTGCAAAATACAAAGATGGAGATTAGAAGTCTGTTGTACAGTTTTTGGCCAAATAATTCACTTTTCTTGTGTCAATTTTAGCATAAACATTTTTCAAAAAGAAATTCTTATGCTGTTCTGGCATCCCTTCTACTTCCCCACCTCCCCAAAAGATGTGTCAAAGTTGGAGTCCAACAAAGGAAAGATGAAATTCAGTATTTGCACCCACAGGAAGGCATACGTCAGATCAGAGAGCTTGAATTGCCTGAGACTAGAAAGTCAATATCATTGAGGACGTGGTTTTAATTCTACCCCAGCATTATCCAGATTTACTTCCTTTCTGAGCATCTCAAAGCAAGTTGGGAAGAACTCATTCTGCTCATTTTGATGCAAGATTTCCCCATCAATCATCACGGATAAGAAGCTTCTCCAGATATTGTCTGGGACTTGGAGATGAAGGAGAGAATGAGTACTTAGATTTGCTTGTAATGTGTGTGGGGAACCAGAGTTCTCAGGCCTGAGTTGTGAGGCCTCGGCTGGAGAATGAAAGCATAAAGACATAGATGTTCAGGAGCTCAGAAGAGAAGAAGCATCTGTGATACCAAGAAACAATGTTAGAGAATGATCTTCTGCTTCATTATCAGCGATAACAATAATTAAAGGGTTCTGGAACCTCAGTGGTCACCACTGCACTGTTTAATAGTAATTATTGGGTAATTACATATTATTATATGAGAGATATATAATTATATAATTGTTATTATTAAGTATGATGTTGACCATTGTGGTTCCAACCTCGTCTTCATTTGTGGGGCCTCTTTTGGGGATGGTAATTGAGATAATAGGGATAAAGTCGAGGAGAGGGAAAGTAACTGGGTGAGGGCATGTTTGCCTGGCTCGGCTAGAGCATAGGACGGGGAGACGGGACCTAACGAATCGGCGACACCTGCCCTAGAAGTTGTCTGGTTGGCATCTCTGACTGACCTGTGGGATAATTATGCTCAGAGAGTGTCTAGCTGTGGGATCTCATGGAAACACAGACCACATCTGTGTGATGCCCTACCTTGGCCTTCAGGCCGTCAGGTGCCTGGGGCCAGCCGGAAGAATGGGATGTGGGCAAGGGAGATGGGGATGAAAAAGAAGTAGATTCATAACCAAGGGCAGCTCTGACCCGGAGGGACTTTCCTAAGCATGTTGCCCTGCGTTATTTTATTGATCCTCCGCCGAACCCTCCGAGAGGAGGCCATGTGTTCTGATGGACTGAGCCTGGATCTGGAGTCTGAAAGGCTGGATGGAATCAAGCCCAAGTGCTAATAACTCTTTTGTGCCAAGTGTGGTGACAATGCCCCTGGGTCTGTTTCCTGCTGTGTCAAGTGGAGATAACAATGTCCTCTCTGCCAGGGGGTTGGAGGGACTGAGATAACAGGAGCCCTGGCCTGGCATGGGAATCTAGCGATGGCCGTGGGCAGGAGTGGTAGTGGACATGATCCGCCCAGGAGGCAATTTCACATTCAACAGTGACTATGAGATTTTCCCCCCACACCACAGCTGGTAAATGGCAGAACACAGGTCTTCTCAGTTTCTGTGCTCATCTCGTTACCCTAAGACCCTCGATGACCCTTGCTCGCCCCTCTCCTGTGGAAGGGACCCTTGGGCAGCTCGGAGGAGACGCAGAGTCTGAACTGTCAGTGCTGTTCTCTGTTTAGTGCAGCCAGAGGCATGCCCGGGCATGTTTTCCTCTGTCACCAGCATTGCCCAGGGTGCAGGGAGGGAGCTGCTGGACAAGGAGTGGGAAGCTTTCCTGGGGGTGGCTGGATCAGTTGGAGGATAGGGCGGGCTTTGTGAAGAGCCAGGAGCACTGCCTGCCCTAGAACGTTCCCTCTCTGGGGGAGTAGATGACTCCGGAGGAGAAAGGTACAATAGTTTTCACAATGGAGATAATCCCCGAATCCACCCTAAGCAATGTCAGTCCTTAGCCACAAGCACATTTGCAGACGCTCGGTAGGAGAATGAACCAAAGATGCATGTGCTTAGGGTGAGAAGAGCCATCCCGGTCGGAGCAGGACCCGGTCCCCCTCTGGGGTTTATTTCAACTACATTCTTCCTAGAGTGTCAGGTGGAGAGAAAGCCATTCAAGATTAGACTGGGTGTTGGGGCGCCTGGGTGGCTCAGTCGGTGGAGCATCTGACTTCGGCTCAGGTCATGATCTCATGGTTCGTGGGTTCAAGCCCTGCATCGGGCTCTGTGCTGACAGCTCAGAGCCTGGAGCCTGCTTTCGATTCTGTGTCCCTCTCTCTCTGCCCCTCCCCTGCTCATGATCTGTCTCTGTCTCTCAAAAATAAATAAATATTAAAAAAAGATTAGACTGAGTGCAGAAAAATAAAGGAAACTGAGTTCGTAAAATTGAGTCTTTAAAAGTAAATATTGAGTTTCTCTGGTTCTTTCTTCTATAAGAGCTCAAGATTATTCTCAAACGTCAGTTTGCTTTCTCTTTCTCCCTCTCTCCCTCTCCCCCTCCCTCCCTCTCTCCCTCTCTTCCTTCCTTGAATAGGAAAAAAAAATTGTAGAAGGCATTGCTACTCTTTCTTAAGTGTGGGCAAAGTTTCATCTTAAAATGAGGGTCTTAAAATATGACTTTCATTTCCTCCAGTTAGTGATTCTGTCCTTGAACTTTGTGATTAACAAGACTTTTGTCTTATTTTTTGAGGACTTTACTCTTATTTTTTTGATCTAATATGGATACAATTTTTCATTCACCTTAGAATCAGAACACCAGTTTCCAATTTCTGGATTTTACTGTAAATAATAACATAAGTTTGGTGTGAGAAGGAGGTAAATTTAATACTAAAAAGAATAACTGGCCTGAAATTAGGGAAGCTGAAGGGGAGAGTGTTCATTTTGGGTAGATCAGTGCAGCCAGAAGCGATTAGGGCTGGGTATTTTTCAGTAGTATTTGACAGTTGGAACTTTGGGCCACTCTGGGTGGCTTTGGCTATGCTGAGTCAGGAGCAGAAGTCACCTTTCAAGAAATCTCCATCACCACTAAGGGATTCTTCTTCCCAAGTGAGTGTCTGAGACTTAGTTTGTCACTTGCTGTGATTCACAGGTGAGCCAGAGAAGGATGAATTTTGCTGGTCAATGGCCTACTGTTCCCCTAACTGTGTTAGAGGTGTGGCTGCAATAGCCTTGGACCAAGACTTGAAAGATTGGGTTCTGACCTTGACCTATGATTAGAGTGACAATGTGTTTTGTCATTCAAATGAGGATACTTTTAAGAGTGCTTTTGAGGATACTTAGAATTATTTTTTTAAGTTTATTTATTTTGAGAGAGAGAGAGAGAGAGAGAGAGAGAGAGAGAATGTAAGTGCAAGCTAAGGGGCAGGGGGAGGCAGAGAGAGAGGGAGAGAGAGAATTCCAAGCAGGCTCTACACGTCAGTACAGAGCCCAATGCAGGGCTTGATCTCACAACTGTAAGATCATGACCTGAGCTAAAACCAAGAGTCAGTCACTTAACCAACTGAGCCACCAGGGTGCCCCAAATTGAATGAATTGTATTTAAAAATGAGCCTTTTCTAGTAAGGAACACTCCTTAATAGTGCCAAACCTTGCAAACAAGCTCCAAAAGTTCCAGTTTTTGATTACAAATAAATTGCTTCATTGGGTTATTTTCCTAACCCTTATAAGTCCTGGAAGCCAAGTCCATTACAGGATTTATCGTTTGGTGCAGGGAAGAGCGATGTCCACCCAATGCTAGGAGTCACACAGCATCTTCATGTTCTTCTCGTGGTCAGAGAGTAAGGAAGAGAAATTTTCTTGCTAGTGTTTTGAGACACTCCTAACCACAGTCACAAGAATTAGCATCAGAAAGCCAAGGGATGGCATCCAGTTTGAGGTTTTCGTGTGGTTTTTAAAACATTTAGAAAATGACTAGATCTCCAACCTCATCTGTCCCTGCTTATAACTATTTTGGTGGTCTCTAAGTGGCAATAACTGAAATATTATTGCTTTTGTGCCATATAATTTTCTCATAATACAATGCCTAAGTATATTCCTCTCAGCTCCATTGGGTGAAATTTTCTGCAACTGTGGGCTATGGTAATCTCCATGTCTGTGAACACATAGAATTGGAGAGGGGTGTCTCTTCAAGTATCCTTGGACCCCAGCACCTGATAAATCCACTGCTGCAAACACTGATTTTGACTCAGAGATAGAAGCTGGGTATTTAAGGTCAAAGTTGTGTATATATATATATATACACACACGTAAATATATATGTATATGCAAATATATGTGTATATGTAAATGTGTGTGTATATGTAAATGTGTGTGTGTGTGTGTGTGTGTGTGTGTATAGACTTGTTATAATTACATGGTTGGAAACACAGTGTGCTGGGAGCCAAATGTTGATTAATGTTAATTTTAGGGTAAACAGAGGGAGAGAAAGACAGGAAAAGCCAGTGGACTCCAAAGCTAAAAATATTCTTGAGTTGAGACTCAGCATCTATGGGTGTACAACCTGATAATTACTTCTGAACAGTGATTACCTGTTGTTATATAATTAACCTTGAGGTTCATCTGGACTGCGAGAGCATTTCTCCTGGAACGCACCAATTGCTGTGATTCATGGACCATGGAACTAAATCCAGAAATGCCCGCACACCAAGTGACTCCACGCTGTTCGTTCAGAACAAGCGTCTTCTCTTTCTGGAATACAGGAGGGATATTGTTCATTAGAGACTAAATCTGTTGGGAAGGTAATAGCTGTGGCAGCATGAAAGATATTCGTCTTGCTGAGGGTGATGTGATTTGGAAAGGAGACACAGAGAAACTTTCAGCTTAGTTTAACGAAGGCCACTTGAAGAGCCTTCCCATCCTAGAGCTCTTTTCTCTGTTTCACTTGGGAAAGCCTAGAAAAGAAAATGTTAGCAGCCCTTCAGCATCCTGGCACTGATTACTACAAGCTGTATCCAAAATAAAGAGAAAGTGAGAGACCCAGGGAGACAGAAGAAGGATCTGTAAGTCTGTGAATGTGGAATGAAATTGAATACTTTAAACTAGAACCGGGTTGCAATTAAATGAAAGTAAGGGGTGGGGAGGAGGGGAGAATACTGGGCTGGCTTCTCTCTTAGACATTCCCTGATCATTGGAGAGACCAGAATCAATTCTAGTCAATGGATTTAATTCATTTTCTAGAGCAGAAATTGTTGGTTGCTTACCAACAGCGATTCTCCCTTTTGTCCTTATTAACAGAACCCTGGTTTTATTTGGATAACCCACCCGCCCAACCACAGCCAAATGTTTCAGGAAATTGGTCATGGTCATCCCATGTTCCATCCAGGCACTGGTTTAGGCAAGAACATGTGGTGCAATTTTGCCCAGTGAGATGTGAAAGAATGTCAGCTGGGAGATGATAGCGCCTGGCAAAGATTTTTTTTGCTTATAAAATGAGACCACCAGGAAGAGGTGGGCACCCTCAGCTTCTGCTGGTTGTAGGTGTTTACATACAGTGCTAGTGCTGCCATCTTGCTTCCATGAAATGAGTTAGCTTGAACATCAGCCAACCTGTTGAGGAGGGCAGAGCTGAAAGACAGGAGGAACTTTGGCCACAGATGACGTCAAGGAGCCCATGAATTAACTCACTTGGAGCTGCCCTGAGTTGGAACTTCTTACCGTGTGAATACCTCCCTGGTTATTTATGGCAGTTGAGTCAGGGGTCTTTCATCCTGGCAGATGAAAATATCCCAACTGATATAGTACTTTATTAGGAGAATCATATATCTCTTCTAACAAATCCATTTCTTTGCCCACATTAGTAGCCTCAACTCCTTAGGAGCGGTCTTCCAAACCCCACATTGGGCCATACTCAAGATTAGTAATAACAACCATAATAATAAATTCACACTTGTTTAGGCTATAAATTTTCCAAAGTACTTTGACATCGATCCTTACTTATGAGGCGGGTAAGATGAATATTATGAATATTATGATCCCTGTTTTTAAGGTGAGAAAACAAATGCAAGGAGGTAGAATGATTTACCTGACACATCTGACAACACATTGATGATAGAGCTAAGATTTTAAAAACAAAAAACAAAAACCTAAGTCTGGCAAAGAGAAATGTTTTGATAGTAAGAAAGAGTAAATATAGAAAAGGATTAATAAGCATGGCCTTTGGAGACCATTTTTGGAGGCCAAACTGGGTTTAAATTCCCACTCTACTTGTTAATATCGTGGACTTAGACAAGTGACTTAAATCTCTCTCTCTGATCTTTACCTTCCTCATCTGTGAAATTCTAATGGTAAAGCCCAGATCACCAGGACATTTCAAGAAATTAATTTATAAATGCATTTAAAGTACTGAATCCACTGCTTGGAACATTACAGATACCCCTATCCTGAATACTGCTCACTGAAAGAAATTGTGGTTACTCCCTCCTTGCTGCTTTTTAAAGACAAAATGGGTAGCCATGGGTCCCAAATATGGCACAAGACTAGATAGAACTAGTCATTTCTAAAAAGCCTCCAAAATGCAAAGGGTCTATGGCAAGAAAGAAAGAAAGAAAAATAAATAAATAAAATAGAGAATTAAAATCAAAAGTGTTTCTGGCCAGTTACTGAAGGTGAAAGGTTTAAAATGGGAGGCCACATAATGTAGACAGGCCTGGAAAGTTTGTGTGGGAATGAAGAGAGCACCATAAAAACAGGCCAGGAAGGAGCTGGCAATGTATAAGTATGAAAGAAAAAAAGGCCAGGGTC
Source organism: Cryptoprocta ferox (assembly GCA_028646485.1). NCBI lineage: Eukaryota > Metazoa > Chordata > Mammalia > Carnivora > Eupleridae > Cryptoprocta > Cryptoprocta ferox. Next base: position 59,460,300 of record CM053574.1, read on the forward strand.
CATAATGGTACACAAGCTAAACATTAAGCCAGTTGTGTTTTGCTCTTATTAAGAAAAAGGCAATTGTAGCATTGGAATTCATAAATAAGCGTTCAGCATGAGGGAACTTGAAGCTGACCATCTCACCCTGACCAGCCTCTGTCAGGTCTCTCTTAGAGCACTACATTCTTTCTGGCCTCACCTCTTAAGTAAGACGAAGTGATCAGGAAAGGATTTGGAGAAAATCCAGAGATGGTAAATGAAAATGATTCTGGGACTGGAAGGCAGGACTGGAGGAGCTACAGTCCTTTAGTTTCTCCTGTAGAAATGAAAGCAGGCAGGGAGCCCAATGGTTTGGGTGCCTGAAGGGACATTGAGCTAGAGGACAGGATTCTGACCCTTCCCATCTTCCCTAGCCTCCTTGCCTGGGCAGGCGTTTGCACATATCAGGTGTTCAGATAACTGATTGCTGATGATATTGGTGATGTAAGTTTTAAATGCCTTCTGGACATTTAGGTCAAACATTATAAAAATCTTTGTGATGCTAAATATTAGAGAACCTTCAATATGAATGATAATACCTGTATCTTCTTTTAGGAACTTTTTAGAGAATCCTGTAGAAATGCTATGAAGTTTATTCCCTCTTTATTTAATTCCTCAAAGAAACTAGGCCAAATAAAAGGAAACCCATACTAAAACTCATGGAGGTAGGTAATCGGGTTCTGGGTTTATGTCCCTGTTCTGCCACTTACTGACTGTAAATTTGGGCCAGATCATTAACCTCTCTGAGACTTAGTTCCCTTAACTGTCAATTGGGGTAGTAATACTTCATAGGATTATGGGGATTAAATGCAATCATGCCTATCAGCATTTACCCAATACTTAGAACATGGAAAAGATTAAAAAGCACAGTTATTTGTGCTTTGGAAACAAGTCAATAGATATTCTTTTATTATTGAGTATGTAGAGAGTGTCAGTTTGTTCATTTCAGGAGGTGCCTTGGAACGTCCTTGGTCTTGGACCCTTCTGTTCATTCACTGAAGCGCCTCTGTTCTTGACTCTAGCGGCTGTGCCGGTCCACTGCCCTGCCATACCCAAACTCCCTTTCCAGGTTAACCTTGACTCCCTCCCACCTGCAGCCCCATCTGAAAGGGGTGACAGAGTGGCTGCTGTTGTAACATGTGTGTCAGCTCTGTCCTGATCACAGACTGGAAGAGTGCCCCTGATCTATGAGGTGGCCTGCTTCTATTTGTCTCTTTCCTTCACTTTTCCTTGGAGGAATTTCAACTAAGAGACACAAGAGACCAGGACTCAACTGGTGGTAGTCTCCGAAGTTGGAAGGTCATCTAGACTTGGTGGCTAGGGCTTCCATTTCAGGGCGGGCCATGTGGACCAAGGTGAATGGTCAGTGGGCACTGAGTGGGTCTGCAGGGAGGGGACGTCAATCAGAAGTGAGAGATGATGTGGCTTCAGGGAAGCAGAGAGCTCTCTGCCTGATGACCTGACCTCCCAGTTGGCCCAAAGCCTAGCTGTGCTGCTTGCTGATTTTCTGTAATAAACCCTCTTGTGATTTGAGCTGCTTAGTTCCTTGAAACCACATGACCCTCACCCTGGACATTGGCCCGCAGTCTCCTCTGTCAGGCATGAGAAGCCACCCAGTAAATGTTGATGACAATGGCAGTGAAGATCACAAGGCGGGCGGGGGTGTGCACGAACAATTGCTTTAGATTCTGAGTTCTGAGATTCTGCTGTGCTTCCGGGATTTTTATTCCTTCCCTGTCCTAGACCTTGGCCGAGATGAGACACCCACAGTAAGCTCCGTGTTTCCTGGGATGGCAGGCGTAACTTCAGATCCAGTTTCTACTGAATTCCCCGTCTTACCCTTCTATCCTTTTCTTCTTTGTTTAATGTCTGTGACTCAGACCCTTGGGTACCTAACATCTATTCTTCACCCCAACACTGGGTCCTTCAGTTTAATAATTTTTGAGTTAACAATTCTAGTCAATTAGCATAAACTACCTTTTATATTTAAAAACGTGGAATTGCATCTTTTAAGGAGACTGAGTCCCAAAGTCAGTTAGAGGAGGCAAAGATCAAGTATGCTCAAAATTACTCCGGAAAACACCTATATCGTCTGAAAGTAGATGGCAGTATATGTGGTTTGCACACATAAATCTGCACAGTAATACTCTTGTATAAATATTTAATAATACACGCAATAATGTGGAGGGAATGATAAAGAGTTTATACTAAATGAATTTCCTGCTTCCCCCTTCCTGGCCTCCATCTCTCTCTCTCTTTTTGTTGTTGTTGCAGTGCACCCATAGTTTCACATACATAAGTTAGACGCCCGCAGAAGGCACTTTACTGTTCTGAACGCCCGCTGGATTTCCCGACCTCAAGGGTTTCCACTGAGGGAGGAGGTGCTCATCTGTCTGGTCTGTGCAGGGAGGGTGCCAACAGGCACCCCCCCCACCAGCTTCCCACGCTTGCTTCACAGACACTTCTGCAGCCCCGCAGGCAAATAGACTCATCTGAGACCTAATCAGGAAACTAAAGGGGAAAATGAGGAGCTGGGAAAGATGCTAAAATCGTCAATTATCCACCTGGGACACCCACTCTTGGTTTCCTTGGCAAAGGCAGCTTATGAAAAAGGGATGCGGGGGAAGGGGGGATGTGAGTGGAAGAGGCAATTTGGTGCTCTCAACCTGGGATCATTTTACCTGCAGCCTTGAGCTCCAAAGGGTAGAGTGTTAAACGGAGGCAGCTGGGACCTCTTCTTTTCACCAAGCTCATGAAGTTTCGTGTAGGAAACTGGCAATCCCTCTGAAAACTTCAGATTGCCCTTCAAGTATCAGTAATGACATCCCCAGGAATGCCAATGCTCTTGTTCCCACGGAGCCCAAGATGACTGACTGTCTGTATGTGCCTTTCATTTCTGCATTTGTCATGGCTGCCTTTTTAAATAAAAATCACCTAGCATTGTTTGCCATATGTCTGATGAAATGCTGTAAAAGTGAAACGCAGATCTGCACCATTCACTCTTGAGCAAATACATATGTTGTCACATCTCAGAGCTATTTATTTCTCTTTCTTTTAAGTGTGCCTGGTGCCACCCATCCAGATGCACACCAATTGCACAAGGAAAAATGGGAAATAATTTCTCAATTATTTGAGCACATACATTTTATTGGTCACATGAAACAAAGTGTCTTGGATAATAAAAAAATAATGCAATGTATTTTTAATAAAAGGTTTTGGATGATGACATGACAAATAATGAAATAATAAAATGCAACAATGTGATAAAACGTTCAGAAGAAAACAGGACAAACAGGGATCTCCGATAGGGGCTGGCATCTTGACTCAGGGGTTTGGAGATGCCGTTTGAGTCTCGCTCAGGCTTTGGTGCGCACTGCGTCACTGGATAAACCATGTCAGTGTTCAGTGACTCATTTTCCTGACTCTCCATGGAGACTAATCCCACCCAGGTCACACCACCTTGACCCGGGATGATCAGAGGTGTGAGAGACATAAGCGGTTAATCGTAAACCAGAGTTCAGAGAGACAGTCTTACACGTGTGTGGTTTCACGCATCTTTTGAAGCCTGACAATGGGCTTATTGAAATAAAACTCCATTATTAGTTACTTGCAAGAGAATTCCAGCAAAGCTGCTGGCCCTATCGCCCTGAGCCGGTCATCCACGGTGGCACAGGTCGGAGGGAGGCCGGGGAGTGCCCTGTGATCTGTGGAGGGAAAGCCTCCTGCATCCCGAGGAAGAGGAAGTGGGTGGGAGCCGGAGGCCGGCACCATTTGACATTGCTGCCCCCTCAAGGGAAGTGAGGAGCTGCTCTTGCTCACACTGACGTGTGTGTGGCTGTCGCTGCCAGCGCTCTCCTGGTCTCTTGTAGAAGCTCTTTAACATTCTGGCTTCCTGTGGGGCCTGGCAGTGTCCCTGGAGAGGCCAGGCTCTCTGTGTCCCCTGAGGCCATGCAGCTCTCTGTAACAAGAGGTCAGTCCACGCTGCCAGTGTCACACAATGAGAAGGGTCTAGGAGAACAGCTACCCCGACGTTGGCCCCAGTCGGGCCCTGACTTGTCAAGCCACCTTTTCCACGGAGAAACAGAAAGCCGATTCACACCAGGCGCCGAGCCTGGCCCTGGTCCTCCCGTCCACTGGGTCTCAGGCAGCCCATGCCAGCATCCACAGAAATTATGGAGCCTTCAAGCCGCCCAACTGCCTTGTCAATACAACAGTCAGCTCAGCTCCCATTCCTTGCCACAGAAACCCTAGGATATCAGATGACAAGGAAACCTGAAAACTCAGTGAATTGCATGCTCTCACCTCACAGAGGAGCCGCGAGCCAGGCTGATGACTTGCCTACCATCAGTCTGCAAGCTGGCCTACCCCCTGCTTCTGCCCAGTGGGGACTGGGGGGCAGCCGAGAGAGGGAAAAACCTCGGATTCTCGAGTCTTGGCCTGGGGACCTGGTGCTATGCCCCCTGCCTCCCTGCAGAGCAGAGAAGCCCTGGCGTTCCTCTCCGAAGGCCATGCCCAAATCTCTGTATAGCTATCTCTTTCTCTCACTAGGTCACCCTGCCTCTGTGAACACGGGGACCCGTGTATTAGTTCACCAGGCCTGCGATAACAGCCTACCACAGGCTGGGTGCTTAAGCAGTGGGAATGGATTGTCTCTGAGTTCTGGAGGCCCACAAGTGCAAGATCAAGGTGCTGGCGGATGTGGTTTCTTCTGAGGCCCCTCCCCTCGGCTTGTGGGTGACCATCTTCTCCTCATGTCCTCATGTGGCCTTCCTTGGCCGCTAATCTCTTCTTGTAAAGACACAAATCAGACTGGGTTAGGGCCCACCCTAAAGGCCCCATTTTAACTTAATCACCACATTAAAGGCTCCATCTCCAAATTTAGTCACATTCTGAGGCACTGAGACTAGGGCTTTAACGTGTGAATTTTGAGAGGGACACAATTCAGCCCACTCCCACCTGCCCCAAGGACTGCTTCCAAACCCTTGCGAGGTCACTGGGGATGCTGGAAACATGGAGAAGCGGCCCCGCCGCTCGCCTGCATCTCTAGTGAGCCAGGACCGGAGCCCTCCTGCTCTGGGACCTCCCCAGCCGAGCTCCCTCTCTGTCTGCCCCTTCAGAAGGGGGCTCTAGTCAGGAAGGGGGGCTCATCTCACCGTTTCCAGCAGTGCCGACTGAATCCCCCGGTTCCCCACAGCCGCTCCCCTCCTGAACATTCAAAATCAGTGAATCCCATTCCTCTCTGTCTTGGTGGCTCCCAGCTGCTGGCACAGCTGCTCTCTGAGGGGGCTCCTGTGGGCGGCAGCCTGCCAACAACGGCTCACCGTGTAAGGGTAGTAACCGCCCTTTATTGAGCGCCTGGCATGTACTGGGTCAGCTAGGTGCTAGGAACACAACATGAATATTTAATAGAGTCCCACAACAGTCCGCTGAGGTTACTGTGGTCCCTCTCATGTGACAGGTGGGGGAGTGAGGTCCTAGGAAGTGAAGGGATCATAGCTGGGAAACGGATCCACACCTGAATCCAGGTCTATGTGACTTCCTGAACTTGACGCTACACTGCCTCCCTAGCTAACCCAACTGGCTTTTCTCTTAAAGTCCAGTGTATTCTATGGAACTTTCTCTTATCACCTGGTATAGTTCTCGGGTTCCAACATCAGTATCACACTCTTAGTATCACCTCCTGAACAGAGCTCAGACAGCGCAGTGTGAAGAACAGGGCGGGGGTGGGGGGGTCTTTGGAGTTGGGGTTGGGTTCAAATACTGGCCATGGCGTTGATGAGGCACGTGACACTGGGTAAATTACTTAACTTGAGAAAGCTTCAGTTTCTCATTTGTAAAAGGAGATAACCCTCTACTCCACAGGGATGAAACTAGATAAGATATGCAAGCCACTTGCACTCTGTCTGGCGCTCAGTAGGCACGCTGAAAAGGCCCTTCTGCGTTAAAGGAAACTCAAGGAATGCGTAGTTAAATGTGTTTGGTTTACTTGATTGGATCAAAAATAAAAATAAGTAAAATTTTATTGTGTTAAATTAGTAATATATATTAATAAGGTGTGTATGTACATATACATGTACAAAGTCCACATGCAAATTCCTCCAATTGCATATACGTATACATCATGCATATGTGTTTATATATATATAAAATATACACCAATGCATATACACAAACATGTATACACAAATATATATTTGTGACATATTATATATTAATGTGACATTATTTATATGTATATTTGTGTACATATAAAGACACACACATTATTGGGACAATGGGAGGAATTTGAGTGTGGACTTTATATAAGCTAATGGAACAGTATTAATGTCACATCTCCTGGGTGTGGTTGTGGTATTGTGGCTATGCAGGAGGGTGCCCTTGCTCCTAGGAGACACATGTTGAAGTATTTAGGGATGAAATGTCTCAACATCTGCCACAAACTCTCAAATGGTTCCTCAAATGAACACACATGTGTGCTTCGGTGCACATGTGAGCACACGCACCTGAGATGTGACACAATGAGTATCTGTTGTATTATTGCAACTTTGCCTCAGGCCTGACACTTTTCAAAATAAACAATTGTGGGGCACGGGAGCTGCCCCCAAAGCGTAGGGTACAAGCCTATGGAACAGCTCGGTGGGACGTGGGAGCTCATTTTGAGTTTTCTCCTGTGCTCTGTCATGGCCAGAGGATCGCCTCTGTCTGGGCCATGGGAAACTGCCTCTTTTAGCAAAGGGGTCAGCTCCCCTGGTTCCCCAGAGGGCTCACCACCACCTGGATCCCAATGGAGCACACCTGCCCTCCCAGTTGTGCCCTCACCCAGCGTTTAGAGATTCGCAGATCTACGTTTAGGATCGCCAGATTTAGAAAAGAAAAATCCAAAATGCCCAGTTAAATCGGAATGTAAATAATGAACATATTTTTTTTTTAGTGTAAGAATGTTTCAAATACTGCATGACACATAACTTGTACTAAAAAAAGGTATTTGTTGTTAGTCTGATTTCAAATCGAACGAGGCATTCTGTATTTTATCCAGTAGTGGTACTCCTGCCCCTACCCCATCTCACCCGCATGCCCACAACTAGAGGTCATGGTCACCTATGAGGACTGGAGTCTTAACAACACAGCAGAAAGAGTTCCCAGTCCCCTAGCAAGGTTTGCAAACTGCCGAAGTGACCCTGGGCGCTCTGCACCGGGACGTAAAAGCAGGCACATAAGAAGCAGATAGTTGGGGTGGGATAGGGGGGAGGATAGACTCGTGGGCTGTGGGGAGGGAATCTGGAGCCTCTGGCTTGGGTTTGAATCCTATCCTTACCGCCTCCTGGCTGGGTGCATCTGGCCAATAAATTGTCTCATCTATCTCAGCTTCCTCATTTGGAAGATACAGATAAGTGCCTCCCTCCCAGCCTGGTTGCAAGGATTAACTGAGCTAATATTTGCAAAGCACGCAGGCCACCGCCCAGCATGGAGTAAGTCCTGTGTAAGTGTTTGTTAACTAAATAATCCACCCGTGGAGGAAGGCGAGGGTCGCTGTGTGGTAAACCTAGTGGCTGGAGACCCTGCAGGGGCTGCTCCTGGGTTGTTCGATGGCACGAGGAATGGGCTCCGTCCACGAGGTTCACTCCTCGCTGGGAACTTCTGGTATGAAATCAGGAAGGTAAGATGGAGGCAAAGCTGGTGGTGGGACTGCTCCACCCGCTAAAAGCAGTGGGGCAGAGTCGGGCAGCACGGGCTGTGTTGGAAAAAACTTCATGAGCTGTCCCATCACTGAGATATTTTATTCATTTATTCTTTGCTGCCTTTTTTCTTCCAAGCAATGCCTCTGTCCCTTTTCTTAGTTTCAGTTTTGACTCATGGCTTCCTCTCCTCTGCTTTGATTTCTGCCACTTCACTTTATTCTTGGTTTCAGAAGGAAAAAAAAAATCACTCACATAGTGTCCAGCAATGTCAAGGCGTAGGGGTAGGTCAGCTGGTGTCTCCAGCCAGCCCCACAGGGAGATACTGATGGTGGCAAATTGACTTGGGCCAGGGGTTGGCCTAAGCCGTGCATCCTTGACTGGATGGATGGGACGCTCAGGGCCTGGGAAGGGGGCACCACAGTGATGCACACTAACAATCTTATGGAGAGAATGATGCTTAAAACAGAACAGCCAGTTTCTTCAAGTACAATGAGAAATGTAACCACGCTCACCCTCCTCGTAGGCAAACTGTACGAGAAGGAGCCTCCAAAAGATTCCAGCTCCTGGCTGTGGAGGCAGCCCCGACATTCAGGTCTTCCCAGCTGATGTCCCATACCTCATGGAGCAAAGACAAGCTGTCCCTGTTGTGCTCAGTCCAAATACTTGACCCACATAATCCATGAGCATGGGGTGCCTGGGTGGTTCAGTTTGTTGAGCATCTGACTTCAGCTCAGGTCATGATCTCACGGTTTGTGAGTTCGAACCCCACATCGGGCTTGCTGCTATCAGTAGAGACCCCTTTGGATCCTCTGTCCCCCTCTCTCCCTGCCTCTCCCCCGCTCATGCTCTCTCTCAAAAATGAATAAACATTAGAAAAAAGTATCTATGAGCATGATAACATAGGTGTTGTTTTAGGCCATTAAGTTAGTTTATTTTTTATGGGTTAGTTTACTTATTTTGCAGAGTGACTAGGACACCGTTTGCCATTGGCTGCACCTGTGTTTGCCTCTGTCAACCTCCTTCTCCTATGTTTCCATCACTGACCAAGCCTTCTTATTATTGACATATAACTTTTTTCAAAAACATTATTACTATAACAATAGAAATCCAAGACAGAAGTCACCTAAACAAAACTTTTTTCTTCATTTGCCCAGACTTGTCATTTAGATCCATGAGTGCTTTCTACCTGCTTTACTGTGTGATAGGATGTAAAGAACTAACATTCTCTCTTTTGATGCCCTCCAGCAAAACTGTCTTTTCCATACAGACCAGCCCAGGTTCGTGCTAAGGACAGAATTATTCAATGACTAAATATTCAATGAATTATTCAATGAA